>JAODKF010000125.1:984385-995685 GCA_026779585.1 Mormyrus proboscirostris | reverse complement strand
GCTCCCCGCCCGCGCTCTGGATGAAGAACGCTGCCATAAGAGACGGATGCCAAGGAGATTCCCATACCTTTCCGGAATTCCGAGGGCCGATGGCGATGCCGAACTCGGTCAGGATGAAGGTATTGTTGATGAGATTTGTGACATCCTGGAAGCTCTTCCCATAATTAGTACTTAAAAGAGGAAACAAGAAAAATGATTACAGAAATTAACAGTTTAGCTACACACACAGGAATATCACAGGTTTAGGCTTCACTCTATTCCTTCCAGGCGTGATTAACATGATTAATTAGGGGTCTCTTAGGGACATCCTCAGGGGAATCTTTTCCACCTTTTTTTGTTTCTCTTTCACTTTTGAGAAATGGCCAGGAACTACGCGGTAATGAACAGTGGTTACCTTCTGTACAGCTTGGACTGGCCGAACTTGACCATGAAGGAAGGAACCTGAAAGGTTGTCAGGGCCAACACCACCTACACAGAAGTGGGGGGCAGGGGGGTTAGTGAGGGTCTGCAAGAAGAGCAACCAAACAAAGCAGGACAATCAGAAAGCCTCACACACCCGCAGACACGTGGAGGCTCGGGTCTCCATGGTGACCAGGAGGAGGAGTACAAACAAATTCATAATTAATGTCTGACTGACATACGCTTGACGGGATTGGGCGGCCATCACACCCAGAACTGTTATAATAAAAAAAATTCATGATCGAAGGAACCAGGTGTCTGCATTGATGGCAGCTTGCAAAGTTCTATTGACTGATTATTTCCATTTCAATTTATTACTATATAGAGGGAAAAAGGAAAGAAGGAAAATAAATGCCAGAAGACTGTAGTATCCATTGAGACATTAAATGCACGTCGTTCTACTAAAATCACCTGACATCAGGGAGAAGCTACCTACGGCCCAACCCCTCTGGCTATATACTCTTAACAGACCAGTTTAGATGCAGACATAGCAATCACACATACAAAGATAGAGAGACAGACAGACCAAATTTTGTATTTATATCTTTGTGGGGACCATCCATTCATTTCTATGGACAAAATCCTAATACCAGCAATGTCGACCCTAAGCCACCTACCCATCGCTAGCCTTAAGTAACCAAACAAAATACAAGCTTTTTGGCATTGATAGTTTTTCTATTGCAGTCACAGATTTTTATAAAAATTGAATTTCCCCTTATGGGGATCGGAAAAAATTGCCCTCACATCAAATGAACAGGTTTTAACAGGTATACCTAGACCACACACGCAGTTAACGCTCAGAACATTGAACAGACAATCTGTCGTCACGAGCAAACAGCAGGTGGGAGCTGGAGAGAACACTAATGTCTGTCTGTCTGCCTGTGTGTGTGTGTGTGTGTGTGTGTGTGTGTGTGTGCGGTGACCGCTATGAAAAAACTAAAAATGCAAAAACTCTTGTATTTTGTTTGGTTACTTATGGTTATGGCAGGGTAGGGGTTAAGGTTGTCATAGTTAGCGTTAGCATTTTTCCCATTGAAATGAATGAGCGGTCCCCATTAAGATACGTTTACCCTACATGTGTGCACGCGCGTGTGTGTGTGTGTCAGTATCTGTGTCTCTCTGTGACTGATTGTGCGTGTGTCTCCCAAAGCAGGAATTCCAGTGAGACACTATCACTTCGGCTTCTACGTTAGCGGTGACACTCCGGCTATGATGAGACTTTGACTCTTTGCCAAATGCCCCCCCCCCCCAGCTACACGAAAGGCAGCATCTCCTGCTCTCCCTTGGCACTGCAACTTAACCGATTTGCCTCTTCGAACCCTTCCTGCTGAACACATCGGAAAGCTCTAAGTGGTGCCAGGGGGACAGCATACCTCTGCCAGGAGATAAAGACACACCCCAGAGAAGTGGGGAATAGGACCGTGTTCCTCAAAGCTCAGGAAAGCTATCAGCTCCACCACACATAAGACATCTGGGTTTAGGAGGACAGGGACATTTCAGAAATCTGCCTCTCCTGCTCAGTATTCTGACCAGTGTACAGAGGGTGAGAAATGCACATTGTCAGCAGTGGGAAAGATGCAAAAATACACAAAAACCAGCAAGCAAGCAGCAGTGCGATCTGCTCAGTGTCCTCCATCACCCAGCGGACATCTCCTATCCTCACTCCCACCTCCACCAAAAGCCCCTGGGGTCTCCCAACTGCCCCCAAAGCCGGGCAGCATCGACAGCTTTATTTATACCGGCCTGATGAAGGGAGGCACAGCAAACGTGTGGAGGGCAGCATTTGCAGGCCGCGCTCACCAACACGTCACACTACACTCTCATTTAGAGAGTGATTTTCAGAGCAGGTCTGAAATATATCTACACACTTACTGTAAAAGTCTACAGACTTCAAGGCTGCAATAGCACGGTTAAATATTACGGTAACCGGTAAGGGTACGGTGTGGTTTTCAGGAAAAACAGAAGGAAGACTAAATACACATATGCAGTTCAAACTCTCAACTTGATTCTGTCATTATAACAAAAATAAAAGACTTGGATACAGCAGTCACTTCAACGCTGTCGGTCTCTTTGGTACAAAAAAGGCGGAATCACCATATAATGAGAGCAGAGATAATTAAACAGGATGGAGAAATAAGTCAGAGGAAACGTCTTAAAAAGGCAGAGGCTGTACTTACGCCTGTGCCGTCGCCCACCCAGGCCAGCGACACGGAGCCACTCAGGTCGTTGAAAACATACTGTGGAGAAAAGAGCGGCAGTTAGAGGACAAAGGCAGTAATGCAGGCTGTACTGGAAAAGGCATTCTCACATTTGTGTGTGTGTGTGTGTGCGTCTCTCTCTCTCTCACACGCACACACACGCGCACACACACACACACACGCGCACACACACACACTCTATGTTGAAGTTTGCAGTGAATTCTTCTCCATTATCCCTCCCACCTCTGCCGTTTACATACTGATATTTCCTGCTAGAGGTTGCAGCCACTTCTCTACATATTTAGATAACGCAGCCTTTAAAAGCCATATATCTGAAGCATGTCAATAAAGACAGAATGGGTGACAAAATTCTAATCCTTCCAATTAAGGCTGGGGAACAGGCCAGAGCAGAAAACCCGACATGCAATCAGCCGTAACTCACGTTTCAGACTCCAGAGCTACAGAAATCGGAGACTGGCAAACGTTAAGCGCGGAGCTCCAGACGTCAGCTGCAAAGGCAGCATTACCTGCCCGCAACTGGTCACGTCAAAAGCACAAGTTCTGTCCGAGTGTAGCGTGCAAATCTGGAAACGTGTTGCCCCACCCCCAGAAACATCCCGGAGCTCAAGGGAGAACACACAGACAGTCTTGCGGATAAGGATCTTGCTAAAATCGCAGTATTACAAATTCCGAAATGCTATTTTCATCTTAGCCTTTGAGCAAAATCTTATCTCCAGAAGCTCCCTGTAAATCGCTACGTGGC
This sequence comes from Mormyrus proboscirostris, assembly GCA_026779585.1. NCBI lineage: Eukaryota > Metazoa > Chordata > Actinopteri > Osteoglossiformes > Mormyridae > Mormyrus > Mormyrus proboscirostris. The sequence goes on along the minus strand of JAODKF010000125.1, from coordinate 992,265 downwards.
ACATTAAAGACTTCTAAGCAGAGAACAGATCTGGCCGCTGGGACGTCCATAAGGGGACCGGTGTCCTCCATGCAAACAAAGGTCTCCCACCTTCCCAACGAGACAGGACAGAGTGACACGGCACCAAAGCCAGGGGACTCCATCTTAATGCTCAGCCATGACCTGCATCTCTGAAGAGATTCTCAGAAGCAGCTCAATGGGCGGAAAAAGCGCAGAGAGACACACTTAAGCCCCACGGTAATCAGCCTCATACAAACAGCTCTGGGCAGATCTGACATCACAACATCGCTTTAAAATAAAAAATAATTTAAAAAAAAAAAAAGGTTAAAAAAAAGTTTTCCAGCTTTTATGGCGTCTGGATGCCTTGTCCTACACAAATCAATATCTGTAATTAACCACATGACAGACAGACAGTCAGACAGACAAGTGCGGAGGCTCCCGGTCATACTGACACAGAAAGTACTGGAAACAGCCTCCTGCCAAGGCAAGACGAAGCTTTATTTATCCTGACGCCCAAGCACAGCTCTACCTGTGTGAGATTAAGACAACAGATAAAGGAAGAAAAATAAAAGGATGCAACGGTGAGGTGTGTAAGAAGGCAAGGAGAGTGGGAGGGGGGCAGGCCGGAGAAGGTTCTATGGGGAGAAGGTGAGAAGGTTCCATGGGGTTCTGTACAAAATGTAAAGTAAACTATTGAACAAACATTACTAACAGCAGACACCAAGAGTGATAGGAAAAGCAGCTGGAGTCTAGTGCTCCCAGTGCTCCCAGTGCTCGATGTGGGCGGCTGTGGTGTCCCAGTGAGTTTAATGGCCGCCAGGAGGAACCATCTTCCACGATGCTCAGAGAAACACTCTGCTAGCTGGAATCTTGGTGGCTGCTGGTTGGAATCACACTGGAATCAGGGCGACTTTTCACGCAATTCCCAGTTTACGATTAAAGTGCAGCCTGAACACTTCACAGCACTAGGGAGTCGCTCGGGGTTAGAGTTGTGGATGTCGCCATCAACACCAGTATGATACAAGAAATGTTTCAATGAGCTAAGTACCCCTGTTCAATGAGATAAATACTAGCAGGAAAAAAAAAATAATGAAATAAATCAGACACTGAAATACTAATTTGCTGGGAGTTTAACATTTGCTTTCCTCAAACAAGTACGAGATCAATAACAAAATGTGTAACTGAAATTAAACAAAAAAACCTAAATATCATTTCCATGTTTAATGCCAGTCTGATACACGCTTGATAAGTCTGCCGGCGAGTTGGGAAGGAGCAAAATGTGGACCATCTGGGGGACCCCAAGGACTGACCTGAGAAACACTGCCTGAAGGGGACCCTGTTCTGAGACTACTGGTCAGTTTGGAAGGCTGGACGCATGTGGATCAGGAAGTCAGGAAGTGGTAAGCAGATACACCTTACAGTCCTCCTGGTTTTGCTGACCTCGCGTGACCTCTCTGAAAATAAATCTGAAACTAAGGAGACGACGGCCTGCAGCAGAGCCGACGGCTCTTTCGGTGAGAGGCACGTCACACGCTGAGTAAAGCACGCCGCGGGTGTGTGCAGCACTGCACAGTTCACTGGCAGACACTGAAAAGCTGGCGTTAAAGGCATCCAAAGGTGCAGATTCCTGCTGTGAAGCTGCTCCTTCACCCTTGAAGGGGACTTAACACAAACTGGGAAATATCTACTCCATAAACAACGAAATCTGTATGCCACTATGAGCAAGTGTTCAGCGCAGGCCCATTATCAGCCAGCTATGTCAAAGCTGGGCTTTAGAACGAGGTCGGTATCCCGTGAGCTGGCAATCTCCGAAATGTCACCCGAGGTTTCATTTTCAAAGGAATTAAGGAAAACATTTCGGGTCTCTGCAGCCTAGGATGAGCAAAGCGAGCGTATTGTGAATGTTGGCCACACAGCTCTTAAGATGTTTATTATTTTTTTTTATTTTTTAATGAGACCTGGCAAATTCTGCATGTGTATAATCACACACAGCTACACACCCTAAAATGCACCAGGAGATACGAAATCCCAACCGTCTGTCTCTGAAAGGGGGGGGGTGAACAGGAAAACGCTGATGAGACCCAACAACTGAAAAAACATACAAGTTAAAAAGCATCGCAGTGCTGCTTTTAGATCACGAGGACTCACCACCAGAGCAAGACAGCATACAAAGCATATTTCACTACAGAAAGTCAAACAGCAAAGGTAAATTCTCCTTTTAGTTTTAGTTCAGAGAAAAAATAAAATAATTATTATTTTTCAAATAAATATTTCCATAGCTAATCAAGTAATGATTTCTGAAACAAACAGGTTATATATCCTGGCCATCCATCCATCCATCTTCTATACTTGCTGGTCCTATTCAGGGTCATGGGGGTCCAAGTTACCATGGTAACAGATTAAACACTGTGTTGGGTTGTGTTTTTTTGGACAGACTTCGCACTTGGTTATTCTCTGGACTCTCCAAGTTTACTCAGACCCTGGAGAAGCCCAACATCACATATAACACCAGCATAAACCGTTTTGCAGCCAAGACTTCCTCTGTCATTTAAATCGCTTTCAGAAACCTCAACGCTGAAAAAGCACAACTGTGAGCTGTATTTACTATATTTACTGGGTTCCGCTTCTGAAGGAAACATAAAACAAACATAAAAACAGTGTTTTTCATCGATTAGACGGGTATTGGGTACTTATTATATATATGAATCCCATTCAGAAGTCTGAATGCATTCAAAACGTTCTCCAAAACACAATAGAATGAACTTGCCTAGAGATGCAGCTCAGATGTGAAGCAAAAAATAGCAAGTTTGCTGTGTTATAGCTATATAAAAGTGCTGGTAGCAAAAAATGAGTCCATAAATAAAAGCAAAGAAACAGAGATGAAATGTGTGCAGGTGTCCTGGTGTCACTCTCGCGCAGAGGGCAAGTCGGCATGGATGCAGGTACGGGAGGAAGCCTTCCTGCCGTTTCAAAACGGGATTTAAACACAAAATATCAGGAGGTCACACAGGCATGTCACATTCCAGAGTAACAGACATCATTCTCTTGCGAGCGGCACTCTCACTCGGAGCTGCTGAGTTTAATACACTCCTTATTAATACCCGACCTTATCCCGATACCTATTTCTGAAGCTGGATAAGCGGAACTGAACCAAGTGTCTTTCGGTCAGATACACGGTCACTTAACCACATCAAAGGGAGGGTAACTCCTATCACAGGGGGCAAACCCCCACCCTTATGGCAGAAAGTCCAATTCCTTAATCACCATGGTAACTGCTGTCTACTTACATCATTGTTAAAAAGCAGGGAAATGGTCCACAGAAACCATGCCAGTTAGTAACCACAGCCATCGCCCCTACTGGGTCTGCATCTGAGCTAGGAACACACAAGGCTTTCTTTTTTTAAATAGCAGTTTTTGTATATTGATCCAAATATTAATACTATTTGTAATCTGATTCCTTTTGCCATACTAGTGTGTAATGGTCCATGTGCTGCGTTGTGGAGGATATCAGCAAACAAACAGCACCGCAACAGCATGTCGATCACGCTGCTACCCGAGGTCGTGCTACGGCGCCCACTTTAGCGCGCCGGCCGAGACTGACCTCTCAAACAGGGCCTTTCCTCATCTGGCTTCATCTGCTTCAGCAATGCGAGACCCACTTGTTATGCTAATTAAGCCTTAGAGCACAAACAGAAGGGTAAAACGCTCCACAGCTCCTTGGGCTGAAGGCTTCAGTGAGCAGCCACTGCAAACTGGACGTGAACACTGGGCAGTACCACTGAGACGTTATTCTGCACTGCCAGAACTACATAATGAAGCCCTAGCGTACTAGAGAGACACGTGACTTCAAACATTCTGTAAGTAATTCTCTTGGAACAGTGAACACTGAACTAAACAAAAGCATAAAAGTCAGTCTCTCTCACTACAATATGCAGCACGATAAGTAAAAACGCACCAAAACCCATATATTGGGTTTGTTTGCCTCAGCAAATAGGGGGATTTGGCCACTAGCTCCCCAGTCATGTTGCATCAAACATCTCACTACCCACGATTTATACAACATGCTGAGCATTTAAGCATTAAATCAGGCCCGGGGAGCTGCAGTCTTCAGGTTCATCTGCTAACTATTCAGCGTTTTATTAATTTTGAGCCAATTCAGATGGAAAATTAAAGGGACATGCTATTAATTTGCAAAAAAGGAAAACCTCTTGAATGCTGCTGAGAGAACCCCTCATAAGACAAGAGGAGACTCAGTGTGACTGGCACAGGGTGATGAGCAGACAAGCATGCAGACATTGTGCATTTAACCTGTTCTCGCATCTTGCAGACGGACTCGCCATGCAACTCAGAAAAACATGCTAATGCCTGCGAATTATTAACAAGCAGCTCTTTGTGTTTTGTGGCAACATGACAAGCCAGGAAGGCCTGAACTCAGACGGTGTGTAATGCAGTAAACAGACGCGATCTGTGGTTCCAGCAGCTCTGTGGCAACGTCAGTACGGTGCTCAGCTTGTGGAGAATCAGCCGCAGATCCTCATCAGGCAAACAGACAGCCAACAATGAGGCATATGCATTGGTATATGTTAGCCTGGGACACACTCCCGGCGACCCTGCGCTTGGTAAGTGGCTGGCTGATGGATGGATGAAAGGATGGATGAATGGATGGATGAATGGTTGACAGAACTATGAGTAAGTTATTCACAAAGAGTGTGTCACATACAAGCCAGGAGCAGAGCCCTATTGACTTCACACTCAGTGTCTGAGAATGACTGCAGATGGTGCCTCGACTAGGGGAATTCTGCTCAAAAGTGAGCTTCAGCAGGAACGCACAATATGGCTGTCGCAGACGTGCGTACACAGTCTTTCTGCCAGATAATACATTATCATCAGGTTGCAAGGAGGCTTTTGTTCAACACCATTGCATCAGCGCTACACTTCTCAGCTAGCAACAACGCATATGCAGCAATGACATCGATAGCGGTCCTAGCCGATTTAGCGGCCACGATGAGCAGCGGTGCAGGCGCACCCTATCCCAGGCAAAGCCGAACCGACTGGCACCTCCTTGCCCCCTGAGAAACTGGGTCTAGGTGGCCGCCTGTAGGACTGTCAGTCTCAAACTGACCCACTAAGCTCAGCAGATCCAGGATCCTTGCTTTTGAAGTCAAGTAGAACAGCTTAACTAACTCTCCCATAACTAAGGCCTGCTTCCCCCTACCAACAGATTAATTTGGATTTTATACCCGTTTTCCCAGATTCTGTTTGACGTACTAGGTACACTTTAGGTGCAAATACAACATTTGTAAATAAAAGAACTTTCATCAGACCAGTCAGTCTGACATTCACAGACACATTTTGCGGACTACCAATGTCTTCCTTCATTTGACTGACAGTAAAGGTTTTAAGAATAAAAATCCACGCCTATATTTCGCTACACAAACTGACAGCAGGAAAAATAAAATTGCACGTAAATTGCGGCAATGCCGAGTGATGAAGTGATTGTTTACAGATTAGCAGTCATACATCTGAAAATGAGATTCTCAGCTGCCACTTCGTGCCACTGTTAATGATTGCTGAGCGTTTCAGTTTCTCAGGAATGCATGCTCCTTTACAGCGAACAGACTAAGGCAAACTACAACAGACGCATTTCAGCTATAGTCATGGACACAAGAACCCGACTTCAATTTTCTGCATCCGTGGCCACTGAAATAGGTCAAAATGCAGAGACGCGACAGCGATCATTTAATAAAATGTTTCCATACAATTGCGGTTTTCAATTGAACTTGATACATTTTCTTCCAAAGCTCAACAAATAGGCTTTAGAACATCCAGTTAACGATCTAATTAAATATTGGTGCCTCTACTAGGCAGGCAATATCCGAATGTCTGCCATCAGTAAAGCCACAAACATTACACCAGTTTCCAGTCTCACTTATTTTCTTAAACAAGTAATATATCTAACACAGAAATTCTGATAATTTGAGTAATTATAGTGCTCAAATTAACTAAGAGAGGAAATCAAACGTTTCCTTGCCCAGAAAAGTGCGTCTGGAACATACAGGAGCCAACATAGGATAAGTTAAAAAAAAAAAAATAGTGATACTCAAAGCTAAGCCTTTTCATGGTCCTTGTCTATACTAAGGAGCGCAACAGAGATTTAATTTTCGTGCACAGCTTCTGACCGGAGAAGCAGTCGCCAATAACTTTGTAGTTATTTAATTAAATTCCCTTCATGCCGATCACTGATGAGATTTCCAAGCAAAAACTTCGATGACGGCATCCCGGTGCAGACTATTAAGTTACACAGTCACCCGATGCCGGTACGAAACACACAGTACCGCAACCGGTGCGCACTTACACTGTGGGTATTGTTGGCTAACACGGCTTCATAACCACGAAGGGCTTTGCATGCGTCCCGCCCTCGGTCCCCATCCCCTGCGATGCTCCTTTCGCGAACTTGGTGGCGTGGTGATGCGCGTAGCTTCTCCACGCCGGACCGCTCGCCGACTCCGCGGCCGATCTCCCAAGTCCGAATCGCCGCTGCTCCAGCCTGTGTGCCATCGTGATACGTGGAGCGCTCCTGGAAATCCAGACAGAGCGCTATCGGTAAGAATATCACCAGAATACAGCGGCGTAACCAGCAGAACATTTTCTTTTTTGATCTTTTTTTTTTTTTTTTTCCTTTACTGCGCAACCGGGTCCAGCGACACAGCCTGCAGCCCTAGACCTCCATACCGCTTCACAGCGTCTGCTGACGACATGAGAAAACACTCTGCCGGTCCTTTAAGGGACGGAGAGGCTGAACCGATTTCACATGGCAGGCTGCTCCAACCCGCCGGATTTGCATAAAGCATGAAATGTTTCGTTGCGCTACACATGTAAAAATAATTTTACCGAGTGTAAAAACTACCAAAATTTTCAAATGAGCGTGAGAATGCCGAACGACCCGAAAATCTAATATATCATTTGAGGACTCCCCATAATGTTTCGGGGGATAACCACGCCCCGTGATGTTTGCGAAACGCTGATTGGTCGCTACTGCACATATTTATGCATTGATGTCTTTCTGATTGGCTTCTGTCAGCGAGCAATGAACATTATTCATGTTCTGTTTCTGCCAGTTCTGAAAATGGGTTCGTTCGACTTCATAAAACCGCTTACAGCGCTGGCTTAAAGTAATGCATTCTGGTCCTGACGCAATGGATCACGGTTAGATTTTTTATTTTTATTTATTCATGTATTATTATTTTTTTAATAATGAACAATATTACAACAAAGGAACTGTCATGCAATACATAAACCGTAACAAAGCTAGGGATGAGAAAAGAGAGAGTGAGAGAAAAAAACTTACCCAAGAAAACAAAATTCTTCCACAATTTTACAAGTTTTGACAGCTTTCTTGTTTTTCATTTAACAAAAGTTATGCCATACTTCTTAATCTGGAAAAAGTTGGGTTTAGATATTAATACTTTTTTCTTATGAATGTGGAATTCTCCGTATGCAATAAATAACTGAATCACATAAATAATGTCTGCTCTTAACACCTCATTTTTAAAATAAATAAAAACGTCAAACATTGTCACTTTCCTTCCAATTTTCCTGCTAGTAAAATTAGATAAATCTATCCAAAACATTCTTGTATAGATGCATTTAAAAAAGAAATGAATAGTAGATTCTGTTTCCAGAAAATCACATTCCCTAATTTCAGATATTGGAAAGGATACCACCATTTTATCCATAATGTAATTTTTAATATCTGAAATTAAAATTATGACTAGTAACAATTGGATTGTAGAAATCTGAAATGAGAGTTTTTCCTAGGAATAATTCAATTGCAGATATCCAGAATAAAAACGTTTAAATTAGGGACTGGGGGGGGGGGG
>JAODKF010000125.1:944688-968871 GCA_026779585.1 Mormyrus proboscirostris | reverse complement strand
CCCCCCCCCCCCCCCCCCCCGTTTACGTTGCCCTTGCATGTGCCACCTGGAGCAGCCGTCACATGCGTCACTAACTTTGGTGAAGTGGAACTGCAGGGGGTCGTCGGTCGACAGGGAGACCATGAGACCACGGGACAGGTACTCGGGGAGAGGGTTGCGGTGGTAGCTAAGAAACAGGCTGTTGTTGCTGAGGGGGGACATGGCGATGGCAACCTGAGCCAGATAGTACAGGTACTGGAGCACAGGTGCCTGGGGAGGGGAGAGAGTCCCGGTTACTGAGAAGAACATCTGAGTGCAGGGTGGAGCCTTCTGTGGCGTAGGGTAATGCTCCCAAGTTACTGGGCAGCAAAAGTCTGCTTTACCACCTGCAAACACACACGATAAGTAGTGTATGGAAAAAAATAACTGTTGCCTACAGCTGCACATTATGCCATTTAGATGTTGTATCAAAACCCTTCCATTTTACTAGATTATAATTCTTTCCATCCAGTTAATCAGTCTAATACTCCCACTTAATAATGTACAAATAAACATCACAGCAGAAAACCAATATAAATTAAAATTTTTATATTTTCATATTTTTATCTTTTGATTTACAATTATCCCAATGGCTGTCACATTAATATCTGTTGAAAAATCATACCTTTATCATGGATCTAAAGATGTATCAAATTGCTAAAAATAAGTCATTTAAACACACAGCTCTGTTGTATATATATGTAATTGCACCCTGTCTACCTAACGCAGTGTTCCTCCACCCAGTCCTGTGAACTCTCTGGGGGTCACCGAGGACTGGGTTAAGACACACTGGACTGCAAGTCTCACCTTTCTGAGCAGCAGCCCGTGGGAGATGTTCTCTGACAGCATGAAACCTGACACCAGGTGGTGGATAGGTCCCGCCTCTCCACAGTGTGGGCGGAGCACAAATGTGTCAAAGCCCCGCCTCCTGCACAGCATGATGGTCAGTTTCAAATACATGGTCAACGGCCAGCTTGAAGTAGTACAAGAAACATCTTACTGGCTATCCTACACATGTGATATTGATTAAAATATAATTTATTGATTAAAATATAATTTACAGAAAATGGCTACCCACATTATTATCTAATAAGACAAAGACCAGATTATGCCCTGTGTAACAAATCAGCACCTTTACCACTATGAACAGTATGAACACACACAATAGATGTGTTTTCTCCATAAAAATACTACAGGTGAGATTATATTATCAGAGAGCAAACATGTTCAGACTTATTTAAACCTATTATGATGCATCAGTCCACTAAGAATGCCCCTGACCAAGGTTACCATGAGATGCAGATGTAGACCTGCATCTTTATACATGCAAGGCCTGCAAGACCTACAGTCCCTATTGCTAAGCATTACTAAGTATGTAAAAGTCCTGATTTCCGGTTTCTGTCCTACAAAATCTGTTTAGGTGGTCTGGGTCAAATTTAATCTTAATCTTAATTATCACCAGTTAACAAGGCAATCTTTCCAGAAACAGGCTATTCTTGCTCTCTAGAGCCCAGCCTTGTTATTAATAGGTGAGGCAAATTTTATTATACCCTACATTGTCATAGGCAAGGGTTATTTAATGTGCTGTAAAGGAAGAAGTGAAGTATACAAAAATACAGATAAAAACAAACAAAAAACATAAAAAGTAGACAAAATACACATAAGTGCAAATGAATATCTCCTGTGTACAAACATGGAACTGCACCTATACACTGAACTCAGTGTTTCTCAGCCCGGTCTGGCGAGAATGAGCAGGGAGATGCAGGTGCCACTGGACAGCTGCCATACCTGCGCAGATGGTTGAGCACAGCCATGTTGGCGTACATGTAGTAGAGGTAGTAGGAGTAGGGCGGGTTGTCCTCCTCCGTCCAGTCGCCTGGCAGGCGGCTGTCCAGGTTGAAGATGTGCTGTTCTGGCTTAGACTCATCATCCACGCTGTCAAAGCCCACCACCTGAGTATGCAGACACACACGTGCATATTAACCGTAATGTAGACACACACACACACTTGCACAATCGGCAAATGCTGTGATACTCAGGAACTGCCCCAGAGATTTTTTTCAGCAATTATTAACCTCACACCACAGAAATCACTATTTTTTAATGTGCCTGGAATGACTTGTTGGAATTCCAGGCCTTACTTCCGTGATATAGTGAGGTCACCTCGTAACGCAATCCTTATTGGCCACCTACCCACTAGGATCTGTCTGCAGATTGCAAGACAGAGGCAAACAAATCAGTCAAACAAGCTGACTAATCAGAGCACACTGGGCTCATCAGGGGGTGGGGCTTAAAGCAGAACAGAGCATAGTTATAGACAGAGTGAATAGAGATGTACTATATAAGAAAAATAATGTGCTTTTGGAACACTGAAGCATGTAAATGTATTCTTGTAGGCCCAAAATAAAATTACGCACAATAAAAATGAGCATAATAGGGCTCCTTAAAAAAAATCTCAAGCTTAAAATACTGCAAAACAAACAGTACAGTATGCATTTGGTGGAAGGCGGACCATCTCTGTTCAAAGCTGGTCTCAATACAGCCCTAACGATCAATACCGTAGTCAGCTGAATGTCAGCTGCCTTTGGTTGCCTTAGGCCAGTCTTATGTTCCCATGACCTTTCTCTAGTCCTGTGACTTGCATGCACATTTTTCAACCTTGAGCAGGCCATACTCACATGCTGGAGAAAGAGGTGGAGCTCAGGGTGGCTGCAGGGGTCAATGGTAGCCTCAAACAGCGGAAGGAAGATGTTCTCTAGCATCTCTTGGAAGTTGGCCAGCTGTTTCTTAGAGTGGTAGACATCACTGTCAGGAGAGAAACACATTTATCAGCCTTCTTCACCTCCATCTGAAATGTGAATTCTTTAGTGTGGTGGATGAGGTATAACAAACAGCAAAAAGTCAAACAACAAAGATGAATTTGGCTTTAAAATGAAAATTGTACAATTTTAAAATTTGACACCCTGATCCGAGAACTAAGCACAGGATACATCATGAGATGTTTGTGAAGAAAAACTATTCTTAAATAACCTCTGCATATCACCTTGTACAATGTGTCACATCTGTTCATCATGAACCAGCGCAATAATGAAACTGTATTTTACTGTGAAATGTGTAGGGTAAAATTAACTTGCTGCATTAAGTAAACAGGAGGATCAGTGAAGATGCACTGGATACGTCACACAGCGAGTCCAGCAGCTACACAAAGGCCAATAAAAGACCCAAACGATTCCCATGATTATCAGTCATGTGTCTGTTATCCGCTAAATAGCATTCTGCCAACTGAGAGGGAAAAAAAACATACAGTAACATACATCCAAACTAACATGGTCATGTGATAGCAACACTAACTTAATAATAAAAAGTAAACCTTTACTCCAAGTAAGTTTATTCCCTGTGTCCTTGATCCCTGTATTCTCCTGAGGATACCCCTCCCATGTTCCCCATCACAACATTCTCAATGCATCCAATGTCTGATCAGGGAAGAAGAATTAGCCCTCACAACCCCAAAAGACTGCGGTCCCCCAGCATGGAGTCTGAGGCAGAGGACACAGGGAAAACAGGAGACTCACAAGAGGCGGGGCACCTGGATGAGCCAGCGCACGTTGTCAGAGTAGACACCGTGACGGACAGCCCAGTGTGCCAGCCTGTCCCACTCGTCACGCGAGCGCCCATACACGGACAACCTCAGCTCTGCATTCTGGTACTTGCTCTCCTCCAGGTCAGCCATCACCTCCTGACATGTGATCACATGTGACCAATCAGGGTGAAGTCCTCTGAAACACATGTGCTCCCACCCAAAATGCATCACTACCGTCTCCTAAACCTAAATATATCTCTGAAATGTAGTTATGTTACAAACCTAAACCTAAATGTGACATTGGATCATTTTCCTAAATATATAAAGGAATTAGTATACTGTTGTTTCACTGCATTCTCTTTAAATAGTTTCAGGACTTTTTTATCTAGTTTTAGGACTTATATGGAAATCTGATCACATTTTAGGTTATATTTATGCAGATATACAGAAAATTCCAAACTTTCTAAGACTACTACAAATTAAAAATGATATTAGAAGCAAAATGAAGTTTACGGTTCGGTGTAGCTGTACCTGCTTCATAAGGAGAAGCAATGACATAACACAGCCTAACTTTTATCCAATATCATGTATTTACCCCTAGTAAAGTAGAATTTTATAAACTTGAATTTGATGTGACTGTCACAGCTCCTGTCGGCAGGAAAAGAGGCGCACCTTAATGATGTGTCCAAAGTATTTGCCCTCAATGTAATTATCTGTTTTGATGAAAATCTCACGCAGGATAGATTCCCCAATGGGGTTGTACTTTGCGTTGAACTTGTCAAAGCGATGGAAGGTGTTTCGGTCCTGTGGGGAGAGAGACGGTAGCAGGAGGCATCGTGAAAACCTGTGAAGACATTCTCCTGGTGAATGGTTAAATCGGGGCCCCATTAATGCCTGTGGGCGTGCTTATCTACTGCGTGCCAGAAAAACACGAACGTGTCAGCAAGTCTTCTGACTCATTTTCCCACATCCTCACTATTTATGTCCCTCTCTCTCGCTTGGTCATGACAACAGCTGAAAGCAGGATGAGTCATTCGGCTTTTATCAGACTAAAAAGGATCTTTTTCCATTTAAGGTATTTTAAGGCATCAGAGGTGCAGGCATTTGTGGATGATTTGGAGCGACAGGCAAAACAATTCTGTGTTTTCCTTTGATTTTTGTGTGTTTGTTAATGTGATGTTTTTTCCACCTTGCTATGATGTTCTGTAACCTAACTGGCAAAACAAAGACGGGTCAGAAAGCCTGTCGCCGAGCACTTACAGCATGAACATCCAGAGTGTCGACGCTCAAGTCGAAGGCCGTCAGGTTCATGCTCTCGAACACCTCAGAGAGGGTCTGGCCCTTGCCGTTCGCCATGTGCACAATCTCACCCAGGTTCTTTTTCATGGCTCGCTTGATGAACCGAAGGAGGTGCTTCTGATTCATGCAGGAGGAAGCGTGGATGTGAGTGTCCACCTGAAGGGGGAGACAGAAACACTGCTGGTGCTCACATGTTGTTTTCCTGATGTGGAAATAGCTTATGATACAGGAACATTGGATGCAAATACTGGGTGTCCACTAGGTGGCAGCATTAACCATGTTATTCATCTCCAGACTTGCACATTATATTTCACCAGAGAAGCAAGAAAAAAAGATCCTGGAAAAGAAAGTGCAGGAAGTCACTCTGGGTAGAAGACCTTGCGGATGTTGTAAAAGTCTCGGTGTGGGACCTTCTTCTGTGCTGCCAGCTCCTTCATCTCATTCAGCAGGATGTGCATCTGAAACTTGGAGCTCAGATACTGCAGCCGCCGATAGCAGAAGGACTTCCTGTCAGAGACCCACACAGACGGGAAGTCAGACATTCACATGGCTATTCCAGGCGCAATACCTGACTGATTGTGTTTCTGGCTAAAACACATGAAAACACGTAGACCTTGTAGTGTGTCCTGGCATTCAACCTGTCATCATTCTGCACCGCAAATGGAAGAATGCAAGAAAAGTTAACATACTGTATACAGACAAACTTGAGAACAGTGAACCTGAGACGCATTACAGAACTATCCCTCTGTTGGACCCTAGGGGGAGCTGAAGAGCATTGAGTAGAAAAGCTGGAGGACTTTTGGACATACAAAATTTTAAACTTTGACTATGGCTGTGGCTTTTCTGACACTGACTAAAATAGACCAGCCATGCTTCTGGGGGGGCACTCAGCTTGCTTGGCGTGACTCACACTGGGCCGTTGATGATGAGCGCCATCATAACACTCATGTCACCGATGTACTCCTGCAGGTCAGGGTAGGGCAGGTCCAGCTCGGTGCTGCTGCAGACAGGGAACACTACGGTTAGTATGAGACTCCCCCATGCCTAAGAATCACAGATGAGAAATAGGGCATTCCCATCTTCCGATGGGCATCCCACCCTTCCGGCGCATTCCTGCTGGGATAGACATGGACCACACCGTCAACCATCTTGCATCCGAAGCCCAGGTCAGCTGGCATGTTCTTAGGGTCTTGGTTCTTGTAGGGGTGCGTCTTTGAAGCAGGGGGGTGCACGGGGGTGTCTGTGGGACCAGAAACAGGGTGGCAATTTCAATAAATAAAAAGTATGCAGACACTCAAATAACTCAGTGGATTTTCCTATTTAATCATCCACACCCACTGCTGACACAGATGTATAAGCACACAGTTATACAACCTCCTACTGCAAACACTATCAGCACAATGGGTGGTTGATGTGCAGGAGAGGTCAATGACTTTCCACTTGGCACCATCATAGGACGCCATCTTTACAACAAGTCAAATCGTAACAATTTTGCACTGCTGAGCTGCCCGAGTCAAACACAAGTGAAGTGATTATGAAGGATAAAACATCCGGGGGCAGGCTAAGATGTGAAGTGGTCGGCTACACAAACCAGCACACCCAGCGTGAATACCCAACCTGAATGGCAGCAAATCCAGCAACGTTCCAGCATCTAATGGAAAGCTCTGCCAGAAAAGTGGAGGTTATTAAAGCAACAATGAATGGACCAACTTCATGCTAATACCCTGGGTCTGAAATGAGATGTTGGACAGGCTGGTGTCCACATACTTTTGCCAGTATAGTGTATAATGTACCTACAACATGTATAATGCTTTTATGTATAAACACTATAATTAGAATTTAATTAGAATTTACCTCTGGGATCAATAAAATCCATTCCATTTCACAGGGTATTCACTGTGTCTCTGTGTGAAGTATGAAGGTTTGGCATGATTTGTTACTGTGAGGTTGTATCCCAGCACCCTAGTTAACAGTGCCAGGGTGCTGTCTTTCAGCATTACGTCTGTGTAATCCGATACCGGGGGAGAGTAAGATTACCATGGCCCTCTTCTGCCCAGTTGCTATGGTGATAGCAGTCTTATCGGGGGACATTGGTCACCTCCAAATTTATTTTGTGTTAGCAGACTAACTTTGGGAAACATAGCCAGAAAACTATGGTTTTATAAATGGAGCTACTGGCTTTTTGCAAGCTTTTTCACAAAAGTTATTCTGCTATGTGAAGCACCCAGTGGATGTCCGACAGTAACCATGGCAACATTCAGGTTGGTTTCGCATTTTGACCAATCAGATGGTGATAATGTAACCAGCTCAGTTTGGTCACGATTTTGGCCCTGCTAGTAAGCAGGTCCATGTCAGCGCAGTTACAGCTTGTGTACTTTGCAATGGAAACCAGCAATTTGCGATATGGCTTGGATAATTTACAATGAAAATCTGATACCGTTTGTGGTACGACTCGGGTACGGCTCGGATCCTGGTGGCACTGAAAAAGCACCATTAGTCTAGAGTACGTACTAAAAAAGGGTTCTGAAACTGCCTCAGAGGAACTCCAATTGGGTTGAGTTCCTGCAGTGTGAACGTAAAAAAAAAGTTCCTGGTCCTGGAAAAAGGTTCGGTGTTCAGTGTGAAAGCACCTAGAATGTGCAGACCACAGGCACCCCCAAAGCTGATCTGTGTGGGTACCTGCAGTGACAGGAGCCTCTGGCACTGCCCCCGGCGGCCTCCCGCCCAGCTCCTGCAGGAAGTGTGCCGTCGTGCTGCAGAAGCTCTGGAGAGACAGTGCCGTGTACTTCTGTCGGATGAGCAAGGCCCTCACTACGCACTTGGCCGCGTCCAGCAGGTCTGTGAAGGGCACCTGGATGGGCACGGAGACAATGCCCCCCAGTTATCGTGCTGACAGCGTCAAGTTTTCAGCTTTCTGATTCAAGCTGCTAGGGGCACAACAGCAAGTAACACAGGGTGAGCTTAGATCTGACTGCTTAGCTGACGCTCTCATTGACAGTGACGTACAGCAGTATTGCATTTCATCTGCCAGTTACTTCACTGAGGCCGTTTGCCTTACTGTATGTATTCTGCTCGTATTGCTGGAGTGACTGAAATCATGTGACAAAGAAACACCTTAGCTGAGCTTTTACAGTGGAAAAGACAGACAGACAGACAGGCAGACAGAGAGGCAAGCAGACCGGCAGACAGGCAGACAGACATACATACAGACAGACAGGCAGCTCATGGCTTCTAACCCTAGAGAATAAGTGCTCAGTCGTTTTTGCACCTGGACCTTTTTTTTTATATTTTTCATTTTATTGAGAAGCAACAGAGCCTCTTCTGGGACTTGAGACAGTTTGGTCACATTTCCAGTCACTTAACACAAACAGTTTTTTTGCAATAATCATAAACTGTAAAAAACTGTAAACACCGCTGGTAGGAGTAGACCGATATCTCCTGGGAAAACCCAAATCAACAATGTGCCCTGGTCTCAACCCAGCTTACATCACAGGCCTTCTGACTGAATATGAACCTAACAGGCCACTACGATCATCACTATGAACATTGCCATGAGTGAAAGGTGCCCATGAAAGTACCCATGGCATAAAGGCATTCGGCTATCTGGCACTCATAACTGGCATGGCCTCTCTGATGAGCTTTGAAACACAGCCAATGTTGCCACCTTTAAAACCGGCTCAAAACATTGTCACTCCATAGTGCCTTTTATTAGCACTGCTAAGCAATGTTGATGTTTTTTCTTTTACTTTTATTTAATTGTGTTTTACTTGTATTTTTAAATTACTGTTATTTTACTTGTTTTGAATTTCCCCATTAAATGTTCCCCTGAAATCACCTTCACAGCCTATACAGTAAATGCTGCGAGTGAATGTTCCTGAGTGGAGGAACATTTCTCAGTACTTTTGTATGGTGATTCCAAAAAAGTCTAGATAAATGGACTGCATTTATATAGCACTTTTCTACTCCTACGAGTATTCAAAGCGCTTTACAATACGTGCCTCACATTCACCCATCCACACACCCATTCACACACCGGTGGCGGAGGCTGCCATGCAAGGTGCCAACCTGCACACCGGGAGCAATTTAGAGTTCAGTGTCTTGCTCAAGGACACTTTGATCCTTAACCCAAGGCTGTCCCATCCTGGGTACTAAAGAACTATAGCATTTGTAGGTTTTCCATTTTAAATTCTGTAAAATCAGTCAAAGATGACTACAATTTTCAAGCAATATGAATAATGTATTCTATCAAGTGCTTCAGGACATCGCTGGAACAGGCAATTGCATTTACTTGTATCCTGAATTACACTGTATCCTGAAGTAAGGTAATCGGAATGAAAATACTAGTTACTCAATGGAAATATTCATAGTGTCCTAGTATAAACTATAAGCTATGCATGTCACTGAATAAATATGCTGTGATTCAACTGGGAAAAAATTAATAGCTCAATTCCCAGTAACACAACGGGAAGCCACAAACTAACCAATGGGTTGTTGGCTAAATGCTGATTGGCCAAGCATGATATCCCACCCACAGCGCCTTTGCTGACAGGATCTTACCCCACATTTCTCCTCTCCAGAGATAGTAACCCGCTGGTACTCCCTCTCCAGAACCGGCTCTCTGTCCCGGGTGAAGGTCTGCTCCGCAGAACACTCATCCTGCTCTCTCAAAAGCCTTGAAATGGACAGTGAGGCAGAGTGAGCTTCTACCTAATGATATTCTTATTAAGAGGCGATGGAAGGAAATTTGTACATTCCTAATTAAACACTCACTTATCACTGTCATGGTCTCATTTTGACAACTGCTTCACAATAAGGTAATTAAGGGCCAAATGGTCATTGTCTAAAGAAAATAACAGTTATTGTTCTTCAACTTGAAGATGCCATTTGTTTTGGATGTGACTGACCTGGTGTACTACCTTTCTGTACTAGATGACAGTGAGAGACAGAGACAAGTGAAAGAGAACCATTAAGTGAAATGCGAATCTGGGAAGGTAAGAGAGCAGTGAATGTGGAAAGGTTAGGGAACAGTGAATGTGGAAAGGTAAGAGATCAGTGATTGTGGAAAGGTTAGGGAACGGTGAATGTGGAAAGGTAAGGGAACAGTGAATGTGGAAAGGTAAGGGAGCAGTGAATGTGGAAAGGTTAGGGAACAGTGAATGTGGAACGGTAAGCGAGCAGTGAATGTGGAAAGGTTAGGGGACAGTGAATGTGGATAAGTAAGGGAGCAGTGAAAGTGGGAAGTAAGAGGAATGTGAATGTGAGAAGGTAAGGGAGCAGTGAATGTGGGAAAGTAAGGGGACAGTGAATGTGGGAAGATAAGAGAACAGGGATTGTGGGAAGGTAAGGGGACAGTGAATGTGGGAAGGTAAGGGGACAGTGAATGTGAAAAGGTTAGAGGACAGTGAATGGGAAGGTAAGGGAGCAGTGAATGTGAGAAGGTTAGGGGACAGTGATGTGGAGGAGGACAGATGGAAGAGAGACAGAGACCAGGGTGAAGAGCTGAGTGGTTCCAAAATGGAGCAGATGTTCAGCATATCTCTAGATGTCTCCCAAGTGTAATGTCACATGCCTAGCGCTTTAAACATAACCCCGACAAAAAAGTGTCATTAATTACTGTCCAGTCAGCAACTGCAGTTACCTTTGGTTAAATACATTTTTAAGCATCTGAATCTGTGTCAGACATTGTCACTCTGTAGGTTTCAGGTGACCTTTTAAACTGTACCTGTTCTACATGGACTCAGATCCAGCTCTAAGATGAAGAGTGAGCCTTTCTGGTGGGGCTGGGGGGTGTTTGGGTGTAAAAGTTCAAAAAGTCTATTTGGATTTGTTCCTTCCAATATAATATTTTATAAAAGAGAATCTGTAATTGATTGGTATTGGCCCAGCCTTGGGATGGGTCAAGTTCATGGTTGGCTGAGGTAAACGCTGCTTGTATGCCACTCCTGATCTTTTTAATTTCCTAGCACAATAGTTTTTAAGTATTTGTAAAAGCTATTTGTAACAGTGTACTGACCCTCATCTTTGATTTGGTTCATTATGACCTTGAAGACTTGTTAATTGTTTTGTTAGGAAGTGGAAGCTGGTTTTCCCTCAGAAAAAAAGGAGCTTAAATGTATCAGAGTCATTAAAACATCCAGCCAAACTAGAGTGGACCTACAAGCTAGCGGTGATGTAACATGTCAGAAGAGGTGGAATAACAATGGCAAACTGGATAGTTCCGGTAGCTTCCATGCCTGTAAGCTGGCGGGGTCACTTACTCAAGGTCAGCTGCACTGTCCGTTTTCATGAAATCCTGCTTGGCCCGAAGCAGGATCTCGGGCTCTAGTCTGATGGCCGGAGAGGTCAGAAAGGTTATGAAGTAAAAGGAGAGGAGGGGAGATCAGACTGGAACTTTGATTTCTGCTCCCAAAGACGATCTTAGGGACCATCTTAATGTAAAGAACTCTGAGGTCTACATTTGCTGCCTCAAATCAGGAACAAATTCTTTGGAGCCAATGTTTCAGCTAAATATAAATCACTCTAGTAAAATGCTTATTTGTTCATTTCATATTCATTTCCCCACATCCTGACTAGTACTAGGCACTTCTGAGGCAGAATGACAGTGAGAGTGTTCCACGTAATTGGGCTGCGCTGCCTGCCTCACAGATACCAAGGCACAGAACAGTCACTGTATTTCTCACACCCATAGCCCCAAGAAATGAGGTCACAGCTAATGGTTAGTGGTTATCAGAACATTTCTGCAACGTTACAATGTGCATCGCAATGACCGGCATTTATTCGTAATTCTTTGTATTCCAAAAACATGTAACATGTAATTAGGTCATATAATCCCCTCCCCAAAGACAAAACACAAAAATCATAAGTGCTACATTTGGAAATAACATTTTCAGTCACATTTTCAGTAATTTAGTAGGAGTTTTGGCTATTTACAGTTGTAGGCCATAATACTGAAAGGTACCAGGGAGTTTTCATGAGCCTCTGAAGGTGACAGTGCTGTACACTCTGCATTCATGTACTGCATTCGATCTCTTACTTGACATCCTGACTGATCTGTCTCTCCAGGCGATGGCGCCGTTCCTCCAACTGTTCAATAGGGCAGTCCTCTGGGAACTGGTAGGGGGCGCTGCGCATCTCACTGTCCACCAGGCTGCGTGAGAACAGCTCCTGTGTTTAAAAAAAAAAAGGAGTTAAGAACCAGACGCATCACACATTACCGGGAGTTTCACTTGGACACAAGCTGAAATAGGCTACTGTACGTATCAATAGATCATTTTGGGCCTAAGACAGGAGCTGCACACACGTGTGCCCTCACTGTGTGACGGAATACTCTATGGGGTGATTACAATAACAGAATTCGGTAGCTGTGTAAAACAGCAATTTGTGAACTTGTATTTCAGTATTGTACACCCGTGCTGTGTTGCGAACCAGAGTTAGGGACATTCCGGAATACATTCATCAATTCCAAGCCAAATTAGGAAACGAAACTGCAGTTGGGATTGGAAAAAAAAGTTATGGGGAACAGAATTGGAATTGAATTCAGATTTCAGGGGGATTTCAATTCCAATTTCCTGATTTGGATTGGAATTGATGAATGCATTCTAGAATGGCCCCAACCCTGTTGTGAACTTGTATTTTGGTTTTCTACACCCCTGCGATAATGTTTGTGCTACAAAAAGTTTTCTACACTCGTATTTTCAAAGTCACAGATTTGCAACTTCATATATTTTTCAGAAGCCATGTTGCAACTACAGTATGAATTGAGATTATATGTGCACAACCTCAATATACAACTACGAATCGGGATTACAAGT
Source organism: Mormyrus proboscirostris (assembly GCA_026779585.1). Taxonomy (NCBI): domain Eukaryota; kingdom Metazoa; phylum Chordata; class Actinopteri; order Osteoglossiformes; family Mormyridae; genus Mormyrus; species Mormyrus proboscirostris. Next base: position 956,163 of record JAODKF010000125.1, on the reverse strand, counting down.
ACCCAAATATATATGCACTCGGAATGCTGGGATTTCTGGCAGCTTTCGCACGCACCCAAACCCATGACTGTCAGCTACAGAGCAGCAAATGGACGGCATCTGTGTGCCTCAAACCATGACAACCAGTCAAAACTCAAAACTTTGATGGGTGAAAGTGACAGTTAATTTCAAGGCTTAGTATGCAAATCTATTTCACACGACCACAGAATTCTGTCATAATAATAACTCCATAGTACTTACACTAGGCTGAGTTGCCCTGTACCATGCCTGAGCACGACTGCCCCTCCCTTCCCGCTCCCCCTGCTGGTCTGCATTCACAATGCACTTGACGATCGTGGCCCGAACATGCTTTCGTCATCACCGTGTGACTTTTTTGTGTTGCAGAAAAAGAAAGAGTTGTTGCACGGCAGAAGGGAGGTCATGATCCTTGTCCTTATTTTGTGGCTTATTTGGAGTCATGAAGTTTATTCATGCTGCATGCGTAAGAAGACAGTCCTGTATTTTACCAAATATCTCAGAGTTTCTGTGTGTTGCATCCAGCTGTTCCTGGATGCTCTCCTCAGCACAAATTTGCACCCGATCTGTACAGCCTACCAGATCTGTACAGCCTACCAGATCTGTACAGCCTACCAGATACGTTTCTTCCAGGTCCCAGTACACATAACGTGTACATGTGTGCGTGCGTATGCCAGTTGCATCATTGGCGTCGTGTCTGCTCCATGCTCAGGCACGGTTACTGATCACATTATGTATATCGTGCCCAAGTCCAGCTGAATCGTGCCCTGGCCCACCTCTTCTAGTGGGCCCAGGCAGAGTGAAGCGTACTGGGCCCAAGCAACAGGCCACCTAGCAGCCTCACCTGGGCAATCTCCCGGTACTTCTCGTCCATGGAGGTCCGTAGGTCGATAGGGAGCAGTGGGATGGACACTGGGGTTCCTGGGAGGGAGCGCTGGGTGTTGAGAGTGCGGCAGGCTCTCCGGAGGTCTGCAGAAGGTCGGGGGAGGTGCAACCAGTGTCATTATAGTTTGGATTTTTCAGTAAACTTGCAACATTTTACAGAATTAAGCATCCCAAGACTTTATGTGAGCACTGTATACACAAACAGTATACTAAGTAGAATACCAACACACATTGATCTTCATTCAGCGAGTTGTGTTAAATATTTCTGACTAGAAACACTCTTTCTAAAAAAGCCACTGGAGTTTGTCTCTCGAGGCCTAACCCCCCCCCCCCCCTAATCTCTGTCTGCAGCAGCCAATGAAGGCCTTGATAGGTATGGCCCCCTTGGCACTCACAGCAGTGTCACTGCCAAATACTGTGATACAATAACCAGATAAAACTGCAAGTGATTAAATGACGATTTTCAAACATCTTTTCCTTATCTCTTGCCCATTGACCAGATCGATTCCCCCTTTTAACTTGTCTACTTAAGCAAATCAGTTGAGCATTTTGTCGTGATAATCATTGTGTAAGCGTGTCTCAGTCCTCTGATGGATGGCAGGACCACGCACTCTTGAATGGGTGTTGCCATTGCCTAGGAAACAGCAGTAAGGTGTATAATCAGCACAAACACTGTAAACGAGACTGGCAGAGAGCGGAGCCATGCAGATAACTAAATATTAATGCAGAGCTACTAGCATCAGGGCAGCACTGCTGTTTTCCTGTTATCTTTAAAATTCACATTTGATTTTATTCCTTTTTACAGCTGGGTAACTCCAGCAGTCCAGGTAATGTACAGGGATAGGTTCAGGTTATGTACAGGGATAAGTTCAGGTTATGTACAGGGATAGGTTCAGGAAATGTACATGGATAAAATCCCTCCCTTCGATCATCCCAGCAAAGCTTCATGTTAAGTCTGTCATAATTTGTTATAACAGCTACTGAACATGGATAAAGAGCTACCGGTGCTCGAAATCTAAGCCATTTATAAAATATCCAGATATCTGTGTTAACAGGCAATATTATATGTCCTATGAGCTTTAACACAGTAACGAAGGTCATCTTAGTAAAGGTCAGCTTACATCTTGGTTATGTTGGATATCTGTATGTGGCGAACAGACATTCAACTATTCATGTACCTCAGTTCAAAGCTGATTTATTAAAGCATAATAAAACAGGCATGTGTCTATTGATCATTTATTTCAACACTGTTGTTCTTTGCATGGGGTAGAACTCAGCCCGTGGCTCCCAAAGCACGTGTTTCACATACCTAGTAAAATGTTGCCAATGTTGAATGAACACAAACATTTTCCAAAAGAAACAGATTTTTTTTCAGAGATTAGTCGAGAAAGAACATGAACTCTATGATGGCAGTGATGCAAACAGCAAACATGCTGCGTGTAACACCTGTAAGCTTCGTCAGGATTCTACATAAGCCCGGTTATTTTTAATACAGACAAGGGAAATTTCAAAGATGGGAAGAATAGCTGCCATTCTCTGTCTTCACCCCCAAACACAAAAAGTAGCAACCGGAGGTATAGAAACGCTGATAATGGTCTTTAGTGCAAAACAGCAAACACCAATTTAAAGTCACTTATGCCAAAAAAGGAGGGGTAGCTTGTTACAGTGATCTACTGACATAATTCGAGAGCAGACATAAAAAGCTGCTTCGCTGTATATGTTAAGGGCATCAAAAACAAACAAATCAAATCAGTAACTGTACGGCACAGAAACAGTGTCCCAGAAACTGACCATTAAAGCAATCATCGCAACCTACTAACAGACAGACACCAAACAGGACACGGGGTTAGAGATGTGATGAGGGGCTCTAGTAAAAACTTTTAAAAAAGCTTTTTCATAAATCTTTAGCGCCTGGATACGAACATCCACAGATGGAAGTCCATTATTTAAAAAGCTCATGGCATTTAACACGCCATGGTTTGTTAAGATTTCAGTCACTAGTTATTCATCCCCAGGGGCACCTATTACCCGGCTACAATCAAAAAATACATTTTCCACCTTAAAATGTAGCAGACCAAGCAGGGCTAACCAATCCTACACGTGACATAGCTAGGGTGGCAGCTTCTGCGAGGATGCGGACTTGGGAGGGAAGCCAAAACTGAAACTAAGCATCCAGAGCTGTTCAATGAATTAATGTATGATTAATATTAATGATGGAAGGAGCTTTGTCTTAAAATATAATGTGCAGGAGAATATGAACTCTGTTCTGAAGCTTTGGGAAGTCAGTAAGTACTCAATGGGGGCTTAATTAATGCTTCTTAAAAAGTTTTTAAATTCCAGTTTCAACTGGATAAAACAAGTCCCAGGTACAGGCAACTAGTAGGTGAGCCACTAACACCAGCAAGACCTCGGTGCTCCTCAAACAACGTTTGAGATATATATGCACATCTGCAAAATGCTGCTTTTAAACCAGAACCGCGTCCGCCGACCCTGCAGAGAATGCTCGACATTTGTGTACCGCTATACTGCGGTTTCTTATGAGACCCGGATACCGAGTCACTAAAATACCTTTATTCAGATCCAGGAACGCAGGGCTGCCAACTATGGTCAGCGGGCTGGCGTGAGGTTTTTAACCCGAGACAAGTCTGCACACACATTAACATGTCTGTAGCAGTTTTATCACCTTGCAAATACTGTAGCTGCAAACTACCCCAGCACTTTTCATGTAGCTAATTTTAGTTTTATAATGGAATAATATATATTTGTTGTAAAATTTCTTGCCTGAGGCGGGTGTCACGCCAGATGCATGTGGGTTGGCGGCTCTGGGAACGGCAGTTATCTACGCTTTTTTGTAACAGACTTTTTCCCATGTCGAACAATTACAGCTGCTTCAGGATTAAAAGAGAGAATGATGAGTGGACGCATCATAGTAAAAAAATAGCCACGCAAATACGTGCAGAAATGTGAGTAATCGCGAAAAGTTCCCGCAGCGCTGAACTTTCAGCTCCGTTCCTGCTGCTCCCGGACCTGCAGCCGGTCACCGACGCCAGTGCGGAGCCTTTACCTACCACACAGACGTGGGCACGGGAACGCAGGTGCTTCTCCGCCACTCCTGGCGGCTCTTTGAGTCGATGGCCTTTTCCGCTGCCTGGTACGGCAAAGCGTTGCTTCCTATTCTGCTGGCGTGCGCTGCCGGCTGCTCCACTTACCGCTGAAATAGGTCTGTTTTTACACCCTCGGATCTCTCGTGTCTTCTCACTCGCCCTACAAATTCGCCCCCTATTTTGTGCGTGTAAATAAACACGCAAAATTATATGTGTATATATATATATATATATGTATATATATACACACACACCAAGAGAGAGTCGTAATACGGAATTAACGTTTAAGACATTATATATAATAGAAGAGAATTATATTATGTGATTTTTTTTTCTCATTCATTTTCCTTCTCTGTCATTCACTTCAGTCTAAACATTTGGTGTCCTTGCAGCATATTTTCTTGCACATCTGCAAAATAAGCCCTTATAGACAAGGAGTAAAACAGAAGGCAATTAACAGACACACATTATTGCTCAAAGGAGGATTGCCCAAACCCTATCAACAACTATGGCAGCAACCTTATCAAGAGGGAAAAGTGAGGCAGGATACTTTTATAGTTTTGCACCACTGGCTTCAGCACACTGAGTAACTGGCAAGGCAGCCCACCCCAGCCTGGAAAATGTGTCATCCATCTCTGCCTCTCACAGCGGGGAGCCGCACAAGGTCCCTAACCCATTTTGTTCACGTGTGTGACCCAGTGCAGCTCCCCCTGCCTCCACTCACCTCACACTCAGTCCGCAAGCTGCACTGGCAGACTAAATCCTACTGGTGTCTGGCATGGGCCGCTGGAACGTACCACGTGGCAATACAAGAGGGGGCAGCAATCCTGCATTTACAGACCGGGCTGAGCCTGGGATTAGGACTGGCTCCAGTTCTCTAAGCCTCACGACAGACCCCGCCCCCCCATATCTCCAGGGACGGACAGCCATCTGTGTCTGTGTGAGAGGATTAATGCTTGTTTGCAATTGTACATCTGAGTGTGTCTGTAGGTTTTTGAAGCTGTCCTGCTTTTTCGCGGCTGAATGTGTGAGCACAGTGGCGTCCTGTTGGTGGCTCTCATGAAGGGTTACAGTAAATTTCTCCTTGCTCCGCCCCCCCGCAATCACTGGAAATGGAAACGGAATGTAACATGTAATATACTGCAGTTTGTATTGAATCGTCATTAAGCCAAGAAGTGGGTGCAGAGATCCATCACCTTAATCCCAGTCTTGTGGGCTGATGTTTGAAACGTACTGCTGATCACACGGGAACACGAGGAACACCAGGCTTTAGATAACATTACTGCCTTTCTCATAATAAGGACCCAAGGATTTCATTATAAGACTGTCATTTCATTATAAGCATGCTTAACTTTATGCGACAATTATGAAACCTTATTTACTTTACAGTAACTTTAACATCATATTCTTAAATTCTTAAAGTCATACTAATACATAGAACGCTATCTTCCCCATAAACTGAGAACCTTATAAATATAAAATCCTGATCAGCATCATAGTAACAGTGATTAATGCCCCTGTAGTAATGTCACTCTTTTAGCGATGTTCTTTCAAAGCTGCATTAACCTTCATTACATGTCAGTGCCGGCTTATGTAGCAACAGCATCAGACTGTGTACATCTGGTCCTGCCAAAACTAGAGTCTGACAAGCCCCAGTAGTCCCACTGGTGGCTCCTGCTATTGGCCCATGGCTGCTAACAGGCTGGACAAGCGGACATTGGGCACCAAAGCGGGCAGCCAGCGTGTTTATCTACGACCACACAAAGCCTGTAGTCATTCTCAGGTTTCCTGTCTGGCTGCGGTGGCTCCACATTATGAGAACAACTGCGTCTTTGTTCCCCAACCTCAGGCTGCGTTGGGGGGGCGATGTTTTTGGTTAAGGAGTGTGAGGTTCCTCTCATCTTAGTGGTAAACAAAATCAGGATATTTACCATAGGCCGTCTCAGACATGGTAAAAATACCAGTCAAAAAAAGTGAGCATAAAAGCCGGCCTTTGTGCCATAAACGGAAAGGTTTCTAATCTTAATTCACCTGTATTCCTCCCTTTGACCGGGGCAGTGCATACTGGCCGCATGAGCAAGACTGCGGATTTAGAAAATGAAAAAAACCTGCATCCTATTTTGTGGGCAAAACAGTAAAGGTTGCTCCAGAACAGAAAACAATCCTTATATGATGCTTAGACTCGCAGCCTGAATTCTGGCTCTTAGAATAGAGGGGTTCAGCAGCACCGAAAAGCGTGGCTACAGATTATAGCCACAGGTCACTAAGAGCAGGTCGTTCGCACAGCAGTTTGCCTCTTCATTGCTCAAACCGAGTACATCAGTCATACTCAGGTGCTTCCAGATAAATTAGCATAATGATTGTTGCATATTAATAATTAGAATAACGATAATGAATAACTTAAGTCCCAATACTCTAAACAAAGAATTGTACTGGTTTCGGTGGCTTCAAGAATTAAAACTGAAATTCATTTAAATATTAATGGTGACTGGTGGCAAGTAATATTTCTTGCTATATTACTGCACATTTCATAGAAGGAGACTGCATAAATGTAAAAGGATATCATTCAGTATGCTGTGGTCATTATTTATGACAGTCTACATACGGTCTGTACTCTTGACTATACTCCTGAGCACTATAACAGTAAAAAGTGTCATGTTAAGATCTCCATTGACAAATTTTCCATGAAAATCTGCAGGTTATAGTAACTTGGATATTAGCTTGATTCAGCAGAAGTGTTTAAGTACAGTATGATTGATGCCGATGTTACAGTTATGCGAGAGTACCCTACAAGACCACAACCATTCTATAAAGCACTATTTGAAAAGGAACAAGCTTTGGAGTTTTCCGTTTCTGCACACCTTCCCTAATCTCTGTGTTCCTCTGAAAGTATGGCTCTCTGTTTATGCCGCTTAAGGTAACTGAACCCGTTTTACACCTGGCCCCTGAGATGAACCTAAACCCTCCAGAAAACGATGCCAGAGTTCCTGTCCCCTGTGATCAGTGTAAACTCTCCAAAAAAACAATATCAGGAAACATGAGATTATTCTGAACTCTCCAGTAAACACTGTCAGTGAGCATGTGCCCTGAGGCTTATCTAACCATTCTACCATATGCGGTCTCTAGGATCAGTCTCAGTTTCCCAGTGACCTTTGTCCTCACAGATGGTCCCCTGAACACTTCAGAAATGCAGTGTCCTGCTGATGAGTCCACATTAACATATTCTCACAAATCAAGCTTCCTTATGTCTTCAGGGAAATGCCCAGTGATTGGGTATCCAGGGCTCCGGACCTCTGCACGAAGCGTACAGCCATCCAGCCAGCCTGAAGAATCTACAATGGATCCTTCACGGACAAGGCATGTTTCTTCTAGGTGGTCCAGGACAAGAAACCCACAGCGGAGACTGATTTCTGTAGGACATACTGTACACCCTGCGTGTGTTGGACCACATTTTTACTTTCTAGCACTATTGAATTCCTTTGAAAATATGCAGATCAGTCATACACACTTTTATTTAATGACTTGTTTATGCCATACACAGTTTAAGTAGTTATTTTGTTTGTCTCAGTTTTATTTGTGATTTGTAGTTTAACACAATCCATTTATGGTGTTTGGAAAATAAATTCCTTTAAACAGAAAGGAAAATGCCTCTTAATGTGTTTTTTCAGTTTAAGCATGTTGTTTTGGAAAAGTCTTGACAGAATCTACAGCCATGTTATCCGCAAAGGGCCGGTAATAGCATGCAGGTTTTTGGGATAACCTTTAGGTCAGCTGTTCAAACCCAGGTGTGAGGACTCTTCAGCCAATCAGTCCTCTAATTAGTGACCTACAGTAATTAGAGAGCTGCAGCAAAAACCTGCACGCATACCGGCCCTTTCTGGGTAAGACTGAGCACCCCTATATACCAGCAAGTCCTCAAACAGACCACCACAAGAGGAAGTGCAAGAGCTAAACATTTCGGACCATATCCACCTTATCTGGACAGTATATTGAGCTTCAGTGGATATCCAGATAGACACCACTGCTCTCCATCAGGCTTCACTTAAAAATCACACGAATGCGCTCAAATACTTTCTTTCGAATTGCTCACATATCTGTTCTTCAGATATACACCCATTAACTGAGGACCGGAGCAGCACTGGATTCAGTTCCTTTAACAAATTCCCCTGGCTTAATGCCACCAGACTGACCACCTTTCTCTCTGCTGATGTAGCACCGTCTACTGACTAAATGACAGAACTGCATCCCATTTTAAGCAGGCTGACCGGCAGCTCTCCACCCAAACCCACTGTGTAAGAAAATAAATTTAAGAAGCTATACACCGTAGATACAAAATGTATGTATATTTACTGTGTCTTACCCAAATAAAAGAGATGTCAAGAGAAGGGAACTGGTGAGCTTATGCACTGGCGGTAACTCTCCCTCGGTCTGTCCTCTGGGCTTTTCTGGTGGGGCAGTGCGACTGTGAGGAGAATCTATATGAGGCAAGGAGGCTGACTCAGCACGTGGGGGAGGTCCCAGTCCACAGGGAGCGGGGAGGGCTTCCGTGGGACTGCATTGGGTACAGAGGTCAGCTACGCGGTACACATTGGGAATGGACCTTGGACAGAACGAGTCATCTACCCCAGGTATGCCTGCGGCCGTACCGACTGTGCGTACCATTGGCATTTAAACCTCTTATTATTGGGTTAATGTCACTTGTTTATATTGTAATGTCGTAATAAAGACGTAAAAAGAGATCTAGACCCGCACTCTTCTGAGTGAGATGACAATCAGCCATTTTCCGTAGGCCTACTGGAGGACAGGGCATTTCATCAGCTCATTCACACATATCAGAGGCGTCAAAGTGCCGCTCTAATATGTTTAGAATTCATCATTATAAACTGCCCCGTAGCTGGATCTGATGATGTCAGAAAGAAAAATAGCGCGACGTCATTCCGATAATCTACACTGGCGCCTCCCTCAGAATAGCTGCTTATCATTATCTGCAGTATTACACAAAAATATATCGGTATCGCCCAAATCAGTGCATCATTAACAGTATGATCGTTACTGAATGGGAGTGTTACATCACCTCCGCAGAACGTACACATGCACCTGGTTTTTAACAAAAACTGATGTCCAGATGCAAGAAATGCTTCAGATACAGGCAAACCTCTTTGTTATAACACCTGTTTTTCTACCGCCTGTTCCTGTCAAATGGTGTAATGCAGTTCTGTCACAATAGGTGTGTGTGTGTGTGTGGGGGGGGGTACATGGTGTCTCTACCCTGAGATTGATTCCTATTTCAACTATCCAGCTGTCTGGAACACTGCAGTAATGAGCTTCAGGCTGCTTGTAGGAAAGGCGGCCATAAATTAGTCTGTATTCTAGGTTTAAGGTGCTGATTAACCTTCTTCCCAAGGACTAATCTGCTGTTTTACTCGTATTAGAAAAGTCTCTGTTTCGATTTTTTGATTCCTTATGGACAACCTTCTGTAAATCTCTTTGTATCAACGAATATGCATTGATTTAATAAGCAACCCATCATCATATACTGTAAGGGGAGCAAAAAAGTAAAATGTGTGATATATGTATTTAATATATATATATCACACATTTTATATATATATCACACATATATATATATATATATATTGTGCTCACTGAATGTATATCTACACTCTGCTGCTGTAGTCCGTCTGCCTCAAGGTTTGACATGTTGCACATTGAGATGATTTTCTGTTCTCTACAATTGTACAAAACATTATCTGACTTACCGCATTCTTTATGTCTAAATTTATGTCTATGGCAAACCAATCTGGCCATTCTCCTCTGACCTCTCTTTTCAGCAAAACATTTCTATCCACAGAGCTGCCGCTCGCTGAGTGTTTTGTTTTTCACACCATTCTGAGTAAACTCTAGATATTGTTGTGCTTGAAAACTCCAGCAGTTCCAGAAATACTCACACCAGTCTGGCACCAAAAATCATAGCATAGTCAAAGATCACTAGGTTGCTAGATTGCATTTTTCCCCATTCTGCTATCAGGATCGCTCCCTGTCCTACGTCTGTTCCCTCTTTGGCCACCAGATGTCACTGGCCATCCCCTGTCCTTAGCTCCTTATGTGTTCTCCTCTCCCTGGGGCTGCTGCATGGCTATATGAGCAGGTGGCTGTGTCATCCAACCATAACCTTTTATTTTGGCTCACCATGTTTGTAAGTTTTACATTTATTATTTATGGTTTCTTGGTTTATTGCTGTTACGTATTATTGTTATCTATCACATATTTCTTCATGGTTCCTAGTTTTGTACCTTTGTGTATTCCGGCTAGTGACCCAGTTTTGTAAGTCTTGGTATCCTCATATCTCCTAGTGTTTGAACCCTTACGTATTTGGCAGTAACTCTCACCTGTGTTTGGTTAATTGTTATGGTCCACACCTGCCCCTCACATAGCCCTCCTTATTTGTATTTAAGTGTCTGCTCTCCTTCTTGTTACTCAGTTGGCCATGGCTTTGTGTTTTGCTCCCTGCTCTGCTATAGTTGTTCCTGTGTTTGCTTATCAACTTGTCGTCGATTTGTGCCAGTGTTTCCCTAAGTGCGTCCAGTGTTAGTTTCCCTTTGTGTTATTTATGTTCTACTTAGTTCTTGTTCAGTTGTTACTTGTTTTGGTTTAACCTCTTGTGGTATTTTTGTTTTCTAGTCTTTCCTTTTATGTTCAATTTATTATGTAAAAAACACCTTCTGCCTGAGTGCCGCATTATGAATCGTCCTTTCATCTTTTCAAAATCCCAGTTTGTAACATTTTGGTGTATCATGTGAGCATTAACTGAAGCTTCTGACCTGTATCACCATGATTTTAGCATTTCTCTGCTGCCACAAATTAAACCAATGTGCTGATTTTCTTAATAAAGTGCTCAGTGAGTGTATATGCGTGTATACCCATCTTAGTATAACAGATATAACCCCCATTTTCATCCAGTATACACAATTGTTGTTTTAATATAGTAGTAACAAAATTTTGCTTGCAATCTGATTTTCCTCTGACAGTAATCATACATGTGCTATCCAGACATTTTCCTTATACATTTGGTCCCCCACAAAGTAATATAAACCTAATCCAAACACACACACACACACACACACACACACACACACAAACCATGGTCCTGTGGTGTCTTTTCACTGCTGGCTGTGGCAGCTTGTAGCTGTGGAGGTGTGCGGTCAGAAGGCAGAGAGATGTTGGTGACCATAGTCTTCCTGGGGTCTCACTGGGGGTATTTATTCACCATGTCATGCCATTGTAATGTTGTATTTCGGTTGGACAACAAGTGTTTCCATGCAATACAGAACAGAATGTTTGCATGTGGACAGTTTGCCAGTGGTGTTCAGTCCTTTTTACAGTGACAGCTGCTGTCACAAAGGAAATACTCTGGCTGACTGGTTGGGGGATTGATATACTGTATTTTGTGGATGGGGGGGAGTATATTTTG
>JAODKF010000125.1:883088-901204 GCA_026779585.1 Mormyrus proboscirostris | reverse complement strand
TTGCTAATTGCTGCTTTACTGCTGCCCAGCAGAACCGCGGCCAAAGCCAGCCAGGCGAGAGAGGCACGGCTTGGGGCTTCTTCAGTGCCGACGGAAGTTAGAAACCTCAGCGGTTCCGGAGGCTTCTGTTCCGCTCTTATGTCCCGCGGTCCGCGTGCATCTCAGTCACTCAAAGCTACACTTTCATCCAAATCAGTGCATTCATGGTGGGGGCATGCTGGCCCCCCCCCAGGCCGTAGTTCACTGACGACGGCAGCTTTCCTCCAGGTGCCGGCTCCTGCCTCACCTGCTTCTCTAGACACAAATCAAATGAGTCTGGCCTTCAAAGGCGCATATTTGAGCTCTGAGAGACATTCCATGTTCGAGGATCCTTCACAGCTTGGTGCCTTTTTCCTCACTGAAAGCAGAAAAGCTGAAGAGCTGCAAAATAACGCAAGTGGAGGCAAAACTGGGCTCAGATCAGCAGGCAGTAAAAAAAGGCTATGAGACAAAAGGTCTCTCTGAGCGCCGCGGCTGGTGGCCTGTTCTTGGTGGCCTGTTCCTGCACAGGGGCTCCGCATGTTCATTTATGAAGCAGGACCCAGCGCTCAGCTGCTTACCAGAAAGGAGAGCATCTCAAAGCCGGAGATTAAGGAGAAATACCTTACATTTCTAGCCTCAGCCCAAAACAGGATTAACATTAATTCTACCAACTAATAGCCACACAAGGAACCAGATGTGCAGCCTATAATCTAAAGCCACAAATATGATAAAGCGTAACCGTTTTGTCTTATTTTTCATACCCGTTTTGGAATCACTCCTTCCTCCGCCGTAAATAAAAGCCCACATAAGCCTCAATTTGGGCTGGCAGTCTCTCCGAAGTCGATGGGCTCAGCAGAGAGGTGAAGCCAGAGGAACGACTCGTGAGTCTGCCGTACGCCACGGTCCCGTTAAAGCGCCCCGCGGGTGAGGCCCCCCCGCCCCCAACTCGAATAGTAGATGGCATAACAAAGGCTTTATCTAAGATAGCTGCTGCGGCCTTGAAATAGGAAAGCAGAATATTTTAATATCTAAAGAGCATAAATGTGCACAAGTGTAGGGGTCTGATCAGGATGCCCATCAATGGAATAATGCAACCAAGGAAATCTTCCAGCTCCCTTTTTTGGCACAAAAAAAATGATCTGTGCCACCCAGGAACAGGTCACCATGAGGCCAGGAAACAAAATGTGGGCTTGCTTGGGTTAAAAAAGGTATCACTACCTTAAGACCCGGCGGTCTCAGTGTGCGAGTAAGACAACTCCTAAATGTGTGCGTATGAATCACTGTTACGCACAGGCAAATGTGAATTATCACTCGTGTGCACGAACAGTCTTATGAAGCTGCTCAATGACAAGTCTCATGTGACTCTGCATGCAAGGTTCATTTAAAGAAAGATGATTCGACCTTAAAGGGCCCTTATATGGGCATATAACTTCTGCATAGCACGTCGAACTGCACTCGAATTTTGCAGATATGGAAACCGTGAAGAGACATCTCCCTATACAGCCTTATTCCTGTTTAGAATATGTTTTGCACTACATACAAAAAAAAAAAAAAAAAAAAAAAAAACATGGGCAGGGAGAAAAAAGAAACTTCAGTGGGACCAAGGTGAAGTTTTGCTGGATGTAACAGAAAAAAAACATCATATAGATCCCTCATCGACATCTGCCCCAGCAGTGATTCACCAGTAATGGGAATGGCGGCAGAGGAAAGGAAGCAGTGCTTCCGTCTGAAAATGACCATCAAAAAACAGAACTGCAAACACCAGGTCCCTGTAGTTGGAATCCCGACTCAGCAACCTGACCTCAGAATTCAACATGGCTGCACTCGTCAAAGGAAGCGAACGCTGTAGTTATATACTGTTCATTAGCACTTGCGTTTTATTTGCATTTCAATAAATTGGTTGTACACACAGTTCTGTCCAACTGCTGTCTGTGGAAATGTTGCTATGGTGTTTGTATGCGCAAAATACCATGCAATGCGTTATTATCGACTGGTCTTAATAAAAAGGATAACAAACCTGGCTACGACTGGTATGGCTAAGTGGCTTTCTGACTTGTACTGGACAGTGGTCAACTTGGGTGTGACAACTTTCCCAACTCCAACTTCTGACCTCGAAGCTAAATGGCATGCAGCTTAAGATCGCTGCGTTTAACTGGCTGCAGCAAGCAAGTCGGACGCCACAATAGACCAACAAGTCTGGCTGGGAATATTAAATATATGCACAGTTTACATGGTGCAGGCACACAAATGCAGACCAATAACGGTTTCACCGATAAATGAACATTACTGAGAAATAAATGGCAGAGTGGAACCACATGAGTGGACGGCCTTCGAGTTGCAGAATTACTCCATAAGAGAGGCAGCGTCTTAAAAATAAACCCAGCGGGTTAGCGGACCACGCTGGCCATCTGAAACACTGCCTTCAAACAGCATGAAGGTCAACCCAATGCTGTTAGAACATGTTTGGTACAAGAAGGTCACGGCTGACTATTTGTGGCCTTTTGCTGCCAAGTCATTCACAAAGCAAAGGAACCAAAAGCAGCCATCTCTATTCCTAACCACCGATGTCAGTTCTTTCAATATTATTCTGTTATTCTTGAGGAATGTGCATCAACCTAAGAATGCAGTTACAGTATTCATATTGCAAAGGAACAGGGATTAAGGAGAAGCCAAGAAAGATATTTATACATTTCTGAATGTGGGCAGCATGACTGCGGTTGCACTGAATGACCTGCGTTAGGGATCCTTGTGTACGGAGCCAACAGCTGCTCATTTGGTTAAACTTTCTCCAAGGCTGTAATCAGAACTGAAACCCGAATGATGCAAGACGACCAGCGGCGAGGCTCAAGTCATTTTCCATTACACATGCTGGTCTTCACACGATAAACACTCTAACCAGCACTATGGTGGCGCAATACTGAAGTTTCTACATCGGTGGGGGGGATCACTGACTCATCTTCAGAGACACTTCCCAGTGTGAGAAGTGGGTCCAGTTTGGCCACTTTGCAGGCCAACTGCAAACAAAAAAAGCAGAATGTAGGAGTGGGCAGCAACTTGGACAGCTGCTTGTTTATAGTGGTAATCCCGCATCTTCGCATAGACTGATGCAGTTTGCATCCTTACTGTGCCTATGCCTGTTCATCCACCTGGTCACCAAAAAGTAGCAACGCCATTTGGCTACTCGGAGAGTCCATCCTCCGAAACCATTCTGGCCACGTCTCCAGAATTTCTCCACCCTCTACAACACGTACAACAGCCACTATGTGAAGTACTTCAACAATTCAATGGTATCACAATAAGGCACCAACAACGGATCAGTGCAAGAAACACAGTTCCCCAGGCAGAGGAATCCTTTAGCAAACGTCTTTTTCTTAAGAGTTAGTTCTGGCAGAGGTCTCCACAATGAAACCTGGTGTCTCTCAGATACTCAGAGCCCCAACACGTCAAGCCTGATGTTGTCTTACTTGTGCTCAAGCTCCTGCAGTAGAGAGAGAGCAGTAGAGTAGAAAACGGGAAGAGCTTTTACATATTTCTGGCATCTTCTGGACGTTTCACCCGTTGTGCTGCATCTCACTTGGTAGGATCTCAAGCTCCGATTCAATACAATGATCTGTTCTCCTTGTCATATGCAATTTCACCCAGATCTACAGCCAAGATCCTTTGACTGTGGGACACTAATTTCAGGGCACAGATCCTGAGCACAGCAGGGGAGCGGCAGCACTAAGCAGGGAGCCCTTTACCCGCCGCTTGCAGCTTACGGTAAACAGCATACTGGGGTCCCGATAGCTTAGCAACAAAAGACACAACCTCTCACTATCTCAGCCTGAAACTGCATAAGAAATGCGGGACCCAACACAAGTGCCATTAGAGAGTCGCTCTCGGGGCGGGGGGGTCTCAGCCATTTAAAGATCATCTAGCCCCACATTTCAGACTACAGTGCATTTTCCGCTGCTGTAATATATTCACCATCTGATTACCAAAGTGCACATACACTAGCCGTGTCAAAATGGCCAGCAAAGATATCTAATACCCGCCTTCATCTTCGTCTTATTTCACTTCTTTTTATACTAAAATCCATCGGGACGAATATTTAGAATCTGCACCTGATTCTCCACAGTGATTCAGGTATGCGACCAAAGCCACATAACTGAACGTGAATCCGGCGTGGATCTGCTGGTAATCTCGGCCATCATCTCCGGCCGAATGCGCGGGATGCCGCTGTGGCAGTGACTACCGTTTAGTTGCACCCCGCAAAGAGCGAAGCCTCAGCAGCCGTTTGGACAGCAGCAGTCATTACAGCTGCCATCGTTTACACGAGCCTGGCATGACAGATAGTCCCGGGAAAACCGGCCCACTTCACTGCAGAAACTGCTCAGAAATGTTTTATAAAACATAAAAAAAAAAAACCACAACCAGGCCTGAATACACGCTGACATCTGCACATCTGAATACTCAAAATGGTGTGGGAATTTCCCTTTCTGGAAAAATACCGGTTAGTCTGCTTGGCAGCAGAAATGATTAAATAACTGTGGCGAGCTGTGGACTGCAATTGAGATACGCCAGAGAGTTTAACAAAGAACAAAAAGTATCGAGAATAAATATTTTTATCGATTGTCAGACCGCAAGCCATCTGATTCGATGGGGCGTTGAACCAAATAAGGATACTGACCACATCACATCCCGGTCGAGCACGGAGACACAGACACACGCACACCTCAAGCAGCCCAAACACAGACCCTTCAATAAGCAGTATGCACTAACGGCCACATTTACAGCACAGGTCGGGTCCCCGGAGCAGCCAGCTGAGCAACTAGAGGCGAGACGACGACTCTGTGACTCAAGGTTTGTTTACCGGAGTGTGGAGAGGCAGCCATGCTACCCATGAGGACGGCATTTTAACCTGAACTGCTACAGGGGAACAGCCAGCTCTGTGAATCGTTCAACTGATTAAAAACGCCCGTTTTGGGGGTGGGGGATTCTTCCATATTCTATGATTCCAGTTGCTGCTGTGCCTAGAAGCAGAATTTACACAATATAAATGTTATACCCCAAAACCACACATGACTCAGCATTTTGAGGGTCAAAAAAAAATAAGCAAACACAATGATTGACGGTGGGCTTCGAGCTCCGCACTGCACCGCTAAGCATTCTCAGGGATGGCAGACAACTGCTATTATCAACGGATGGCATGAAAAGGAACAGAGATTAAGGAGAAGCCAAGACGTCAGAGCCGATTGGAAAGCGACGACGCGGGAGCGAGTCCCAGCAGGTCCTGCTGACTGCATAAGCCGGGCGGCACTGCGGGCGGCTGTTATGCAAGAGGGCGGGCAGGCGGGCGGAGCGCAGACAATGCAGCCAAGCATCCCGCAAAAAGCAGAGGAGATCAAGACCGGGGGCGAAAGACAGAAGCCTGCGGCCTGGGGGGTAGACATGCCATCGTGAGAAGGTGATATTGGGAGGGGGTCCTCTGTTTGCCCTAAAGTGATCATCATGGCCGGTGGGGGGTGGGGTGTGAAGGCAGCCGTCCTTGTATCCAAGGAAGATGATGGCGCAACAATGAGAAGCTCACACACCATCTAGCATCAGCAGAGGAAAACGAACATGAAATGCCACCAGGTCTGTCACACAAACATTTCCATTTAAGATGGTTTTTCATCCCCCCCCTCCTCCCCCCAGGTTAAAACTTCAAACCAGTTTAATATTTACTACTGTCCAGCCTCGTGTTGGACTGTGGTTAATTACAGTGGTATGCAGAGGGCACGTTTCCAGTCTACCTCCTACCAGCAGACTGCCTTCATGAAGCCGGCGACAGCAGAGGGGAGGTTCACCCAGGGCAACGGGATGGGAGCATCGGCCAATCGCGAGGGGGGTTGGGGGGGTTTCACCGAGGCCAACGGAATGGGGCCCAATCGGGCAAGAGCAGAGGGAGGGCATACCCAGGCCAGCGGAATGGGACTATTAACTGACAGAAGCCTGTCCAGGAGGCATCTCTGCCATCTTCCAATAAATCCCCTTGTTCGATGACTGAGAAAGGACCTTTTTTGTTATTATTCAAACAGCAACCGAAAGCACATATTTCGTAATCCAAGATTCTCCTACTGAGATAAAATTTCAAAATGATTTGTTATGACTGAAACAACTGAACCTCGATATTTACTCACAGAGCAAATCATTTAGTGGTCATACTAGGGCTGGGCGATCTGAAGTATACCAAATTATAGTATACCAAAACAGTATTGTGGTGTGCCCTCCTACAGTACTACTAATCTGCTTAACAAATTGTGGGTGTAAACAAACATCTGTACAGTACCAAAAAGATGATGACCGACAAAATGATAATTGCGTATGCACGATACAAAATTGATGCGATATCATCCAGCCCTAATCCAGAATTTCCAAAAATAAGAAAACACAAAATGACAAACATCTAAACACTAATCTACTCTGCAAGTCAAACATATTGATATTATTAATTTCTTACCAGATACTTTTCCTGAAAGGAAGTTCAATGCCAGGCAGGACAGAAGCAGCCTTCAAAGGAACGAGATCCCAGCAAGGTGCAGGGCAGGCAGTTCTAAGAGGAAGTTAATGCTGTTCCCCGCAGTTGCGACTTTGCAAGCGTGGCACTGCCCTTAATGGAACAAAGGCGCCCTTCAGGGGCACGGAAGTAGCCAGGAAGTCAATTCAGTGTTTGGGTCGGTCCATATGAAGGCCATCAGGTCCAGCAGAGGGCTGAACCCACCAGTAACTAAGATCTATGCTTTCAGCTTTCAACACGAATGTTAAGGATTTGCTGTTCAGAGCAGTTGACACACTTTCTGTAACAATTTTCAGTTTCAATAATCATACACCGCAAGAGCATTTCAAGAGAGCAATCAGCAGCTGACCTGATTCATCTCGTAGGACGGGTATGGTCTACTCACACTCAGCTCCTACTCTATTAGGTACACCTGCTAGCTAATGCAAAGAGCCCCATCCTGCAACAGCGAATCACACGACCAGGACTCACCTGCATATGGCACTCAGACAAGGTCAAGAGGTTCACTTACTGTTCAACTAAACACAAGAGTGGATAAGACTCCTGACCTAAGCAATTTTGAGTGTGGTGTGACTGCTGGTGTAATGTGTGGTGGTTCCAGCATCTCAGAAACAGACAGCCTCCTGGGATTTTCCCCACACACTGCAGTGTCTACGGTTTACTGAGGATGGTACGACCTATAAAAAAAAACAGATCCCGTCAACGGCATTTCCTTGGCCAAAAACACCTTGTTAATGAGGGAGGTCGGAAAAGAATGGCCGACTTCGGTAAAGCTAACCGGAAGGCCAAAAGTGGGAAGAAATAACAGCTCAGTAAAATAAATAAATCTCTCTGAACATAATTCTCCAACCCTTGAAGCACTTCTGGAGGCAGAAATGGTGCTATCCAGTACTAGCTTGCTTGGTGAGACCTGTGCATGCTGGGTGTAAAACCCATTTCACGCATTTCAGGTGAAAAGATTCCAAGGCTGATTATTTGCTGCTGATTGGGCCAGGAATAAACAGAGTATAGGCCTGGATACTACTACAGCACATCGAAAGTGTGTCAGGTGGGCCCACCACTGATGTACGACCTTCTGCGACTGCGCAGCTTGAAGCAGGCAGAAATCCATGGCTGCCGTTTCCTACATAGTGCTACTGGGCTTTGCACAGCCGGTCCTGCATTCTTAGCCTAATGTGCATCTCTGCTCACCAAAGCCATCACTGGCAGATCAAACTTCGACAGGCATCAGAATTTATCACATGGTCTCGATGGAAAAAGCCTCCATGACTATGTAAGACAGAAATATGCGTGTGGTCTGGGCCAAGCTGGTGATTCATTCACTTCATCTGCTGAGATGGTGCTTCACAGAGGTGGAGGGGGCCGAGACGGACCCATGGTCTTGGATGCGAAAGCCAGCCAGGATGAGGAAGACACATGTTGCTGTTTATTTTCTAGATAACTGACGGGGGGGCAGCTTCCGGTCGTGGGGGTTGTGTCACCACTGAGGTTCAGTACAAGGGTATTGACTGTGCCCATCAAATACAAAAAAAAAAAATGGCAAAAATATCCCATGAAAAGTAACAGGACATATGATTCCACGGCAGAGACAGTGACTCCAGACAGGTGCAGTGTCCCACCTCACTGACCGAAGGAACACGAGTGCCAGTGATCATGACACCTGAAAATATTCTGCTAACATTTGGATCACTGGAGTTGGCAGTTGACCTCAACCCAATAAAACATCTTTGTGATGAACTGGAACACAGAATTAGGACAAGTCCAACATGGCCAAGGGCGAGGGAAGGAGGAAAGACTTTCCTGGTATGCACACAAGGGTTAGGCAAAATTTTCCTCTTCCATGAGTTTTTGTAGGTATACAATCTTCATGGAGAGATCTTTAAATTTTCATTATATCATATCAGAGAAGTGCAGCTGGGAAGACACAGGTGGACATGCTTGGCGAGAAACTGGACTTGGCACTAAGATGGTGATAGGAGGATCTTATTTCTTGACAGAAGGTAATAAAATTACTAATCCAACGAATAATGTAAAAAAATGCGGACTACATTGTCGGATTTGCATGCAACCGGTCAGTTAAGCAACTAAATTAAGTGGAAGGTCAATCCAGCTCTGCGCTGAAGAACCAAGGCGGAACACTCCATGTCACACTGGTCCACTTCAGTCTGAAAAACTGTATTCTCTTAAGTTTGAAAATTAATACGATGCACTATAAAAATATGCTAATACCTAGCACAAATTACTTCATAATTGTTTTAACGATTCGGCACTAAGGAATCCTCCAGCACCTCCCTAAACACACCTGCACTGCTTACCGCAGCAGCGCCAGCAGCAACGCCCCGAAACCCGGAGCATAGGCTCCTTCGCCCGCAGCCCTCCCTGACCCACCGGGCTCCGGTCAGCCATGTGGACACGCTTTTAAAATGTTGAGCCAAGGACGGGTGTCCAGAGTGGAAAATCGGCCAGTACCGGGACGATTAATTATCTAGGAGATATGTGTCCATAATAATTCTGATAAGCTGCATATGGAGGTACTCACCGAGCAGGAGCAGTTTGACTTCTCTGGACGCTTTCTCCCCATCTTCCCTGAGGTTCCGATCGATCATCTTACTCCTCTCCACCGCTGCTTTGTCCTCGGCACTGAGCGTGCAGCCCATTTTGAATACTGATTTTCCCGCAGTTAAACCTACACCCAAGCGTCTTACTTTAAAGCCCTTGGTTTAGAGCAAAATTAAAAAAACTACATATAAAAAATTTGCGAAATTGTGGCTGCCAGTTGCTTACTTCTCCGGCACAGATAACCAAAAAGCAGTAAAAGAAGAAAATAAGGCGGTGGCATTCACATGAGAAAAAGATATTATGCGCAACTGTACTTGTCCCACGTACAGCTATCGCGGATAATTAGAAGCAACTGGTTACTGAAACAAGAGTAGTTAAGCATACCACCTTGATGTTATGGGTAAGTAATGATCCCCAATCGCCGTTCCAAACACCCAATAATGCAACTGACTATAGCTAACTCATCGAGAAAGCTATAATGTCGTCATCATCCAAACGGCAAAGTGTTTTTTTAATCAAGTTGAGTTGTTCAGCGCGGATGAAACGCCCTGCCTCTGTCCAGCCCGTTCATTTCGCAGTGGGACAGCAAAATGAAGAGTGTCGGCGCGCGCTCGCAGCCCCGCGATCGACGGAGTCTCTCCGCTCCCAGTGCGGTGAGGAGAAGCCGTGCTCAGCCCTAAGGGTTTCTGGGAAATGTATTTCCCGTCAGAAGACGTCAAGTTGAAATGCGGAAGAAGTCTTGCACGTTCTGCAATTGCAATATGTCTAATGTGGTAGAAGCGTTGGAAGATGGACGGATGAGGTGTTTTTAATGATTTCACATATGCGACATAAACCAAATATGCCACATTTGCACAATTGCACGGTTACCCTCCTCTTAACAAGCAATACCTCATTGCTGTATATACCTTATCGTGCTTATATTGTATTGTTTTGTACGTACAGTATTTATTCCAACAGTCCTTGCGCTGATATGCACTTCTGCACTTTTTATGCATGAATCAACAACGCGTCCACCATATATAGTATATGAACAAAATTCTGTGTGACCGTTGTCTTCTATTCACTGTGATTGTACCTGCTGTACGTATGTAAGCCCCTGACAACTAAAGACGAATTCCGTGTGAACATATACTTAGCTAAATAAAATTGATTCTGACACACACACACACGCGCATTCATAGATACATTACACATACATTCATAGACACATATCTATATGTATTAACGAATTAATATTTAGCCAAACTCTTTAAAATAAAGGCACATTTTAAAGTACGTGTAAGTACACTTCACCCATCATGAACGGTTACAAAGTATATTCGTGCATTCATATGCGATACGTGTATATATAAACAGGCTGAAAACGAAAATATAAGGCACTGCACTGCCATAAACGCATCTAATTACTGCTGGCTGTTTTGCCGTTTAATAGCTACACAGTAGTTGTATTAAAATTTTGCCTCAGTGACTACGTCAGTTTAGGCAAGAGGTTCACATTAACACTGTCTTCCAAAAGAATTAAACAGAATGAAAATGCCTGGATCCCTTGAAAATGATAATTACTTTAAATCTAAACATTTTTAAAATACTTTTTTGAGACGTCCATTTTCTGTAATTATTTCTATCATAGTGTGCATTATTGACTTTGGTTCGTTTTAAAAAGACATTCCCAGTTATGTCACAATATCTTAAACGAGGCTCTTATGATGTTTTTGAGCACAAGCAATAATTTGTGTTATAGCGCCCCCCGTGGACCACTACACGTGTTACAGCAATATTACAGATTTATAACTAAGCTCTCAAGTGCTAAGTACTGGTACTACAATATGCATACACGGGAATTGATGTGATTACAAGCGAAAAAGCACACAAACAAACTAACATGCAGTGAAACACACATCCAATAGCAAACATCAAAGTAGATGCAAAAACATTCATATACACAACACACACAAAATGACTGGAATGTGCTCATATAAAATAGCACAGACAAGCTTGCAAACATGTAGGCATGAAATTAAACACATGTATTTACACACTTCACCAGCTGCCACATTTGTCATATGCACTGACCTGCAAGTTCATACAAATACGTACACACACAGACACATGCATTAATGGAACAGACACACACGCAATCACAGACACATACATTCCCAGCACACACACAGACACTCATACAATCACAGACACATGCATTCCCAGCACGCAGACAGACACACACGCAATCACAGACAAATGCATTCCCAGCACACATACACACACACATGCAATCACAGACACCTGCACTTCCAGCAGACACACACACCATCACAGAGACTTGCATTCCCAGCACACACACAGCTACACACAATCACAGATACATGGATTACCAGTACACACACACACAGACACACACAGCTGCGAGGGCTGCGAGCCGGAGGAGGCCGTCATTCTGCCTGTGCGTGCAGTCTGCCTGCAGACTGAGGGTGACTGATGAAACATTGTGTGTATTCTGACAGGATGAATGCGAGCGTGAAGGAGCGGTTGAGTCAGGTGAGCCAGCCTCCTCTGAGCTTACTCCTCCCACCTGATCCCCCAGCCTGCAAAATGTCCTTGAGGATGGGTTGCCATGGAAACCCTGGATCCCAGAGTGGCTGGGGGCGAGAGCAGCATGGGTCCGGCTATGTCCAGCCCGGTACCAAAAAGACAG
Organism: Mormyrus proboscirostris; assembly: GCA_026779585.1. Taxonomy (NCBI): domain Eukaryota; kingdom Metazoa; phylum Chordata; class Actinopteri; order Osteoglossiformes; family Mormyridae; genus Mormyrus; species Mormyrus proboscirostris. The sequence continues at coordinate 889,391 of JAODKF010000125.1, read as the reverse complement.
GGCCCTTTCTCAGGCCCCTGTCCCCGATGCCGTCCAGTTCTCCTCTTGGCTTTCACTTAAACATTGCTGGAACTTTTGGTTTTGTGTTTTATGAAATACACTTCAAAAACCAGGGCCCAGTAAAGACAGTTTTGACATGTTGTGGAAGCGGCACACAATCTCTGGGTTGACCCCTCAAGCCAGAGAGCCTTCCTCCTGACACTCGAAGTGTGATGGTTAGTAAGTGGTAACCATGACTACAAGTTGGTAATTATGACCTCCCCTCAGTGTGATTCCACAGCTGTCTGATTAACCCAGTGCCTAAAGGAAACAGTGGAACCTCAGGGCAAGTGGATCATGAATGCAGTAAGGCAGATTGACATGGGCTGCGGAGTGACTGGTGGATTTTTCAGGGGCCTTATTGTTCTGCCAAATGCCAGATGCAGAAGTTCAAAAGGTTGATGGAAATAAGCATTGCATAGATAAAATATAGACTGCAGTGAAATACTGTGGCAAAACATGGAGTGAGGAGTGAGATCAAAGGCCATCTCTTCCTGTCCTGGCCACTCTCACCAGGTACAAGCGCCGGCCTTTATGTCTCGACTTCTCCATCCTCTAGAAAGAGAGAGAGACTCAAAAATCACGGAATAAAGCACTGTACTACAGTACTGTACTATAGCACTACAGTGCCATAAAAACACAATATAAGGCACTGCACTGCCATAAAAAAACACAAAATAAGGTATTGCATTGCTTTTAAAAAGCACAGTTCAAGGCAGTGTACGGCCATAAATAAACACAGAATAAGGCACTGCACTCACATAAATAAACACCAAATAAGGTATTGCATTGCCACAAAAAACACAGTACTGTACAAGCCATTGCACTGCCATAAACACAGAATAGGGTACAGCACTACCATAAATAAACATAGAATAAGGCACTGCACAACCTTAAAAAACACAGTATCAGGCATTGCATTGCCATAAATATGCAGAGCTCCATTTTGGCTCTTACAGCCACTATGGGGCACCCTAACAGGTAATTGAGAGCTCTGTTTCAGCCCATCTGTCCTTGCACAGGTCAGTTCTTACTTTCCCTATACAAGGACAATCCTAGTAACTGATAGTGGAAAAACCCACTCTGGGATGAGTTGATATTCTATTTACTGGAATCCTGTCCACACAGGCACATAGATCAAAACATGCATGGATATGTCACCTAACAAAGGTATATTTTCATCAGCACACGATATGCCTTGTGAGCTGTCTCCATGTTTGTGGTGTTTTCGGTGTGCCTTTGGGGTAGCTTCTCACCCATGACCTAACCAGACCTTCATCTGCTTCCCATGGTTTATGCCTCCTCTCCCACCATCCCAGAAGCCACACAGATTCCTCTGGCACTGCCAGCTGCATGCAGGGGGACAGCAGAATTATGGATGCTTTTGGGTCAGTGGGTAGCTGAGCCAAAGATGCTTGTTAGGAGTCCTCTGTCAAAGTGAGTGCAAGGGAAGTCAAACAGGGACACACGACCACACACAGCTGCTCAACCAACCCCACAATAACAACAACATCAATAACCACCGGCACCACCACCACAACAACGACGACAACAACCACTGCCACCACCACCACAACAACGACGACAACAACAACCACCAGCACCATCACCACAACAAGAATGACAATGACGACAACCACCGCCATCACCACCACCACAACAACGACGACAACAACAACCACTGCCACCATCACCACAACAACGACGACAACAACAACCACCGGCACCATCACCACAACAACAATGACAATGACGACAACCACCGCCATCACCACCACCACAACAACAAGACGACAACAACCACCGCCACCACCACTACCACAACAACGACGACAACAACCACCACCACCACAACAACGACAACCACCACCACCACAACAACAAGACGACAACAACCACCGCCACCACCACTACCACAACAACAACGACAACAACCACCACCACCACAACAACGACAACCACCACCACCACAACAACAAGACAACAACAACCACCGCCACCACCACAACAACAACAACACGATAATCACCAGCACCACCACAACGACAACAACCACTGGCACCACCACCACCACAACAAGACGACAACAACCACCAGCACCACCGCAACAACAACAACAATGACGACAACCACCACCACCACAACAACAATGACAACAACACACAATAACAACAACAAAAATAATAATAGTATGTTTTATCCAAAATTACTTGTTGAGGAGTTCCTGCAATGTAACATATTTAGTGCAGATGCTTCCTCTCTTTCGTTGTGTGGCAGTACCCTGTCCTAAAAATTATTAGATATACGCTATTAATTATAAAGGGAAAAATATATATTATTTATTAAAAAATAGATTTATTAAGACAAAGAATGAAGCAAACAGCAATAACACCAGTGGCCTGTACTACGAAGGGGGTTTAACCAAATCAAACTTAACCCTGAGGTAATTTGCGAACGCGAGGTTCACAAAATCAGGTTGACTCAGTCGGTGCTAATCAGTACTATGACGCCAGTTAAGAAGTTGATTTGTTAAATTGGTGTTAACTGCATTGTGCGCGGTCACATAAATGGAGCACGTTCGGCAGCGCAAGGCAGCGTCTGACTCATGGCGCGATGTCCATGTTTCATGGAGGAAAACTGCATGGTAATTATGCAGGATTATGAGGAGTTTAGAACAACGCTGTAAAGAAAGTCCAGTACCACTGCAGCCAACAAAAGCGGGTAGGCTTGTCGGCAACGTATTGCCGGCGGAGAAAATGCATACGTACATTTTCATGGTCATTAAACGTGGTCTAAAATATCTCACGACCGAGTATTAAACAATTTAATAAAACAAGGTTTTCTGAAAAGAATTGTAATACTGTTAATAATTACAGAGGCTAACAGATGCGACACAATTCAGAAGTTACCTATTATTTGCTGCTAAGTAATGTAATGCTCCCTGAAGTTCCATTACTGTAATATTACTCATAATGTAAACCTAATGTAAACATTAACGTAACTGATCCGATTTCAAACGCAATAGTAGTGGAAAGCGTACGTGACAGCAAATCAAGATGAAATATAAAAACATCATCTCATGTGGTAGGGCTATGTATTTATATTTCTACTCATTATGAAAGATTTGTTGCGTCTAGCCTCCTTTCTATGTTTTATAGCTAATAATAAAAAGGTGTCTGTTCATATTACACTTAATAGAAGGTGAGCCATTGTTAAACAAATGATTTACAACTGGATTAAACAAGCATATGTGTAGTGAGAAAACGACTAAGAACCTGCCGCCGCATTTAAGTTAGCCTCATATTCCATATTCAGTTTTCTGGCTTTAATGACTTTACCGAAGTAAGGTGGGCCATTTTGAATGACATAATTGTGATGTCTAGTACATAGACATCGATGCACACCGATTTGTTTTTTCGCTTCAAACCATTTCGTGATTTGTGCCAAATCGTGTTAATAGTTAATATAATAGGTCCTGTCAGCTATAATGACATGGTGGTTTAGCATTTTGGTCTCATGACAACTGTTGCACACCCCTTTGTTTCCCAGATTGCTTTTAGGTACGAATTTTAATTAATTTCTGAATGTTCGAATGTATCCGTATAATCTGCAATGGGTCAATACATGAATGGGTTAATAACTTTAAATCTAGATAAGACAGGCATATCTATAGTGAAGTGTGCCTTGATCAGTGGACAACAGGGAACAATGCACACCTCTTGGGTTTTAAGAATAACTTTCTCTCTGAGTTATTAATACATTGTATGCATATCCATTGTATGCATATCCATTGCGCGCTCTATTGTCATACGGGCCATCCAGGTACACCGGCACTGTCTTCGGAGAAATTGTAGTGGGAGGGGCAGTGCTCATATAGGGCTGGCATACGCAGATACCTCGACTTAACCAAGAACAAAAACTGCTCGGACCAGTTTTTTTGCCATGGCAGCATGCCTTGAGTAAAACCTCGCACGGGTTAAGTTACACCACAAGTCATCAAGTTACTCGCAAAGTTACGCCGATAAGCCAGTAACCCCGCTTCGTAGTACAGGCCACAGGTGAGCACAGACACAAGTACAGTACTATACACCATGCACCATATGGTAACTATCGTACAGAGCATAGCGTGCACTAAGGAGTGTTGCACTGTTGGACATTTGGCTGCCCAAAATTAATTTCTACATTAATTTGCAAAATTTTTCTTTTAACTATAAACTTCAGTTGTATGTGCAAGTCATTGTAAGTCACAAAGGCTGTAAGTCGGGAACAGTTTGTAATTTGTCCTTGCAAAGACAACAAAATTCATATAAACCAAACAGAGATGTAAAAACAACCAAATGTGGCTGCAAACCCCAGGGCACTTTCATTTTGCAGTTGAAATGCAGCCAAAAGGTCAGGTCATTTGAACTCTCTTCTAAACCTCAGGGGGTCCCACTTTCTAACAGGGCATCAAAGCTGTGAGTCAGACAGGCAGTGATATAAGAGCGAGAGGAAGAGTGACAGAGGGAGGGGCCCTTTAATCTTGTCACCTGGAGGTCACCGCACTCCCAATGCCATGCCTACTCAGGATGGCGTGTTGATACCTGCCACAGAGGATCCTTTGTAAGAATCGGTGCCTGTGAGATTCCCCACGTGCCACAACTGCTTGTCTTCTGCCTTGTTTAACTGCTCTCTGCTGCTGCTCTTTACTGATACTTTTTATTTTTTAATAACCAAAAGAATAGAATTGAATGCTTCTCTTGTTATTGTAACAAACTACAATGAAACACAACGCATGTGATTCCCTAGCGATGCTTTGAGGTTCATGTGAATATTCAGGGAAAGAAGATAAACTAGATAAAGTTAAATAAATAAACAAACAAGGACATAAAGTATAAAAAATATAAAACATAACACATATAGAAAAGGTAGAGAATGCGATTGCTCCTCAAAAGCTGCCCTGGCTTTGAATGCTTATAAGCATGGTGCGGAAGACAACAGACGCAAAATCCTGCGTTATTTATGTAAATTGATACTATGTTGCTGGATGGTTTTAGTTGGAGAGGTGAATAGCTATAAGGTACAGGGCACTGTGTTAGGAAACATTCAGCAGTGATCTGCATAATGGACAAGTAGTTATAGGCAATGATTCACATGAGCTGGTGATAAACAGCACGTGACTGACCTTTCCCTCCAAACATTGCGTATCGGTTTCCCCCTGGCTGGAAAAGCATCGGCACATAAACAGCTGGCCACTTGACATGCCAGGCCTAATTGGAGAGCACTTCCTTACCGTGCTGTGGCAATGAGCAGAACAGCGTGAACTGGCCTGCGTCCACATATCTGGCTGCAGGTCAATATCTGAGATGCTCTGGGATGTCCAGCAAGTAAGTTCTTTGTGAATGATGCAGAAATGCATCACAATACAGCCATGTAATGCTCCCTGGGGCAACTCTGTTGTGAAATGTGCTATATATAAAAAATAGATTGAATTGAATTGAATTGAATTGAAAGGAAGTTTAGGGAGCCAATGAAATGGATGAATGAACGTTGTCTTTCACTTCTCTCCTGACTTTATTTCAATGCAATAAAATTAAATGAAGAAAATCATTAAATACTGTGAGGCAAATATATTCCAGCTTCCTGTCCCACTAGGAGTAGGAAAAGTATGGAGAGTCTGAGCATGTGGGTGACTGTGCACTAGTTAGGGAGCTAAATCAGACAAATAAGCTGATGGGAAGCTCTTGGAAAAGGCTGAACGTGTAGAGATGTGAAGTATTTATGATACAAGACACGTATCAGCTAAATGGATGCAAAATTGTAGCAGTGAGTCTCTTCACAAATGTGCACATTTAATCTCCTTGTTTACATTCCTTCTGACCACAGGATTTCTAAAAAACTGTTACAGCTACCGTATTATGGTTTGTGAGGATATGATATGGTGAACAAGGTTATCCTTGTATGCATCTGTTTGCTTTTATTTCACTCAAATCCATAATAATCATGGGTGCTGGTTCTGGTAGGGGGGCAGTGGAATTCTCATTGTCAGTGTGTGTGTGTGTGTGTGTGTGTCCATGGGTGTTGGTTCTGGTGGGAAGCGGTGGAATTCTCATTGTCAGTGTGTGTGTGTCCATGGGTGTTGGTTCTGGTGGGAGGCGGTGGAATTCTCATTGTCTGTGTGTGTGTGTGTGTGTGTCCATGGGTGCTGGTTCTGGTGGGGGTGGTGGGATTCCCGTCGTCAGTGTGTGTGTGTGTGTGTGTCCATGGGTGTTGGTTCTGGTGGGA
>JAODKF010000125.1:869602-882988 GCA_026779585.1 Mormyrus proboscirostris | reverse complement strand
TGTCAGTGTGTGTGTGTGTGTGTGTGTGTGTGTGTGTGTGTGTGTCCCTGGGTGTTGGTTCTGGTGGGAGGCGGTGGAATTGTCAGTGTGTGTGTGTGTGTATGTGTGTGTGTGTGTCCATGGGTGTTGGTTCTGGTGGGGGTGGTGGGATTCTCATCGTCTGTGTGTGTGTGTGTGTGTGTGTGTGTGTGTCCATGGTTTTTGGTTCTGGTGTCTTTGCACCTACATCTGAATTGGTGTCACAACAAGACCCCGGAGGTGAAAACAGGTTATTGTTCCCTGGCCTCCGCTGAAGAGATTATATCCATTTTCTCCGGAAGGCGCAGGGTGGGCTCACCTACATTACATTTCATTTATTTATTCTGTTGGTATCAGGCCCACTGGTGAAGCGCAGTTATAGTTGCCCAGAGGCACTTTGGCATTTCACTGACATGCACACGCACGCGAGGAGGGCACAAACGCACAAGCACACGAACGCACAAGCACACGAACGCACAAGCACACGAACGCACAAATGAGCACACAAATTTTATGGAAGTGCATTATTTCCATTTGTGTTTTAATAGAGTAAAGAACTGAAAGATACATAACAGGGTATGGAAAGATATTATCACTAAAGGCCCAGTGAAAGAAAAAACAACAGATGATTGACAACCAGTAATCCATAGCAATAAATAAATAAATAAATAAACAACTAAATAAATAAATACAGAGGATGAATAAATAATTCATTTTTTTTTTCTTTTTAAAGAACTGTTGTTACTCAAACCAGCTGTTTTGTATAGAACCTTTTGGCCACAGATGGCTGCTATCTGAGGGGGAAAAATTACAAAATTTCTGTCGGAGGACTGGCAAACTAGCTGGTTCGCAAGCATCTATATCAGTTAAGTAGTCCATGCATTGGGTTAACACTTGTGCTGATGCCTGTGGAATGTAACTGCATTACTGAAGTTACCACTGCAGTCAGATGCATTACAATTTCCTCAAACTGTGTAGCAACATTGGCTTATTGGTGAATCTGTTGTTTTTTCCAGTTGTATTTATTAATTTGTCACAAATGTATGAGTTATCTGTTACCCTGGTGAATCTGTTTAGTTTTTTAACACAGTCATGCTGACCAAATTGAATACTTTGTCATTTGCTACAAATGTTGCAAAATCATGGAATTCCATCAGCTTCCTTGTGCATTAAAATAGCAGCAGTTTATTTGCATCAAATTAGATACATAGCTATTATAAAATGAAACGTATTAACTGAATGGTCCAAGGCCAGGCATAACTTAAAAAGTAACATGATATGAAAGAGCAGCATCACTTTTATGAAACACGTGAGGAAACGGGAAAATGCCAGGGAGCCGATAAGTTGAAATATTCACGTGCCGATGTATTTAAACAAACCTGTATGCAAGTCAGGAAATGAATATATTAAAGTACTGTGACTGCGGATTTAACCAAGTAAACCGTGTTGGAGGTTAACCAAACCAGTGTCACAGGCCTCAACAGATCCAAACTAATATATTCATCTTCCAGCCAAAATATTGTCATTCAAGACAATACATGTGGGGGCAAAGCCAACGTGTGAAACCAAGCCGCTGCATTTCAGCATCAAGTCAATGCGTGTAACAGAATAGCAATAAATACACCAGCAACCCAACAGATTCACCCAGAAGCTCAAAGGTAAATTTATTAACCAACACTTTAACCCCACAGACACAAGTTAATGTAAATTGATATGTAAGCTGTTACCAGGAATTCCTCTATGTCTCTGATACAGAAATGCGTATGTTGAATCAATGGATGGATCATTCAAATACCAGTAAAACAGAAAGTTTGATAATCACCTATGAATTATTAAAATATTGATGATTTTCTTTCCCTCTGAATGGCATCCCATAGTTGAGACTTCATGGTCTATGATAACAGATGGGAACTGACCATCATGCCCTGTTGCTGTGAAGCCTTCTGCCCCTGCTTAGCTGCATGTGACTTCAGTGTGACCAGTGAGACGCAGCCTGAAGGTCAGTTAGAGACTGAGAGGGTGCCCCATCAGTCTGTCCTCCGCTAACGCAGAGAGGCCACAAGCTTGCTGCTGAGTAATAATGCGGTATTCCAACCCTCTGAATGGACTGAGAAAATGGGCATCCAGTTACTGGACTTCTGCTAAAACACACCCAAAATCCTCATTTGCAAGCCGTACCTATCAACTGCACTGGTTAACTTTCAAGTTCTACGTTTTGATATCAACAATTTCAGAAAATATATTATACTTATATTATATTATACTTATATATTATATTTATATATTATACATTTTCTTCTGCTTTGGGGTGATGTCATCCATAACTGTCTCCAGTGCCAGTGTAGGTAGGCAGTGAGGACCAGTGCTGGGACTCAAATAGATCTACAGCCAGTTAATGGTAGCGTGCTTGGGGAACGCTTGGACTTGACCAAAATTTATAAAGGAAACTGACAATGCCCTGTGTACACAGCATTTGTCAAGTACAAGCAACTATTAATTTCAGATTCTCTCGTCTATCACATCACCCCTTTGACACCTAAATTTTTTTTTTCTGCTATGAAAAAGTCAAAGATGTTAGATGAAACAACATGACAACAGAGAAAATGGGTTTGTTGTGTCATTTCTTTGAAATGAAAACAAGGTCACTGCAACACAAGGATGAAGCCCCGTACAGTCCCGTTTCTCCAGTTTTTTTGTGAAAATAATTTTTTGAAATGTCACCATTTTCTTCAGCTGTATCTTAAAAATAAATTTCTGCAGAGTCTTTAAGAAGCTGCGCTGTATTTACTCTTCCAGTACGTCTCAGCGTTTATCAATGGGGCGACAAGATTTTAACAATTTCTTGACAATTTCTTCGCTCAACCTTGATTCATACATGACATCTAAAATTTCACATATTACTCATGTGACTCACTAGTGTTTTTTACATGTGACTATTTAAAATGAGATATCCATGATTTTTCTTGAGACATAAAACTGCAATTTCGATCAGTAAGTTTCCTGTTGGCCAGCGCAGCCGCTCCCTGACTGTTACTGTGGCCTCATATCTCCAGGGCTGAGAGGCACTGCACGTGTGGATTTTAACATATTCTCCACAGGTCATGTAGGTCTTCTGAGCAGTTTGCATTCATAAATTCCCCACACTGTGTGATCTATTGCAGAGGTGGAAAGTTCAGATCTAGAAAACAGAAATCCAGACCAAGGTTTGTTTCAAAGAAACCTTGGTCTGGATTTGTACTTTCTAGACCTGAACTTTCCACCTCCGGTCTATTGTGTCCTTGTATATGCCCAGTGATGGACTGGCGAACCCAGCCTAGGGCCCCGTGCTGTGGGGGTGAAGCTGAAATTCCCCCGGTGACCGTGTTAGAAGGTGGATAGAAATTTGGTCAGTAAATCTTTCCAGTGGTTTGGCACAGAAAAAACAAAACCAGAAAATCAGGCAGACTGTGTCTCCATTACACTCTCGCCCTCTTCAGTTTAATTCCTGCATCCTTACACCTCATCCATGACTCCAGCCATTGCCTTGTCTCTACTTATGGACTCACATGACAGCCAGTGTGGGAACAAGAGCAGGGGAGAGAAAGGAATAGGATTAGACCACTGCAGAACGGACCGCAGGGAAGCCGCGCAGTATCGTGCGCCAGACTGGGTTTAGGAATGTGTGTATTCTTTTATTATCTTGCGCATTAGGCAAGGGGGGGGCAAAGGTGCCGGGAGACAGGTGCCTGAGCAACCTTCATGGTTGGCTTTGTGGCCACAACAAGTCACTGCTGCTTATGGCAAAACAGCAAGGCGGGGCGGCGGGCCAGGGGTTTACCCATAAACAGAGGGGCCACCACTGGGTCCTAATCACGGTCTGTCCTGCTCATGCCTGAGTCAGCACCTCTGCCACCGGGACCAAGGGCTGCTGTCATGTGTATCAGCTGGGTAACCAATCACAAGTCCAGGGGAATGACCTGCAAAGGTGGCCCATTGTATTATATCAGCCTGTGTCTTGGGCTGTGTCTGTCGGGTTGAGGCAAGAGTTTTTGAAAATTAATTGTTTTTACATTTTTGTTTTGCATGTCAATGACTCAAAAAACCCAGGTTAAACAACTTGTTTGAATATCCTCCTAAACTATATAAGAACTGCGGAAGTCGGATGGTGAACAGCTGGTCTATATTTCACATGAATTGTACTCCGACTTCAGTGATTTAAATCTTGACAAGACATCGGTGCTTAAACGGCAGTCTTTCGGAATTCAGGGTAGTTTCACAGTCCCTTACTAATGGTGTCCTGCAGAGATTCCTTCTGACCCGCCTTTTTGGTTTCTGCTACATCCTCGTGTTCTATTATCCTTATCGATTCTCATATTGCCGTTTGGTGCTCAAATCAAGTTCCAGACCTTGGTACTGCCATACAAGAGAACAGCACCACCATGTTTGCAAGATCTCATCTAACCACGCCCTCTTCAAGGTCACTACGTTTCTCTATATCAGCACGCTTCATGGCTGAAATGAAAATCCCATCCACCTCAGCCCCTGTGAACAAGCTTCTGAAAACCTCAGGTCTGCAGAATCATTCCTGCTCTTAGAAGAAAAAATTCAAAACTCATCTTAGTGACAAAACTTCAGCCCTAAACACCTGGCTGTATCCCAATTGCATTCACAAGGCTGCTCTTCTTGCAGCTTTTCATGTATGGATATACAGGTATATGTCTCTTTATGAGGGTTTTTGTAGAATCATACAGTCTACGATCTGAGGGCAGTGCATTGTATCCTACGCTGGTGCACATTTTAATTTGAATGTTGTGTTTTTGCTCTCCTGTATCATATGATATTATTTCTCGAATATTAGTATTAAAATGTTCTTTTCTTGTAGATGGCATTACTAGAGAGGATCTACTTTGTGCTTGTGTGAAATATTGTGTGCGTGCGTGGGGGGGGGGCACAGGATGGAGCTGCAGTCAGAGCTTAAGACCCAAACTGTGTGCCCGGGTGGGGGGAGACACTGCCAGGGTAGGCGTGATGGTATGGCCCCCACCTGCTCCTGAGTGACCACGTCCCCCCCCGGCCCTGACTGACCAGCTCGCAGCAAAGCATAACAGCAGTCAGCCCCATTCAGCCGGGACCACAGCCTCCTCTCACTGCTGAGGAAGAACGTCACTGTTGCTTTCGCAAAATTAAATAACTAGAGTTTGCTCAATTAATGGTTACTCATTTACGAATATAAAAATAATGGAAGAGAAAACACAGTGTATTGTGTTATGTCCTGATTCGCTACCATCCAATATAGTTAGAGCTGTTGGTCGTGGTACAGGTGGTGGTATGAAGTCCCAGAGGATCATCAAAACTATAGGTGTGCATCTCAGGATGGGAAAACTAGCATGAATGAGGTGCAGTTTCTGGTTTGTTACTCTTGGCCTGATCCAAATCCATTGTCAGGGTTTTTTATGTCTCCTAAATATGGTGTAATGTTAGGGGAGGAAGGGGTTATGGGAGCACAGTTTGTGTGTCATTGGGCGCCGTAGAAGCACAAGGGGGCAAAGTAGCCATAGCGACAGTGAGAATCAGCTGAAGAGCTCCATGTCGAACCCAGGGATGCATTAATATATTCTGGTAGAATTGAAAAATACACCCAAGCGTTGGTCCCGTTACTATGAATAACACAGGCGGCAGCACTGTCAGAATCCTTAAATAAGTCTGCTGATGATAAACATTTTAATTAGCAAACAGTACTTAAGCACACTTTCTTCCAGACTCCTGAGAGCAACACACACATAAAGTCAATTTGTACCTTGAAATGATGGGACAGAGGATCAGAAGTGACTAATTATTGTCACGGCAAAGACCCTCCATAGCTGCAGGCATTGTTGCCTCTACAGAACTGCTCTTTTAGTGGCTCTTCCAGGTCTTTATATGCAGAAGGGGAGACTTTTCTTGGTCTATATTACAAGAGCTAGGTATTATTTATGAAGAGCAGCGCTTTGTGAGGAGAAGTCAAAGCCTTGAGGTGAAACTGGACACAGGCAGGAGCAGTAATACTACTTCTGTTGAGAAATAACATTCTTACCATGTGTCCATAACATAGAACAAAAACATGAACAATGCTGTAAAATGTTAGGCTCCTATGGCCTGTAGTTTAGTTACAATTGCACGGTTGATTGTCTAGAAGGGGCGAGGCTTGTGGCGCAGGCGTTGGTCATAAGCCCGGGTTCTGCACTGTATAACGTGCTAAAGCTTGCCTGGATTGTCGAGTGCAAATAGATGGACCTTCACGCGCTCATCCTCGGATGGCACGAGGCCCAGTGGGAGAGTACCCAAAAAATAAACAATTACGAGACTATACCTGCCAGGAGGGGGCGCAAAACATCATTTGGCCATCATTCCCTACAGAACCTCGTCTATGGCCTGGCCGTGAAGCACACACACATTGCACACTTTCGCCATCATGTGCCCCTGACTCTACCTTTGAAATCGAACACAAGTAGAGCCCAACCAGAATAGCAATCACCCCCCTATTGTATTGCACCAAACTATAAAGATGTTTGAGAAACTACGTACCCTGAACCACAGAAGTATATCTGATAACCATCTGCCACTGCAGCTCTGTCAATATATTAGCTAGGAAGGTAGAAATTTTCTCTTATCCTGTTAATTTGTTTTAAGCTACCCAAAGGCAGCCAAGCCACCCTCACAACTCCCGTTTAGCAGGCGGCATGGTCCTGATGCAACTGTCTGAGAGGATGAGGTCGCTGTTCAGGTTGTGGTGCTCCATAAACTCAGAGGTCTCTTCCACAATCTGGCCTGGGATGCGGAAGTCAACAGGTGTGGGCTCCTGTGCCGCTGGCTCACGACCCGCAGGTGCAGAGGCCCGCCAGTTCTCCACCTTAGGGCTGGATGTGCCAAGGGAGCCACGGTCTTCCTGGCCACAGCCCGTGCTTTGGAGGAACTGCAAGAAGTTTTCCTCGATAGAGGCCTCCCGACTGGGCAGGCCATCCTCCTCGCCGGGGCCTCCGTGTTTGAAGAGGCAGGCCAGGTGCTTGCCCAGCTCCTGCCGGATCTGCCGGTTTAGGCAGCCATAGAAGAACGGGTTCGAGGTGAAGCAGAAGTAGCCGATCCAGGTGACCACCTCTTCTAATTGGGCTAGTGAAGCCGGTGGGGCAGATGCCAGCCCAGAATACAAGTGGAAGGAAAAGTAGGGCAGCCAGCAGCAGAGGAACTGGCCGCCCACGGCCAGCAGCACCACGGCTGCTTTGCCGCCGCTGAAGGTCCTCTGCGGGGTGTTGCGGGGCCCACCCCCAGAGCTCGCCACCATGGTGGAGCGGCTGCTAAGCGACTCGGAGCGCTGCCGCGGCGTGTCCACCCAGGTGGGCAGCGGCCCATGCTGCATGGCAGCCACCCGCGCTACCTTGAACATGTTGCAGTATACCACCAGGATGATGAGCACCGGGCACAGGAAGTAGAGCAGAGTAAAGAGGACCATGAAGATGGTGCGGTTGGAGCCACCGGTCCAATGCAGGGAGCAGTGCACACGGCTGGGAGCTGGAGCTGATGTGGGTGACGGGCCCTGGAAGGCCCAACCCAATAGGGGGAGGGCTGACATTACGATGGCTTTTATCCAGATGCCCACCAGCACTGAGGCCACCAGCCCGAGCGTCATCTTCACCTCATAGCGCATGGGGTGCACCACGTAGTAGTAACGCTCGACGTTGATGGCAGAGATGGAGAGAATGGCGGCGCTCACCAGGCACACGCTCAGGCAGAGGTAACTCCGGCAGAGGGCCTCGCTGGTAAAGGCCCGGTCTGAGAGCATGCCCAGAGGCATCAGGACCAGCGCAGCCAGCAGGTCCACCAAACACAGGTGGAACACGAAGGCAAACTTACGTAGCTGTGGCGTCTTGACGATGACCACCATGACAGCCACATTGCCCACCACGGCTAGCAGGTCCATGAGGAGCATTGCAAAGAGGGCTAAGGACTGGGCGAGAGCCCCTCCCTTGGGCTCCACGGCCCCTGACGCATTAGGCGGTGGGAATGTGGGGTGCTGGGGGCCAGCATGGGAGGGGCTCCACGAGGAGAGAGCGACAGGCTCCATGGGAAGGCGGGGCAAAGCGAGTGGGAGCTGCCTCTCACGGGCCCATCATCCATGCTGCCCGGCCAGTGGGCGGGACCAGAGCCTCCAAAGCCAAGGCTAGGTGTGTGCAAAGAGGGCAGCGCAGCAGGTATGGAATCGCAGAGCCAGGCTGGGCCTCAGGCTGAGCTTCAGCTGGAATGTCCAAAGCGATGTGGCGCCCAGGAGAGGCAGCTCGTCCAGTGAATCAAAGTAGAGTGACTGCAGAACAGCTGACCTAGGAGAGACAGAGAGTGTGTCACACACTGGATAAAGCAAACAGAACCATCTGACACCACAGCACAGGAAGACAACGTCGTTCATATACGTCTTGGTCCCATGCCATGTCAGCAACTAGCACTTACACTGTAAACCCGTTACCATGCTAACGAAATGCAAAGATGTACCTAGGAATTCTAGGCCCCCTGACAAAATGTCAACTTGGGCCCCCCCGCACAATTTTACATATTCAAGTACATGAACTGGGTCCCCCGAATCTGTAAGGGAAGCCATGCCCCCCCCCCCCCACATTGCTGACCCATTATTATCAGTTCATAATTGATAACCTTATACTGGTATTTTAGGTAGCCAGTGCTAATCCATTTCTACAAAAGCCACGGATAATAATGGGTCAGCAATGCCCTGCATAGCTTTATAGGCTGACACTCTGCCATGTATACCAACTGGAGAAAGTGTGTAAGTCACCTCATAATGAGAAGCAAGCCCCTCCCTCTCCTGTGCAGTTAGCGATGCTATCAGGGGCTTCACACGCCCTGATTACCAAAACCTGCAAGACAAAGAGGTGGAGCCCGACGCAGACCACACACTGGTGCAAATGTGCCCTGGGAAATCCACTCAACTGTGAAAGTTAATATTATGATTTTTTGTTTGTATATACCCAACTACTAACAATTTGATTTCAGGAGCAAGGTAGGATTTAGTAACAAAATTGCTGGCAGAGTGTCTGTCCTATGACCTATGAAATGTGCTCTTTTGTTTGGTGAGATTTTTACACTGTAACTTGTTTGATGATGTCACTGGAGCGGTGAATTGCAGCTCAGCAGGCTAAACTTTGATGCCTGTGATCAGAGAGTCAGTCCCCAAAATGCGCTAGGCCAAATAAGTGTCCTGACCCTTCACTTAGTCAACAAGCTTCACTTTAAGTTGTGTATGTGTGTGTGTGTCTATATCTTTGAGGAGCGCATGATGGGATGCATGAAAAGAAGCATTTCAGTGTCCCTGTACTGGTGAAAATAGCAAATACAGGATCATTTCATTTCAATGCTGCTCAAAGTAATAAAAGCCAGCAGCAATAGCTGTATCCTAAACCCTAACCCATAACCCTAATCCTAAACCTAACCTATAACCCTAATCCTAAACCTAACCTATAAGCCTAACCCATAACCCTAATCCTAAACCTAACCTATAATCCTAACCCTAATCCTAACCCATAATCCTAACCCTAACTTTAACCATAAACCCTGACCCTAAAGATCCTGCCAAGTCAGTCAAACATAAACCACTGGCCAAAATTATGCTAAAGAAATTAAATGTTATTGGTAGGCCATACTGGGATAACAATATGTGAAAGTATGTGCTTATATGTGTTGCCTTCAGGGGCTGAGATGCTCAGTAACGTTTGTCCCCCCTATTTATTGCTGCGACTCTGTAATATCTTGCCACACTGGAAATGAGACAGCTGGCTGCCCCAGTCTGTTCCTGCTTATACTGCGATGCTACTAAGGGGCCTGATTATCTGTATCAGGTATGTCATATTAGTGCTGCTCTTAAGATCTGCAGGCTGGTACTGTACATCTCCAGGAGCAGGGTTGGGCTGCTCTGGTGTATAAAACCCAGCTACATTGCCATCTTTCCTCAAGTACCCTGCAAACAGAGATGGTTAGTCCAGGACCAAGCAGCAAATTTCCTGACCCAGATTTTGTTTCAACCAACCAGCTGAGTACTGTTACTGTGATTTTTTATACTCAACTGGTTAGTTGAAACGAAATCTTGGTCTGGACTTTTACTTCTGGATCTGCACTTTCCACCTCTGCCTGCTGACTGCATACACTGCTGTCATTTCTTCCCAGAAATCCAGTTACCCTATTGATGAGTCACTTTTGTGAAGGGAACCTATGAGTTTTGAGTTGGGGGGGGGGGGGTTCTGAAATTTGAGACACTAGAGATGGCGGTTTGGGGTTCAGCTTGCCGCATTATGGGCAACTGGTGCGACGAATCTGGAAGGAAAGGAACCCATGGGCAGCTCGAAGACCACGGACAAGCAGGAGTAGCAAAAGGAGAAGAGCACTGGGGGTAATTATACGTCTTCCCTTTTCACTCGTTTATGGACAGGAAAGGGAAACTTCAGTGGTATGGGAGCAGACCCAGGCTCAGCGTGTGTAACCCTGGCAGTGACTGACAGCACGCGAGAAGGCTGCCCATAACCGAACACTTCCTCTCAAACCACAGCTTCTCAGTTCGCTCGAAGGTGTCATAGCAGAGCATCCGCATATGATGTGTTTTCATGTCTCTTAGGCTGATAGATCTCAGACCCAGATGCTACTTCCTACAGCATAAAAACTGTCATGGCATCTATACCCTCCACTGCTAAACCTCCACATGTTGCATATGAGTTACCTAATGGGTTGAACCCAAGAACGTCTCTTGAAAAAGACATAAGGTGTGCCCCTAGTACAGGGGTAGGCAGTCCTGATCCTGGAGTGTCGATACCCAGCAGGTTTTCCATCCTACCTGATGAGTTACAATCTGCCTGAGATCAGATGAGGGTCATCAGAGACCCGGTAGGATGGAAAACCTGCTGGATCCCAGCACTCCAGGATCAGGGCTGCCTATCCTAACCCTAGTATAATCAGCTAATTCAGCTGCTTTGAGTTTGTATTTCTATTCTAACAGAACATCATCAATCCATTCATCCATCCATCTTCTCACTGCTCATTCCTGTCAGGGTCGCGAGCAAAGAGAACAGTAATACACTAATTACTTAAAAACTAATTTGCATTTATAAAAAAACGCATTGATGAATAAACATGACAGAATCACTCAGAGGCTGACAGATAAATTTTGTATTCTGGACCTGAAGGTGGCATAGCGGTTAAGGGTACAGTATTGTGGCCAAAAAAGCTTTTAAAGTTTCTTTCATAGTGGAGAGTAAGAGTAAGTGTAGAAAGGTGTGACATATTTATGAGGTTGTTTGAACTTTACAAAAACAAGTAAATGAAAAAAAGCATGATGTTAAAAGTCTTATCTCAAGAAATGAAATGTAATGGATTCATCTAATTCAATGCATATACCAGGAAAATAAAGAATTAAGCATATTAATGAAAGGTTCTTCAGATTCCAGTATGAGGTGTGCTGCTGTATCCTTTAGAAAGATACTTAACATCAGTTTTCCTTAGCAGGAGGACCACCTGAATAAACAAGCAAGAATATTAATCTGACTTGAATAAAAGGATTCACCGCGGTAACGGCTGGACTGCCGCCTGCAGAAACGGTCTGCTGATGGGGGGGGTGGGTTACAGGAAAAGGGACAAGCGGGAATCACCGGCAGATCACCGCTGTTATACCCTTGTCATGTGTCGCCTGCATTAGCTACTGTAGGTAAGAGCAGAGCTATGTAAAACTGCAAGCTGTAGGGCTGCTGTTGAGAAAAATGTCAGCTAAGCAACTACATAACATAAATAATGGTAAAGGGGGATTTCGAGACTGAAGCATTCCGGTGCTGTGACCTGTGAAAGGCCTGAATGTCAACACCTGAGTGCGTAGCCCCGCCTACTCTGTCAACACCTGAGTGCGTAGCCCCGCCTACTCTGTCAACACCTGAGTGCATAGCCCCGCCTACTCTGTCAACACCTTATGCGTAGTTCTGCCTGCTCAATCAATGCCTGAGTGTGTAGCTCCACCTACTCTGTCAACACCTTTCGCATAGCCCCGCCCACTCGGTCAACAGCTGAGTGCATAGCCCCGCCTACTCTGTCAACAGCTGACTGAGTAGCCTCGCCTACTTTGTCAACACCTGAGTGCGTAGCCCCGCCTACTCTGTCCTCCCCTCTGTTTACCCATCAACTTAGCCTGGCCCTTTGGACTCCATGAAGTCAGTGGTGTGTCCAGATACCTAGCAGGACATTTTGGCCAGTTTTACAACCAGAAGCATTTTGCCAAAACTCAGACTCTGAGCCCTGCTTTTATCTCATCTCATTGGAGGTACCCAACAACGCTGACGGCACACACTGCCATCATTCTTCATCATGTCAACATTCTGCAATTCCAGGTGCTTTCTAGTCACAGCTCAGCCTCCTCATCTTGGACACGGGCTTGCATAAGTACAGTGTTTTCCATTCTGACAAGTTAACGCTCTACTGCCATTCTCCGAAGTCGCGGGGACTCCATTTTTTGAGCTGCTGCAATTGGCATTCTGGAAAGCAAGCTCAGGTAACCTCTGGCTTAGCGTCCGGCGAACCTGGGATGGCATTCCGCCGCTGATTAATAGATTTCAGAATGCCAGAGGTGTCTTGGCGGCTTGGGGCGGACTCGTGGCTAATAGCGGCATGTCATAGCCGGCATACCTGCGCTTACGCTGTCAGCGGGCAGGGAGGCAGCTTTGCTGTGTCTGTCATACACAGCTCAGGATGCGGCTGCTTACCCACCGGCAGAGTAATCATTCCTGCCTCCGGAGTCCTGGACACCGTGGGCAGAGCAGCCAAGTGGGCATTTAACAAACCTGCTCATCCATGCGAGCTCCCCCCCCCAGCACGAGTCTGCCACTGCATCTGAGAGCCAGTCACCCCACACAAATAAACATGCACCCCCCCCTGCCCTGCCGCCACGCACCCCTGCCGGATTGCATCTGAGGCGCTCCCAAAGCACTTCCTCCCGTCTGATCTGCAGTCTGCCTCACACATGCACATACACACACACACACACACATGCATGCATGCAGAAACACACGTCTGCACACCTGCTGACACACACACGCGATCGCAGACCTCCGGCTCCCGGTCTCCTGACAGCCGACGGCCCTCTGTGCTCAGTCCCGTCGCGGCGGCTGATCCACCGCTTGCCTCGCGTGGCTGTGCAGAGGCAGTGAGTGAGCAGTGGTAGGACGATCCCCTACCTGCATCCAGAGGCAGCTGGCCGGGCACCTGCTCCGCCGTCGAGCCGAACAGCAGCATGGAATGGGACTGGGGAGCATATGTAATCTCTGATCATCCCAGGAGGGTAGGCCAGCTGACTGGCTTTATTCATGATGGTTTATGTTA
>JAODKF010000125.1:809483-832426 GCA_026779585.1 Mormyrus proboscirostris | reverse complement strand
AGCCACGGCGCCCATGGAGCTGGGGGTCACAGGGAAGGGGCAGCTACCAGCCACGGTGCCCATGGAGCTGGGGGTCACAGGGAAGGGGCAGCTACCAGCCACGGCGCCCATGGAGCTGGGGGTCACAGGGAAGGGGCAGCTACCAGCCACGGTGCCCATGGAGCTGGGGGTCAGGGCCATCATCAAAGCGTCTCAGACATGTGACTATTCGGCTGAGCCCGAGCTCAAACCGGCAACTTCTTAATCACAGGCACAGAGGCTTAGGCTGCTGAACGCAGATGATAAATTGAACATCAGAGCAATATCTATGCAGTTTATACCAGAGTTACAAACTTTTTGTTCTGAGCAGCCATAACCTGCTGCTGATCAAAATGGCACTTACATCCCTCTGAGACAATGAGTCTGTTCAAGGCAGAGCTGAACATCATCATTTGAACGGTTTCCCTACAGGCAATAAAGAGGTCAACACAGCAGGTAGGATGGTGGATACATTTTTATATCTGTACTAATTCTCCTTCTGTTTCCTCCATGGATGTGCTACCTGACCTAGTAAGGAGCTGACTGGAAGCCCCTAATATCTCCATATTCATATATTCACACTTCCTGTGTGACTCTTCACCAATGACAGAGGAGAACTTGCTCCAAAGAGGTCAAATGGCGAATGTAGCATGAGAGAAATATGTGTAAAACAAGCTGATTTTTATTTAGAAAATGAGTCAAGCAGCCATAGGAGTGTCTACACGGTTATGTACGCACAACTTCATACTGATCACATTCTACTGATGATGATCAAACAAGGAAAGCCGTGAAAGAGTTTTGTCCTCCAAGGAGTTTTCCATCAAATTAGACAGAGACATTTTTCATCGCATTGTTATGACACATAATCGCTTTTTGACATTTAGATGTACAACATGTGGGTGGCAGGTTTGCTCAGCATTTAGAAACGTGGCCTCACCTCTTTGGCGTTGTGCATTTGGCTACTTCCCCATGGTCTGTGTAATGTCCTCCTTGTGTAGGAGTCTGTGGCTTTTGGGGACTTCAGTCAAAAACATCAATAGATGGAGGATAATGAGTATCTCAGGAAACGGAGCCCTTCATGCACTTGGTCCTCAAGGATCAGACTTGGACCCCATCGCTCAGGAGTTTGCGTACCACTCAAGAATTCTAACCAAAACCACTGATCATTATGCCTTGGTGGTAAATAGATAATGTATCCCTATTCACTTACATTTATAAGGCATCATAGCTCTACCAGTTTGCAGAGGCCTAGGTATGGATATATGCTTAGAGAATTAATGAGACCCAGAGGTTCCCAGAAGGGACCATAATGAGTTCAGCTGAAGCCCCTGAAATGCTGAGTAATCAGCAGCTGTATCTCAGACACTAATATCATTCACCCAGTTCTGGGCTTGGGCTCCAGTATGCAAATCAGCACGCACACAAAATAACATCAGGTAAGAGAACTTAAGGCATTCAGATTTATAAACATGCTGACTGTGCTGTTTGTAAACAGGAAAAAGATGGATGGATGGTTATCTTAGTGACTCAATTCCAGCACCTTTTATTGAGGTGCTGCTCCCATGTCTATCAGGATTATGAGCAGATCAGTAATGTGTCCACAGCTCTCCATCGATTGACACTCTTGATGAAAGTGTGTTGGGCTCGGATCTTTTCCTGCCTAAGTGCCGTCCATCTCATTGTATTTGCTTTTATCTTGTGAGAAACAAAAGGCTTTCAAGGTTTTATGGAGCTCTCTGGTAATACATCTAAATTCCATTTGTGTCAATGAGCACTACAGATAGAAGAAACCATGCAACGCCGTGAAGAATTATCCACCAGTGTGAGTCACCCTTAGATAATATGCACTTTGGTCTTCAGCATCAGGCAAAGAGTTTGGTTTTGCTTTTCGGGAAGTTATAAAAGCTTTTCCCTACTTTCCCGAAGATGATCCTTTCGTACAAACTGACTCACATCTTTTCTCTTTGAAGTCCTCCAGACAGCCGTGATTCACTCCATGCTGTGGCAGGAGTCCAGACCAGCAGAGCGATGTGGTTTATTTACCCTGGGGTACCTGGCACACCAGCCTGGGCGCCTCAGCCTACCTAAGCAGATTCGGTGGGCCTGCCTTTGTTGTGCTAATGAAGACCTTCATCCTCTCTGGGTGCAACAAATCTTCTAAGGGTAATGCATCTGGCTGACCTTCCCAGATAAATGGCCTGATCCTCTGCTCAAACCTCAAGCTTTGCCCTCACCTTTATGTCTCAAAAGGAGAGCAAAAATGCAACAAAAAAAAAGCATTTCGATGTTTGCATATACTCATGCAAATGGAAAATAAAGCCTTGTTCCATTTCAAATCTGGAATACCATCAACATGGAAGAGGCTGTCCTGAACACCTCTGCCTCCCTATTTTTGCTCACATCACTCCTTGCTTAATCTCAACCTCTTTTCTTGAGCCTAACTTGGCTCATTGTGAAGTGAGGTAGGAGATATGCTCACTTTCTCACTTCTTTACCAGCTAAGAGCAAAGCAATTCCTCTGTGCTTTTTAACCTCCCTCAAACAGTTCATAGTTCAAAACGTGAACAAAAAGAGGCAGCCGGAGGCCACTCTGTACTTCACTGTACTTCAGCCAACAATGTTTCATTTTCTGGGCGTGGGGGGGTTCCAGAGGGTTGTTTATGATTTGGGTTATCTAGGGAAAGGTTCCTTACATTTTTTTGCTTGCTGTAATTTCCAGTTAAGTGATCTTTGAGGAAAAACCTTCACAGGCTTTCATGCAGATGATTGACCATTGCGCTGACCGCTCTGCACGCCCCAGTGAGTTTTCCTACTGCTAAGGTCCCCCCCCTGCGTTTCTTCCCCCCAGCAGAGGATAAGGTGTGTGGGTGTGTGCGCCCCTTCAGCCTCCACGTTCATTATGCTGCCGGTCCTGAAGACCCCTCTCAGAATCACTGCTATAGGATACTAATGTTTAAAAGGGCGTGGGAAATATATCTGAAGAGGAAAGCAATGTGGTGCTCTTGTCTGGGTAATAGGCTGGCATCAGACGTTTCTAGCTTATTTCCTGTAGTGTCGGACATTCCCCTCAGCAGGGCACAGAGGTGAAAACCCACTTTCAAGTTCTGTTTCACAATCAGGGGTCTCTTTAAGACCAGGCCTGCTCCCCCAGCCCCCCAGAGAACTGTCCCTCCCACTGGTATCCTCAATGCAATTAGCCTACTATTAATCAAGGCCAATTACAGTCATTAGTGCTGTCAGCACTGGCAGCATTTGGGAAACAGCAGCTGCAGCTGGGAGGCTTGAGCTGCCCCCTCGTAACAGGATGAGGGCAGGAGGCCAGCGGAGAAGCAGATGCTGATTGGCTGGCTTGATTAGGTCACCTGTTTCCTGGTGGGGACTGGAAACAGCAAAGTAAGCCCACATTTACAGATCCTTTTGTCCAAAGTAATGAACAAGGGAAGCAGATAGCAAATTAAAAAGGCTCGACAAGGATTCAAATGCCGGTCAGCCACATAACAAGCAAGGAAACCAGCCTTTACTATCCAGGAAACAGAGGGAAGAACATACATTACATTTAGAAGTCTGGCCCTTCATGTGTTCCAGTATAGGTCTCTGCAGGCTGGAGCAGCGGGCATGTCAAAGGTTTTTGTGTCGAAAGGTGGGCATGTCAAAGGTGGGCATGTCGAAAAGCGGGCATGTCAGAGGTGGGCGTATTGAAAAGTGGACGTGTCAAAAGTTGGATGTGTCAAAGGTGGGTGTGTCGAAAAGCGGATGTGTCCGAGGTGGGCGTGTCGAAAGGTGGGCGTGTCGAAAAGTGGATGTGTCCGAGGTGGGCGTGTCGAAAAGTGGATGTGTCCGAGGTGGGCATGTCGAAAGGTGGGCGTGTCAAAAAATGTATGTGTCCAAGGTGAGCGTGTCGAAAGGTGGGCATGTCAAAAGGTAGGTGTGTGGAAAGGTGACATGAGCAATACAGTCGGTGTGCCATAAGGTTATTTCTATTGGCTGTATATTCCTGTCAACATGCCCACAAACCTTTCAACACACCCATAACCTTTCGACATGCGCACTAATCTTTCGACACACTCACGATCCTATCAACACGCCGACTAACCTTTCAACATGCCGCCTAATCCATCCTGCAAAAACTCACATCTCATTTTGCATGGAACACCAAGCCAGTAGCATTCTAAAAAATATTGGGCCATTTGTGGTGTCATCTGCACAGAAGCACAAACCATCTTTAAAGCTGCCGTTGGACAGCAGACACTTACAGTAGACACACTTTGGTAGAATTCCCCATGGAGACCACAAGCAGGAAAATGCCACAGAGCTTCCAGTGCTGTGTTCTCCATTAAGAACCTCATTCCGCTTTGTCACATCACTCCCAGTCATAATTTCACATAAGGAGGCAGAATATAATTTACTCCACAGAGTTAAATGAGCAAAACCCAATGACAGGCCAAGAATATATCAGGGTTGTTCTGGAAGTGAGATTGCCACTCACAGCCAATGGCAGGAGAAAAATTTAAATGTCAAGACATTTGTGGCTTATTATATCTATAACTGATGTTTGGGGTGGGAACAGTTTGTATATTATATTCAAATTGTACATGTTTTTGTTTAATTTTTTTATTTGTTATGTATTTTAAGTCTTAATTCCTAATGTACAGTTTTACCCAAAAGGTTATGAATAGTGACTGAATAACTTGCACCTTCTTCAGAAGCTCAAAAAGTCCAACAAGTTCTAGTAAAAGAGGTTTCCTCAAAAACTGTCACAAAAAAACTGCGGCATAAAAAGTGCTACACAGGCACGCCACCATAATACAACCTTGGCAGAGACAATGCTATCACTCAGAAGAGATGTGTGCTAGAATTCAGTTTACCTGGGGGAAGGCAGTGATCTACACAATGAACATGAAAGGGAAATAAAAAGGAGGGATAGGGGGAGGAGTCAGTCGCTCATTTTCGTTCTCAGGCATCCTGAGAGAACCACGTGGCCATTTCTGTGCTGTATCTTTACTTACGCCAGTGTCATGCTATCAACTGTGTTAATGTCAGTGATAAAAACACAGAGACTAGAACCTGATCTTCATACATACCTATATATGCGACCTGAAAAAGGAGATGACTAAACAAATAATGAATTGAGCCTTTGTCTTAACATTATAAGGAAGTGCACAACAAATTAACCTTCTCAGCACTTCACAAGATATCAAATGAAGTGTCGGCAGTTTGTTCTCTGCAAAACAGCAGTACAGTGCAGCAAAGAAATCAGTGACCACCAAATATGAGAGGCCTTCATATGCCCCTCCCCCCCCCCCCCCAGCCCAGCACATGACTTCAGCTACTGTGGTGATGCCTAACGTTCCAGCTGCTACAGTGTGTCACTGAGAGACGGAACCGCCGCTATTGCACCATCCTCCAGCACTGTAAGAGCGGCCATGACGGCACCTCTCCACACACATGCACAGGGTTCCACCTTTACAGTGCGTCACTGAGCCAAGGCAGGAGCAGCAGGGAGAGACCCTGGCAAACGGAACCGCTGCTACTGCACCATCCTCCAGCACTGTAAGGTGCTTTTAGCTAGCATACATCATTTATTTATAGCAAACAATAACATTAATAAATACATTCAACCTAAAAGCAATTAACTAAATAACTGATTGACAAAAGTGCAAAATTTTCAATCACAAACCTTTGGGGGGGTCAAGAGATTCTAGTTCATAATGAAGATCACTGGTTCAACCGATGTTCTACTGATACGTATCATTGCCTGTTGTGAAGGCAGAAGAGCACAGCTGCCAATAAACCCAGCGCCTCATTAAAGTCCACGCAACTGGTTTGTCCTTCCCAGAATGCCGAGCAGGGGCCTGAGCCGCCACCCAGCTTCCGGGCTATTCCTCCACATGCTGCTAACAGTATGCCACCCTTCTCACCTAGATGGTGCCTATAATAGCTGAAATTATTCCAGAAATACAATGCATGCTGCCCACTCTGAAATATATTTATCGTAGATGGAAGATGGCAAGACAGTTCCAGCAGAATCTCCATCACCTGGTTCAACACACTTCAGCTCCATACGTAGAACTCTGCGGTTTAGAAAATTACCCCTAAAATTATCTACTGTCCTTAACATCTCTATCACTAATTACCATATTATTTAATCTGAGTTCCTTCAATACTCTTTCACAGATGTCAGCAAGGGTCTTATATTTTTAAATGTGATTAAATAGTAAAATATTATTTTAAATGGATGCTTGGAGAAACTATAGCTGACATAAGCATATATTTTGTGAGCCATTTATCAGGGCAGATTCTCCATGCGATTTAAGCCTCCTTGTTCTTCCAAAGATCCTTGCGTGAACCCAACCCCCAAAGGCCAACTTCCAAAAGTGCGATGAGCCCAGGCAGATCTTACGGTAAGTCCAACGCAAACAAATCTTTTATCTTGGTGGTGCACCCTGCTGTGAGTCAACATGCCTGTTTATTTTGGGATGGCAGTTTGGATTGAATGAGTAATGCTTGGTTTGAAGCTGTGAACTCAATTTACAGCAGGTTGAAATGTTCAGTAGTAAACAAAGTGGTTAAAAAAGTAAATTTGCATTCAAAATCTACTGGTTTGAACACCAGTAAAACTTTAAGATAAAACTCATTTTTAAATTATTATTTTTATCTTGTTGCAAATGGTTCCCCTGTATATTGCATTGATATTAATAAAAATGTGTTGACTATATCTGGCTTTAGGAAGTTCCCAAAGAAAATTTCATCACCTACACCGTCTTGCACTAACGTAGTCTCAAACCATTGTTAAATGTCGGGGACCTGCTGATGACCTGCCATGGACTTGCCGTGGACCTGCCGAGGACCTGCCGCGGACCTGCCGCGGACCTGCGTATACTGTAGTGTTTCAGCATGAATTGTTAGAAGCCAGCAAAGGATCAATGGTGTCTAGTGAAGCATATAAAAAACTTATAAAAAAATCTAGATCAGAGGCATATAAAAACTTACATATTAACTTTGGATAAAAAAATCACCTTCATGCATAAGAAAAAGAAACTTCTGTGCACACAGTGGGTGCAAATAGCAGCCTGTTGATGTTGATATATTTGGATTTAAAAGCTATATGTATAATCCATACATACACATAAAAATGCAATTATTTATATATATACATGGTGTGTGTTATGCCCATGGGGGCGAGGGAGGACAGGTGTGAGTCCTCCAGCCCTAATTAGACCTCCTTAAGAAGGAGAGTACGGCACTAGGCAGATGCGAAGTATTGAGCCGATGTTTAGAAGCCGTACCGAGCGTTTTTTTGTCTTTCGTCTTCCCAATCTCCCGTACCTTACCTTTCTGCCCGTTGGCGGATCCTTACCCTCTGTGCCTTCCTCCCTCAGCCCAGCTCCCGTCCCTCACTCACCTGCCCTGCTGAGTCCAGCGTCCTCCGTCCTCCTTCCCTCCCGTCCGTCCGTCCTGTGCCTCTCCGTGGGACTGATCTTCTGGCTACCGACCTACCTTTCCGGACACCGACAACGACCCTCGCCTGCCGATTCAAACGCCGTTTGCCTGATCGCCTTTCCTAAGGAGCCTCAGCTTCTCCCCGCCGCTCCGCTTCCCCAAGCGGCTGCGGCTTCCTTTAAAGCGGGTGCAGGGATTCCCTTTGCCTACGCTCGTCAACCGCAAGTCTTATTAAAGCTCCTTTTCCCTTGCATTTCTGGATCCTTGTCTCCTTCACTTTCCCCACGTGACAGAATACTTCGCCTCATTATGGACCCAGCAAGGAACTTAGAGAGCCGGATCGCCGCCATGGAACAGCTTCTCGCCGCTCAGGTTGCCCAGGTTCCACTTCCAGTCACGTTCCTCCGCCCCCTTACCCATCGTGTTGCCTGAACGGTATGATGGCAACCCCGATCAGTGCAGGGGCTTCTTAATGTAGATCGGCATATATGTAGAGGAACATCCTGAAATGTTTAACGCCGCCGATGCAGAGGTGAGATTTACCATCTCCCTGTTAACAGGAAGAGCTCGGGACTGGGCAACGGCTTTATGGGCAGACAACAGTCCGCTGCTACGCTCGGGGAGCGAATTTCAACGGGCTCTTATGGAGGTATTTGACCATCTGGCGGTGGGAAGGAGCCCCGGATGGCGTTTGTTGGACTGTCGCCAAGGGAATCGCTCCGTGGCCGAATTCTCCCTGGAATTCCGGACCATCGCCGCCGCACTACGATGGCCGGATGACTGCCTCCAAGTGATCTTCCTACGTGCCCTCAACCCGGAGTTACAAGATGAACTTTCTGCCCGTGGAGAAGCTCCCTCTTTTGAAGAACTCGTTCGCAAGGCTATTCGTTTGGATAACACCGTGAGGGACGCCCTACTGAGCCTGAGCGCGCGGTGGTTAAACCAAGCGTCGACACGGCTGAGCCCATGCAGATCGGTCGAACACCCCTTACCTCGGCTGAGCGCAGAAGAAGGACCCAAGGAGGGTTGTGTCTCTACTGTGGAGGTACGGGGCATGCCCTTAATGCTTGCCCCATCCGGCCCCAGCTTGAAGAAAGAACTCTACCGGTAGGTGATACTATTTTGCCCATGTCAGGTCTCACACAGTTTACTATCCCTGTGCTCTTAAAATGGAAGGAGAATAGTTGCCAGGTGTGAGCTCTCATCGACAGTGGGGCAGCCGGGAACTTTTTGGATATTGCCCTAGCTTGCCGATTACAAATCCCCCTTCGAAAATTAGCCTATCCCCTTACGGTCCACGGGGTCACTGGGGAGCGTAAGGTGGACGGAACCATTGAGAGTTGTACGGGCCCTTTTGTGATGCAGGTGGGGGTGCTACATGCTGAAACTATGGAGATTTTGTGTTAAACCGAGCTAAGGACCCGCTAATCTTAGGGCTTCCCTGGTTGAGAAGGCACAACCCACGTCTAGATTGGCGCAGAGGGGAACTAGAGGCCTGGTCAGAGAGATGTATCCGTGAATGTATGTCTCTTCCCTGTAAAGCCACAGGTATTGAGAGCCCCAAGCCCGAGAATCTAGACAGTATTCCCACAGAGTACCAAGATTACAAGGACATCTTCAGCAAGCAGAGAGCTTTCAGCCTTCCTCCCCATCGGGAGTGCGACTGCTCCATTGAGCTGCTGGAGGGGGCCCACTTACCTAGAGGTAGATTATATCCAGTTTCTCTGCAGGAACAAGAGTCGTTGGACACTTACATCCACGAAGGATTAAAACAAGGTATAATCCAACCATCCACCTCTCCTGTAACTGCGGGGTTCTTCTTCATCAAGAAGAAGGATGGGGGTCTCAGACCAGTGGTAGATTATCGGGCACTGAACTCTATCACTGTCAAGAGGAGAGAACCTCTTCCCCTGATTCCCTCCGCTCTGGAGTAATTGAGGGAGACTGTTATCTTCACCAAACTGGACCTGCGTAGTGCATATAACTTGGTGAGAATCAAGGAAGGGGACGAGTGGAAGACTCCTTCATCACCAGTAGGGGGCAGTATGAATATCGGGTGATGCCTTACGGGCTAGCTAATAGCCCTTCCATCTTTCAGTTGTTTATGAATCGGGTGTTTTACAACATGCTAGACAAGTTTGTGGTCATCTACATAGATGATATCCTGATTTATTCCCCTTCCAAGCAGGCGCACGTGTTGCATGTACAGTACGACAGGTTCTTCAAAGACTCCGGGACCATCAGCTGTACGCCAAAGGTGAGAAGTGCGAGTTCCACCAGACAAAGGTAAAATTCCTGGGGTACGTCATCCAACCTGGGGAGGTCGCCATGGATTGCTAAAAGATTACCGTCAAGGATTGGCCTCTTCCTCGCACTTTGAAAGAACTACAACACTTTTTGGGATTCGCTAAGTTTTATTATCGTTTCATTAGGAACTTCAGTCAGAAGGCAGCACCTCTCACTTCCCTTACCTGGGGGAAACCAACCTAACTCACCTGGCCACCTGTGGAGGAGCGTGCTTTCACTCGCCTGAAGGAGGCGTTCTGCAAGGCACCGGTGCTTGCTCAGCCATGACCCAAACTACCATTCGAAGTGGAGGTGGATGGGTCAGAGGCTGGCGTAGGCGCCATGCTGATCCAACACAATCCAGATTCAGGGAGATGTCACCCGTGTGCATATTACTCCTGCAAGTTGTCTGCTGCCGAGCGCAATTATGAGGTGGGTGACCGCGAACTCTTAGCCATCAAATTAGCCCTTGAGAAGTGGCGACTTCTAGTACGAACAGACCCTACCAAATGGTTCGATCAGCTGGTCTGGACGGAGTATGCACTCAACTCTCGGGTGAGTCCTATCACTAACCTCACTCCCTTCCAGTGCGTCCTGGGTTTTCAGCCTCCTCTGTTCCCATGGGACACCCCCCCTTGCACTGTTCCAAAGGTGGACGCCTGGTTCCAGGAGAGCCAACGAGCCTGGTGGGGTATTCAACGTGCTCTGCGCGTCCAAGTGGGACGAGTCAAGGCCCAAGCGGACAAGCACTGCCGCCCAGGATTCCCATACCAGGTGGGACAACAGGTGTGGCTGTCCATGAAGAACCTCAAGATCCCGGGGTGCCGTAAGCTTGCCTCTCGCTTCATTGGACCATGTCGCATATTACAACAAGTGGGGCCGGTGATGGTTAAACTACAGTTACCTTGTGTGTACAGGATCTCTCCCACCTACCACATCTCCCTCCTGAAGCCGGGGCGATACAGCCGCCAACACCCTGCGGACCCGCCAGAGGAGGTACCTCCTCCAATACCAGTCGAATCACCCTCCGATACAGTAAGGGCCATTGTAGATTCCATACGCCGACAGGGGCGTCTTCGGTATCTGGTGGATTGGGAAGGCGCGGGCCCGGAAGAACAAAGTTGGGTACCTGCTATTGAAGTTACCGATCCTTTCCTGAAGGAGGAGTTCCATCGGTTAAATCCCAATAAACCGGCTCCCCGCCCACGCGGACGACCACGCAAGCGACAGGGGCCTCCAGGAGGCGGCCGTCAAGGGGGGAGCTCCGTTACACCCACGGGGGCGGGGGAGGACAGGTGTGAGTCCTCCAGCCCTAATTAGACCTCCTTAAGAAGGAGAGTACGGCATTAGGCAGATGCGAAGTACTGATGTTTAGAAGCCGTACCGAGCGTTTTTTTGTCTTTCGTCTTCCCGATCTCCCGTGCCTTACCTTCCTGCCCGTTGTCGGATCCTTACCTTCTGTGCCTCCCTTCCTCAGTCCAGCTCCCGTCCCTCACTCACCTGCCCTGCTGAGTCCAGCGTCCTCCGTCCTCCTTCCCTCCCGTCCGTCCGTCCTGTGCCTCTCCGTGGGACTGATCTTCTGGCTACCGACCTACCTTTCCGGACACCGACAACGACCCTCGCCTGCCGATTCAAACGCCGTTTGCCTGATCGCCTTTCTTAAGGAGCCTCGGCTTCTCCCCACCGCTCCGCTTCCCCAAGCGGCTGCGCCTTCCTTTAAAGCGGGTGCGGGGATTCCCTTTGCCTACGCCCGTCAACCGCAAGTCTTATTAAAGCTCCTTTTCCCTTGCATTTCTGGATCCTTGTCTCCTTCACTTTCCCCACATGACAGTGCGTACAGGCCCTGCGGTGGACTGGCGACCTGCCCAGGGTGTACCCTGCCTGTCGCTCGAAGATGCTGAGATTGGCTCCAGCTTCCCTGCGACCCGAAATGGATAAGCGGTATAGATAATGGATGGATGGATGGTGCGTATATAATATATACTGTACAATACTGTGCAATTATATTATATTATTATATTATATATTAATTATATAAGCCATTATATTTAAAGTTATTTATCTTTATGCTCATAAAACTCAATTTTATATTATTATTGATTAAAAATGTTTACAAATTAATCACTTTCCTCTAGATTAATAACACCTAACATTAAAACATACAATCATAAATATTTACTTACTGAATCTCCTAATTAATGTATAATTACCACAAAAGAAGTATGTTATAATATTTTTTTAATGGTTTAACTTAAACATGTGATGTATAGATTACTCATTTCTAACAAAAATACTTTTGTGCATGTACAAAGTCCTCATTGTTTACAAGCAGAAAAATATGCTATACTGTAGGTCTCCGTGGTAAATCTATAATCATATGAAGGCATCAAAATTCCACATGCGATAATGCCATGAAAGGACTGATAAAGCAGTGTGACTTTAAATGTAGCACTACACATTAGCTTTCTCAGCGTTATTTATAACACAAATAAACAATAATACAACTAAAGATAACAATGTATTTTTCTCTAAAAACTGATGTCATTGGATACCTCAACTACTCCCTCTTAAATTTCAGCAACAGTTCACTTAATTACTTAATAAATTAATTGGTTAATTGACTTTATGGGGTATTAGTTAGTCAAGCAATGTGTGCTAGTAATCCATTTCAACAAACACAGGGTTATACTGATAACCGCAAAGATTTTGAGGATAGCGACTGAGCTGACATAAAATATTCTTACACCAAAATATAATAAATCCTTACTCCAAATATAATTTTATGTGCCAGCCTAAGGCGTTGCTATATATATATGTATGTATACACAGAAATGCATTTACATTGACAGCATGGAATCTCCTTTTATATACAACGAACAGGCATGTTTTCTTACCACTGTCTTATACCCAGACGGCTTATCTTAGAATAGATCTTTAAAGAGACACTCATATTTCATAATGACCTTCATACCCCGATTTTTTGGACCGCCTTCAGGGAATATTAATGACATTATATGTCATTCTTCCCATTTCTAGTCAGAACTGCTGAGCGTGGAAATTATGCATGTGATTAATTATGAATCTGCAACTCAGCATGAAAACATCCCAGAATATTCCCGATCATGTGGCAGTCCTTTCCAGACTCCACATCTGCGACACCTTAACGTTCAGTACAGCTCTTCGCAACATCCCAGTGCTCGGCTCTGACAACACTCTGTCACGTTGCCAAATAAATCAGCCAAAAATTTCCAGCTACTTTTGGTTTTGGAGACCACACCAAAAATGACAAAGTGAACGCGGCAGAGCTTTTGTTGGCCTGTTGGCATTTTTGTTCAAAAAGTACACATCACCTTAAATACAGATGAGCATTAAACAAATTTTCCTTTCCACATATTTTGTAAACTGCTATGTCGTTGCATATAAGTTAATATACAAATATATGTAAAGGCAGGAACTGTACAACAATAATTTGTTTAGCCTGGGTTACAGTCCTTAAAAATACAGCGAGGGTCCTTCTATTTACATGGAATAGGGTTTCTCCACCCAATGCAAGGTGCAGATTTCCATGCAGCACAGAAACTCTCACTCTGACTACAGGAGTTGATGGAAACCAGTCCTCAGCTTCTCTAAGCAGAAATACTGTGTGGCAGCAGGTATCTAAGATGGAACAACATTTACCAGCCTCTCCCAATAACCACTGGTACGGGCATGGAAACTGCCCTGCCAAACGTCAAGAAACTACAAGAAAACGCGAATAGTATGCAATCTGTGTAGTTATGTGTATAATACAAATACATACTTTTCTTTCTTATTTATTTCTGTTTTGTTATAGTATCTTTTTGGCTTGCTTTTTCCATTGTAACAAGTAAATTTCCCTGGTGTGGAATCAATTAAGTCTCATCTTATCATATCTCATGTCATCTCATCTTATATGCACATGTTTTGTTTGCAAAGAACTTCATATGTATTGATTTGGATGCATATTTAGGGTGAAGTGAAGATGGTCGTCTTCATTAAAGCTGTTTGTTGTGGCTCTGAAGGAGGACTGGATTGCAATACCACCAGAAATCAGCAGAAAGTCCTCCACTGGACCATTTACTGAGTCCAAGCATAGACCAAAAGCTTATTAATGTCTACTCATTACTAAGGTCTTGGTATGACTATACAATTCAATTCAATTTGATTTATATATAAAGTATCCTCCACGACACAGTTGTCAAAGAGTGCTTTACATACACATGCATGGGCATAAATTAAAAAATCAAAACCAGCTAATACAACCCCACCAATAATCATGTTTCCCCAATAATGGGTGGAAACCTCAACCCCCCCCAGCCAAAGTTACGCCCTTGTATACAAGTATAGTTTTCCTGCCAAGGAGGCGCTTGAATTGTCATCATTTTTCAACTGCAAACACTTCAGGAGACAATTTCTGGTTCCATCTGTTTTTTCATATTGTGATGGTGTCAGTTACTTATTTATCCAATGCACAGCTTTGTACTAGAAATTCCTTTTAGCCTAGCAACACGGGTCCAGTGCCATTCCGGAGAAGCTGCTTATGTACTTATAGCCAAGCAAATGAACTGCTAAGTTACCCTCCGCCCTATGAGGTAAGTTAGGGACAGAGGGCATCAGTCAGATGCACTCAAACATTGGTGCGTTCAAGGGGAAAACTGACCACAGCAGGGAGCTCAGTACAGATCTGTCGCTCATTTACAGGTACGAAAACAGCTATTCCTCTCAGCTATCCTTATGCCAGAATTAAGAAGCGCGCCCTGTTACAGCTATAAATATTTAAATTCTGGCCTGGTACATAGTTAAACGGGAAAATCCTTTTTAAAGCTGCAGCTTTCTCCCATTCCTGGGACAAAGCGGCCCCTCGCCACGTCTGTGTGCAGCCATCTCCGTTGTTTCCCAGTTGCCTTGTACCCTTGTGACGCTCACTGAGATTCGGCCTGGGGAAAGTCCCCAGATCTGGTAACGAGAACACCGTTGCCGAGCAACAATGCCAGCAGTAAGGCAGGGTAGACAAACAGGGCAGCGCTGATATGAGTGCCGTCTGGCAGCACTGAGTGCCTTCACATCTGGACAAAGCAGAATGGGGGCAAAGTAAAATTGAAATGTGTGTGAGATTATGTCCTACCACAAATAGGCTATTGAGTCATATTCACTATGATAGATCTTTGCTGTTTTCTGTCTTGCATACCGCTTTGCTCAGTATAACCAAAACTGCATCCAGCACAATTAACGGCAGCTCTCAGTTCTCAGCCTGTTCAGGACTCAAAACCCATGACGGCGCAATACAAAAATGATGCGCTAATTCACAAATGCAGCAAATATCGATGTTTTTGAATAGAACGGTCTACAAAATGTGTTATTCGTTGTTAAACTGTTAGGTCATCGTGAAAGTGGAAAATTTTCAAGTGTTTTCACGTTACTATGTCTAGCTGCAAAGGGAGACAGTAGGAACGTGCGTGTGCTGGCACGGGGACGTGTGTGTGAGCTGGCACAGGGACATACGTGTGAGCTCGCTTGGGGACGCGCTTGTGAGCTGGCCTCAAAGATCACAGATATTTACATTTTTTTTTCCGCAGAACTCTTGAGTTATCACTGGTCAGTGTTGGCTAAATTAACTGACAGATCATATAAACCTAGGAACATGGGCTTGAGCCATAAACCAGGAGGTTCCACAGAAGTATTAGGTAGTTGCAGTCTAAGATTTACAGTTTTTCTAGTTCTGCAGCAATAGTGGAAAAACCCAGACTGAGACTGAGAATGATGACAGTTACAGAGCAGAGGTATACAAAAAGAAAAATTATTTTGAAGGGCCTGTATGATTAGCTGCAGCACTGCAGGGTCAGCTAGCTATTGAACCCTCAGCTAATCATACAGGCCTTTCAAAAGAATTTTGTTATGTCCTGGAACTGGCTGCATTCACAGGTAATTAATCAGAAAATCCTTGCTTCTGGGTGCTGGTTGGCAGGTAGGATCGTGTACAGACTAAAATTGATTTGGTTCCTATGCCAGGACAGGGAATATAGTTGTTCCAGTTAAGAAGGAATACAAACTATATAAGATAAATATCCATCTACACATATATGGGAAAACCAAAATGGTATTACATAAGTAATATGATTAAAGGTGCTTAGGGAAATCATGTTATGTAAAATGTGTATTAATGAAGGTTGTGCTCAAGTGGATGTAAAACCTCATATTTTAGGAAATTACTTTGCATCACTGAACTTTGCATCCTCTTGAACTTCATTGTTCATTGTTACATAAGCTGGTCCCAAGATGTATGATCACTCATTCAGGAGGAAGAAAAAAGGAAGAAAGAAAAGAAGTCATTGGCATGAATGAGCTCTTGTTGAAATTAAGTGTCTTAAGTGACCATCTGCTTTTGCCTTAAATTACCTCTCCCTTCAGTTAAATGGAAATGTCTCATCCAATTAGCTCAGCTGTGCTGAGCCCATAACTGAAAGAACGAGGGAGAGAGAGAGAAAGAGAGAGAGAGAGAGCACTGATGCCACAGCACTAGCAAGTCTGCTTAGGTCAGCAAGATACAGACTTGGTCTGTATGACCAGAATGGGGACTATTCTGTTGGACCCTTAAGCTGAATCACTCCGATAAAAAAAAAAAAAATCAGGAACTTAGGCTATGGCACATAAAATCACCTAACACAACAACAAAATGCAATATGTTAGAAATACAAGCAAAGCCTGGCAGGGAACTGTAACATCTGTGTTTGAGTCCTTGGAATGAAAACAAGATGGAACTCAAAAATCAAAACAGTTGTTAAATCACTATTTTTCTACAGGAATTAAGATATTTGTGGAAGTCTTTATAAAACTCTGCTAAAATAAAAGCAGCTTTCAAGTTTTATACCAGGAAGTACAATACACCTTGTTAATTACCATTCACACGTGAACCTTCTTCCTCTGAAGGCCAATGCCATCACATAAGAAAGGAAGAGTCACATGTAAGGAGTTTAACCCTCATCTGGC
This sequence comes from Mormyrus proboscirostris, assembly GCA_026779585.1. NCBI lineage: Eukaryota > Metazoa > Chordata > Actinopteri > Osteoglossiformes > Mormyridae > Mormyrus > Mormyrus proboscirostris. Next base: position 815,677 of record JAODKF010000125.1, on the reverse strand, counting down.
TGCTGGCACCTTCAGTCATCCTTCCTCCAGGGGGCACTGGCACAAATTCTAGCAAGATCCAACAAGCGTTAGAAATTAGTCTTTGTGGCACCTTTTGCCTTGACTAACACAGTGAGGCATCTTCTGAGCTTTTGCAACCAACACAACAGAGAGCAGCCACTTTCACCAGCAGACAGACTCAAACGCAGATCAGAGACCCACACACATTTGGGGATCCATGAAAATCTCCAGGAACGCCTGAAAGCAAGCTAGCTATGGTTTAACACTGCTATACAGCAGCAGACTCTGGGGCCCTTTGGGCCTGGAATACCCTCCTTTGTACGACTGAGAAAATAGGTCAAAAGGACCATGGCGGAAAGGCACCAGAACTACCAGAGCACTCTGCAAAAGTGTGGAAGAGTGACACACAGCAAACGCAAAACAAACAATTTCTTTCTCCACAAGGAGCCTGATTAACATACCTTGTTAGTGGAGAAAAAGGCGACGTGGACGTCACGCGATCTGAAATCGAGCACAAGTGTTTGTTTTGGCCTCCTGGTCGTTTTAATGGGATGCCTGTTCTGACAACCAGGAAACAGGAGAGTGCCTGAAGTTGCCTCTTTTCAGTTGCCACGACTGGAATTAAACACAAAACTAAGAAATCTCTTGTAGAAAACACCAGGCTAAAGTCAAACGGCAAGGCTGCTAAGCTGGGCATCATGACTAACATCAATGGATGCATTCACTCATAATTTCAAACAAAATTTAACAAATTCTATTGTAATTTCTAATGCAATCGAGAATTCATCAGCACACTCGTGCAAATCTGCAGTGAAAAAATACCCCAGAGCCGACAGTTAGATAAACAGATTTAATTCTGTACCACTCTGTAACCTGAGCTATGTTCCCCTGGGAGACTCAGTGATAACAAGCTTCTGTAGCTTTGAAAGCACTTGGCTTGCACAGAAGAAAAACACAGTTCAGACAAGGAGTGTATAATTATATCCAGTACTGTTGAAAATAAGTTGGGGCTTGTGAACAACAGGCAACACAAGTGTGTGCGTGTGACTCGTGCAGTCAGTACACTCGTCAAGGTTTTATTTTACACACATTTCTGTCCCTGCTCTGCTAACTACTCAACTTAAGCGTTCTTCGAAAGTGTGTGGTAACTACTCCATGCATTTAGAAATGTATTCCACAGAGACCCAGTATCAATAACTGTTGTTAACTGGCCCAGTTAGGCTGGGTTGTGATGGACAGTACAACCCCAGGAAAGGCAGGTTGGAAAAAGGGTAAGCTGGTACCTTCTAAAAGAATAGTTATAATAATAATAGTTAATGATAAACAATAATTAACAGTTAATAATACAAACCGAAGGACATCTCGCTACACCAAGGAGCACAAGTCTGATCTTACAGGATGATTTGACAAACACTTCCTGCTAAACCATTCATTCATTCTGAGCTGGTACAACACCATAGCACTTCTGTGATTGTGCCAATCAGCCAAGGTTTGGGGTGGAACTAAAATTAAACATGCCCTTTCACGTAATCTCATTTCCACAGCTGTCCGTTGCTCTTCCGTCATTTAATTGGAATCGTAATGATTTTTGACCTTTTTAAAATACAACTAAGGATTGCATCTAGTTTTTCATTATGTAGTTAACTCATAAATACATTCTGGCAGCTTAGTGGACAGCATGCTACTATCACAACTACAGCGTTGTGGGTTTGAATCCTACGTATGCCGCGTGAGCACGGAGCTGTTCAGTCCGGCGCACGCACAATTCTCATGGATCTGCTGCTTTCCTCTTGTGGTTCAAAGACTAAATGCCATTTCTCAGATGTCCATAATACATGTATAACTATGGCAGACCAGCATCCTGTCTCGGCTGTCTTGTGCCTTAGCTGGCCTGGGTAAGCCTGAGACCCTGAGCAGGGGAAAAAGTTATGAGATGGATGGATACATTTGTACCGTGAAAGTGCTTATGCGTTTGTTAAAAGGACACAATAAATAAAATGTATTTCTGTATTATTGTTGTGATTATTATTGCATCAGTGGTAAATGCATAAAATAACTCAGATTCATTTATCGCAAACGAATTCATGATTTAGGTGGAGGACCATGAATATGCAGATTTTCAGATCAATCTGTTCAACAGTTTGCATTATTTATGCATCAAATATGGACATTGCTGGATATGGATATCTCACCCATAGGTTCATTAAATGATTTATTCCTCCATTTTCAGAATAAACGTTTAAGTGTAAATATGAAACTACTGACGTATTTTTGTTTAGGTAGCAGTGTTTAGGCGGCGGGATTGTGGGTGGGTTAGTAGACGGATATGCTTGTAAGCGAAATACTTGAGCTGTCGGACAATTTAAGGAAGCGGCAGAAGTGAGGGGAGGCTAAGCGCGCGCAGACCTCACCTTCCAGAGTTCTGTATGCATTTAAACCCGCAAGGATTTTTTTCGGGCAACTTTCCATCTTCAGATGATTTAATTCGTCACACTTAGAGATGCGTTGCTTTTTTTTTTAAAAAAAATCAAATTAACAGCAATACGAACGGCTCATATGTAAAAGCGTAAACGATAGCTCAGACACAGAACCCGTTCCTTATCATGTCCCAAAGGGGGGCGAAAAATAGGCTACACGATTTGAGTGACGGATTTATAATTTCATTGTGGTCGTACTGAGGGCGCTCAACCATCTGGCCATCAGGTAATATTGTTATTTGTTGGGGGAAAATATTTTCTAAGACGCAAATCGAAAGGTCTCTATATATTATATAATAGTAATAACAATAAAGGCGAGCTCAGCACCTGGCTTTACAGCCGTCTTGCGGCTGCCCTTTCGCTCCAGAGCCAATCCGAGTCCCGGGAGAGCGGCCGATTACTCATCAGAGGCTGCGTTATGTCAAGCCAATGCGGGCTGTTGTTTCTCCTGCTGAAAACACGTAAGCGAACATCGCGTCGCAGAAGCGTCTGGCACAGAACGCCGCCGGCTGCCTGACGACGGTGCGCTGTCTAACCAGCGATCCGCTTGGAGGAACTTGCGCGCCAGTGAATGAAAGCGAAGAGAAGCGGAGCGGATTTCGTCGCGCCTGCTTAATAGTCGGGCATCATCTTATTTCCCCCTGACTTGAAGCAGATGGAAATGCAATTTCAGAGGCCTCGAAGAGTGGAGAAATTATTCAAGGATGGGTTTTATACACAGATTAACTGACTTATTTCTTTACGAATTGCAGCACAACGAAGCAACGCCTGCTTAAAGATATTTACGTTTGCGTTATTTTCAGACTTCTGCCATTTGCAGTATTTTAACGTCTTTTTTAACCACAGTGGATTTTACTGTATGTACTACAATCCTTCAGCTGAAGATAGATGAGCATGCAGCCGGTGTTCTGAGCGGACTTTAGATCAATCAAGCCTGAATGCTGGTGCTCGGGAGAAGCTGGAGGTAATTTGCACGAACCGCTACGAGTAGTTTCAGTGTTTGTATTGACATATATAACAACCATGTGTCCTTCCATGTCTGCAGTGCTGCAATGCAACATTTAACTTGCACCTTACTTGCGTTTTAATTGGACGGCGCCAGCTTTCACTCGGGTGTTGTTTTTCTAAGATAGCAGTTCCTTAATACAAGTAAACACACTAATGGATCCATCGTGTATTGTGTTTCAAAAACGCTGGATGAAAGAGTTTTGCCTGTATTGCTCTTGCTTGTGTGTATTGCCTGAGAGTCGGGTATAATCAGGAGAACCAAGTAACGTTGTCATGCTTACCTTCCTACCCCCAGTGTTTATCTAGCATGCATAACCTTGTCCTTGTTTTGCTTCTAGCATTTGATCTTCGCTGTATGGACCTCAGCCAGTTTCTGCTCCATGCTGCTTGGATAGGTTTTGGTGATTGCAGATGCCTGCCAGACGAAGGAGGTCCAGCACCATGATCTCTGTAAGCTCAGCGGGGGAGTCCAACTCCGGTGCTCTCTGTCTTTCCTTGGGGGTTGACCGGCATCGCTGTACACAGGTGGCTCTGTGCATCTCCCTACTTTTAGGCCTCCTCCTGCCACCGCCAGGGGCTGTGGGCTCCAACCTCAACTGTCACAAAACATGCATCTGCGCCAGCAACATCGTCAGCTGCTCTAAGATGAACCTGACAGCTGTACCGGCTGGCCTGCCGTGGTACGCGGCCGTGCTGGATCTCAGCTATAATGGCATCTCTGGATTGCGCGCTGAGTGGACCATCATCAAGTTGCCTAAACTCCACAGCCTCCTGCTCAGCCACAATAGCCTGAGCTTCCTGTCCACGCAGGCCTTCGTCCACATTGCCCGCCTGCGCTACTTGGACCTGTCATCCAATGCGCTGAGGCAGCTGGACGAGTTAATCTTCGAGCCCCTGGCCCAGCTGGAGGTGCTGCTGCTGTACAACAACCACATCTCCCAGATCGACCGCTCGGCCTTTGTGGGTCTCAGCAGTCTACAGAAACTCTACCTGAGCCAGAACCAGGTGTCCCGCTTCCCCCTGGAGCTGGTCAAGGAGAGGACTCGGCTGGAGAGACTCAGCCTGCTGGATGTATCCTCCAACCGACTGAAGGCTCTTCCCATACGGGAACTCCAAGCCTTGCCTGCCTGGATCAAGAATGGGCTCTACTTCCATAACAACCCATTGGACTGTAACTGCGAGCTCTATAGTCTGCTGGCTCACTGGAGCATCCGGCAGCTCAACTCCGCCACGGACTTCAAGGACGAGCACACGTGTGTCCTGCCTGGCCCGCAGAAGGCCGTGGTGAGAATCGTCGACTTGAATGGGGAGTACATGAACTGCAGCACGTTGGCGGAATCTGAAGAAGAGGCCTACCTGGACCAGACGCTGATCCTTGGCTGTGACACACGGCACCGTGACATGGTCAAAACTTGGGTGACACCCAGCAACACAGTGGTTCCCACTGCTGGAAACCAGAGCACTGTGGTGCTACCAGATGGCAGTTTGAGGATCAGCCCCGTACGGCCGGGGGACTCGGGTCTCTACACCTGCTTTGCGGTGGGCCAGACTGTCAATGAGACCCTTTATGTGCTGTTGAGGGTGCATAACTTCACCCTGGATGGTGCTGCTGAGACACTCAACACAGGCTACACCACGCTGGTGGGCTGTTTAGCCAGTGTGGTGCTGGTGCTGGTTTACCTGTATCTGACACCCTGCCGCTGCTTCTGCTGTCTGGGTCATGGTGGTCGGGCCAAGGCTCACCGTGAGGACAGCGTTCGCTCTTCTGCGCTCAGCGCCTCACCCAGTCCCGACGAACTAGGCGCTAGAGCTGGCCTCGCTCGCCACGTGGCCTTCATCGACCCCAAGGAGCTTCAGGGTCAGAATGGCAAAGTGGGCCTTGTCAACGAGCTGGAGGAAGAGGGCCAGAAGAGCAGGAGGAAGAAGTCTGATGCGGAATCCATCAGCTCTGTCTTCTCAGACACTCCTATTGTGGTCTGAGAGGAGGACCTTTCTCGCTGGCATTGAGTTTCATTTCAGGCCGTCCATGTTCTGTGCATCTCCAGATCAGTAGGAACACTGGTTAGTGTTACCATGATATCCAAGGACAGAAAGGGGGTGGCCATCTCCTGGTCATTAAGAACACTGGTTAGTGTTACTGTGATGTCCAAGGAGAGGAAGGGGGTGGCCATCCCCAGGTCATTAAGAACACTGGTTAGTGTTACCATGATATCCAAGGACAGAAAGGGGGTGGCCATCCCCAGGTCATTAAGAACACTGGTTAGTGTTGCCATGATATCCAAGGACAGAAAGGGGGTGGCCATCTCCTGGTCATTAGAAACACTGGTTAGTGTTACCATGATGTCCAAGGAGAGGAAGGGGGTGGCCATCCCCAGGTCATTAAGAACACTGGTTAGTGTTTAACTGTTTGCTTCACATTGACAACAAGAACAAAGCAGGATGTTCAGAATTTTGCCAGCAGTTGAATCTGTAGCACTTAAACATGTATACTGTGAAATAGCCTGATGTTGTATGGTTATATGGGAAAGAAACAACATGAAAAAACTGTAAAAACAAATGGAAATGTGGAATGGAGGGGGGGGAGAGAGGTTTACTGGTGTTGCATAGGAACAGCCTGCTATGTGTAATTTCCTTTCCTTAACTGAGCTCCCGTATCTGGGGGCCCCCCCCCCCCCGCCGCGGGGGGGGGGGGGGGGGGGGGGGGGGGGG
>JAODKF010000125.1:796637-808892 GCA_026779585.1 Mormyrus proboscirostris | reverse complement strand
TGCGCTCCCGTATCTGCCCCCCCCCCCCCCCCTCTGTTGATAGGGGCATGAGCGAGATGAATAGTCAGACAGACATGAGCTGCACAAAAGTGCTCGGGGTGTCTGAGACGCGGCCTGAGGCTCAATCCGGGACAGACCTTGCTGATGTCCCCCCCCCCTCCTCGGAAAATGCAATAAAATAAAGACAGCCATAAACGGGACATTATCTGCGTGCAGAGAGCCAGCTCTGTCGCCAAGTCGAGCATCTTTTGGTGCTCGTAACATCCGAAGTGTGTACGAGCATTAAGGGAGGAAAGAATCATGTTTATCAATGGCTGATAGGAAGCACAAAGCTTTCCAATAAGAGCGATTTTACAGACGCTGAATTTCTATAAACAAACGTCCATAGCCACACCGCAGTGGGTCCTGTGATGTGCAGCCAAGGTTTACCAGCAGTGGTAATTCATTACCAGCCCCTCCGTCCCCTGTTCAGTGACCGCCTCAGCTCCACAGGAGTGTCCCAGCCACGGTAAGCCGTCTTGGGATTCGGTCTCTATCCTCATAGGTTTCGTTATTCAGCAAAGGATCGGTTTCTCCGGGTGGATGTGTGAGCGCGTGTTTTGTAGATTTACGTCAGTTAGTTATCCACGTGTATCACACTGGTAATCTATCATTAAATGTAATATTACTGCAATTTATATACTTATGACTGAGACATTCAACTTTTTTATGATTATACGCACATTTGATTCACAGCAATATCCTTAATTTCTGATTGATCCCATCAGCAGTTTAGCTTCAGTGTTTAAATGGCAAATTAAAGTAATTTTTCTCATGAAGTTGCACTACTATTTTTTTCCTCATCCAATTCTAAATTAAACTGAATTGTTCAATGTGTTGGTGGGGGAGGGGGAGGGCTTCACAGAATATTTAGCCATGTCATCATAAATATCTCAGCGATCACTTTTTCTGGAGATGTTGAGTTCTTTGCATTTGGAAGGAAATTACTTCTCAACATACTAATTTCTGCTCATTGTTTTGTCTTTTGTTAAGGAGAAAGACTGAAAGCTGAATCACATTCGGTAGCAGATGATTCATGCTTAGTCCTTGACGTCATATAGAATCATCCAGTTCTCCACCTTGTGTTTTTTTTCCCCCCTCCTGTGTATTATGTCATCAGTCCAGAGCAGCGGTGACCAGTCTTATCCGCAAAGGGCCGGTGTGTGTGCAGGTTTTTGGAATAACCTTTAGGTCAGCTGTTCAAACCCAGGTGTGAGGACTCTTCAGCCAATCAGTCCTCTAATTAGTGACCTAATTAGGGAGTTGCAGCGAAAACCTGCAGACACACTGGCCCTCTGCAGATAAGATTGCCCACCCCTGGTCCAGAGCCTTCTGTTAAATTCACATTGTACGTTGCCCTTTTACACCTGATGGCAACAGATGCGTTACTGTGAAATGCTTCTATGTTTGGAGTCTGTTTTTTTTTACCATATGCTTAGCAGATACTTTAATCTAGAAGATAACACAGCAATGAAGTGATAGAGTCCGCATTGGCCAATTAACACAGGAAACAGTGTATTTATGAAACAGTACAGCTTGAGTTGCAGTGTTTAAAATACCGGCTGTTTTAGCCATATGTGTGCAGGTGAATACACGTGGTAATTGCTCTGAGAAATTTAGTAAACCAGAATCCTTTCAGAGAAAAAAATCACACAAGTATAAAATGGTCAAACACAGCTGTAAGACACAGCTGCCATTTAAGACAAAAGCAAACTAACTATCAATAAATACAGTCTGTGCCATTTGTTAAAAGCCTGTCATCATGGGAAGAAGAGTGACTTTTTTTGCTTGAATTATCATATGAAAGGATTGAATTTGTAATGTGAATTCCTCTTAATGCTTGTGATGTTTCTGAAACGAAGATATCAGCATTGATATTTTACATGACCGTGTCCTGGCCAGTCCGAGCTAACGTGCTTTGACAACAGAAAGACTAGCAATTATCAAATGCTAATTTTATTTAACAGGGGAGCCCACCGGCAGTCTGTCTGCCTCTCGCTGTGAATGGGAAACACATTTTCTTCCCATATTTTCATTTTGCTCATCAGCACCATATGAACACGTGGCTCATCCTTCGTTTCGTCTCGCTGCCAACTCTGACGTTGTTTGGCTTCATCCACCCCATTCCCATTTTTATTATAATGAACAGGAACCCAGAACCGTCCTGTGGACACATCCAAAGCAGTAATCGCCCGTTAGCCTAGCCGTTCGGGGAGGGGAGGATTATCGCGAAGCTCTCCAGTGGCGAGCGGGGAAAAGACCCGCCGCGCGCTTCGCCCTCTGTCACTTCGTCACCCTGAAGTCGCGCCGGCCGGCTAACAAACCCATTGTCACACGAAGTGGCGATGCTTTTGCCAGAACAGTCAAATGCTGTGAGAGGCAATTATAGGAGGTAACAAGAACACTAATCTTCACTCAAATATAAAAGGAACATTAACATTTTTATGTCAGGATGGAACACTAGCTCATTAACCGGCCATGTAGTCTCCTGTCTCCAAAGTCTGTGGTTTGAATCCATCTGCACTCACCTTAGGTGAATCGGTGTCTCTAAATCAATGTTTCCCGTCCCGCTCCTCAGTGACCCCCAGATGGTCCACGTTTTTGGTTTCCTCCTGGGTTGAGAAACACTGCTCAAAAATACCTGTTTCATGCAGGCACAGGTACAGGGTCTTCCTGAAGCCTTGTGTCCTTTAATTGGACGCTGAATATGACCCTGTGGCTGAAACATGTCTGTAGCTTATTGCTTTGGACTTGTGGGGCACTTCTGGAAGGTATTCCTGACTCGGGATGCAACCGGACTGCACTAAATGTGCCCACTACAGCCCATATCAACCAGCTGCATATTCACAGATTTCACAAAGCATCCCACCATCCTAAAGACCCCAGTCTTAGCAAACTAATATTATAGTATCTTATATCCTATAGTAAAAGCACAGACTTGTGGTTTCATTCACTGAAGAATGTTGGCTGTGTGAGTATAAGTAAAGTTTACTTATAAAGCACATTTGACAGACACAAGTCACAAAGTGTACATAAAAATGTAACATTAAAAATGAGCATACCAAAGGCAATATGAAAAAACACCTGTAAAATATATCAGAGAACAAAGCCTGTTATCTCAGCTTTACACAAAGGCCTTCTTAAACAAAAAAGTCTTAAGATGCATTTTAAATGAGTCAACTGACTCAGCAGAGCGCAAATCTAGTGGAAAAGCGTCCCGGGGTCCAGGTGCAACTGACTGAAAAGCACGATCCCCACGTGTATAAAAAAATACATGCATTCTCCTATGGACAGGCATCCAGTGCAGGGTGTCCTGTGACAGACTGGCATCCAGTGCAGGGTGTGCCCTGCGTTGTGCCCTGTGCATCTTGGGACAGGCTTCAGGCCCCCCTGACCCTGTATAGAATAAGTATTATTGGAAGAGGGATGTTTAGATGGATGTGCAAAATGGCTGTGAATATTTTTACACATTAAAAAGTGTTATTCATAGTACTACCATACCACCAGAGGGAGAACACAATCGTGTAAAAACTGGCTTTGAATCTTTGCTACTATTCTCTATCTAAAATCCTCCTGTGAAAATTTCTTTTGAAATTAATCCAACTCGCAGTGCTGTACAGCTGTGACTATCTCAGCTGACATATGAGGCCCTCCGTCGCTATGGGCATCAAGAGAAAAAGGCGAAAGGAGAATCGAGCCCCCGTGCCCCGCCCCCCTGTCTAACACTGCGAGCCATGAGAAAGTTATTCCTGATAAATACCACTGTTGACGTGTGTAGCGTTCTCCTGTTCCTTACTGTCGGCCGCTCCAGGTCGTCGGCTGTTTGTTGCTAGCATTTATAACGAGATGTCAGGCTCTCGTCATCTCTGGATTCAAAGACAAATAGTGACGGCATCTGGAAGGCAACAGGAATAGTGCGCTGTGTGAGCCACATAACCTCCCTGTACCCGCCAGCCAGAGCACACATTTTCAAAGCGCGCGTCAGCTCATTCTTCTCAGGATCAGTTTGTTCCCTAGTTCATTCGGCGCTGAAAACTGGGTCGCGGAGACTGATGCTCCTCAATTGTTTTCTTAGAATTGCAAACTTTGCCTCGGGGCAAAGGGGCACCAGCAGTGATGCGCATAGCTAACAAGCTGAGAAGAAACAACAGAGCTGAAGCTCAGATCACCCGAATGGAAGCACTGATGGGAAGCTGATTACCGAGTTGCGGTCTGTTTGAGTGCAGCCTGTTTTGAAAGCAGGGACCTTCATCCTAAAAGGTCTTATGAATAAATGTGATTTTGGTTTAGTCTATATTTGGGCCACAGTTAAGCACCATCCTGGTTCCCCACATGGAGGGAGTCCGCTGAAACAAACATGCATGGTGTTCTAACAGTGCTCCCTTTGCCCTTGCTTGGTTCACGGAGAGTACAGTACTATTTGTATTCGTTTGGAATGGCAAACGTATTTGCTCCCTATTTCTTAATGTACCAGAGTACCTGAGCAATTCAGTTTTGTTTGCCTGCCAATAATTCTTTCTGTCCTCCCCGATAAAAACCACCCCGTGCACTGCTGAGCGCTGAAGACCACGCATGGTATCCCACCACATCCATCTCCAGGGGGTCAGTTTCAACATTTTTGAACGATTAGTCCATATGATGACCAGAACGTTTTGTTACGAGGGTTGGACAGGGTGCGGGTGGACAAAGAGGGGCAAGGTGAAAAATCAGGAATCCAATAAACCAAAAACTGTCAGACACAATAAATCAATCAAAGAAAGCAAACCAATAATAGCAAATAATGAGCAGAGATCCTGAGGTGAGGTATCTTGCTTGCCGCTTTTCACTTCAGGGAACGGAAGTGACGGATGGTTGCTACTGCGGGTTGTGGGTGTGGTCTGGATGGGGAGGCGGGGTCTGGATGTGGAGGCGGGGCAAAGGATGACTAAGCAGAGAATTGCTGTGGGCGGAGATGACCTTACAGTGGCATGTAACACTTTTCTTTAGGAAATAGCCCTGACTACCCTCATACAATTTTTTAAGCATTCTTTAGTTTTCTAATTAAATTGGAACCTGTGGAACAGAAAAGGAATGGATATAACAGAGCTGAAGAAACTACATTAATGTACACAAAAGACTAAAGGAGGCCAAAGTAACTATATATCTTTTTTTTACATAATAATAATAATAATAAATAATAATAATAATGTTATGACCCTAGTTTTCATTCCTGCACCCCAAGAATTGGGTTTTTCATCCAAAGTACTGTAATTCAAGGGAATCCAGTTGTAGTTTGCTGGTCTCACACACTTAGCTCGCAGTGAGCAGTCTGTCTGTGGGCACAGCATCAGATTTTTGCTCTAACCCTCTCCGCATAGGTCCATTTCTTTTACTTAGAATAAAACCAATCCAAACATCACGAAATATGGCTCCAATAACTATGTGAGCTTCCAAACCCAGAGCCAGGAGACACTGGGTGATTTCTGTGGGCTAACAGCCTCCCAGTTTCCAGAAGCTGTTCCTCTTCTTATGTCTGACGTATAACTGGCCCAGTATCAGAGGCCTCGACAGTTATAACCTCATATTCTGTGAATCTTTATTCTCCAACTGTATTACATATTTACATGAATATATATTTGCATATATATTCAGAAAGACAGATTTATTTATTTATGAAGCCAGTGTTGAATAATTACTGTAATTGCTATTATTTTAACAATCTTCTGCACAATTTACTGGAAATCTGAAAATTAATTTTGGAGTTGTATGGTAAGTACTACGTTAAAGATAACTGTGGTATACAGACCCCTGAAAAACAGTCTGGAAAATGATGAGATTTACAGAAATTCACACAAATTTTATTTGCTTATACTGCATTCTGCACTTACTGAGGTGTCACACCAAACTTTTGCAAGCTTGCAGGTAAGTGTTTTGCATATTTTGCAGGAGTGAATAATGCTGACCTGTGGATGTGCGAGTGCCTCATCACTGCAGACTCCCTCTCCTATTAATCCTTCAGTCTCCCAATTTGCCCTTCCTGCTACAGAGAACACAATTGCCAAAGTCTGTTTCCTCTCAGATCTATCTCTATTCCAACCGCTAATTCAATACATTTATAAAACCCATATATAATTTGCAAGGCCATTAATGAAGTAACCTCCTAAAGCAAAAATACACATTTATAAATGAAAGTGAGAAATTAAGTGTTCCAGAAATAATCATGAATCTCAAACATACCTTAATTTAGCAGCAAAAATCCAAAGAAAACTGTGTACTTGCCGCCACCTTGTGGTATGATAAGGTGTGACAGCTGTAAGGTGTAATCTAATATTCCTGCTTTAGAAGGACGGCTCAGTGGGTAGTGCCGTTTCCTTACATTTCCTGCAACTGAGGTTCAAATCCTGCTTGGACTCCTTGTGTGTGGAGTTAGTTTGCATTTCTCACACATTCAGTTAGGCTGACTAGCACTAAGAAGTTGCGCATGAATGCAGATATGTGCCCTGCGATGGACTGGCAGCCCGTCCTGGGTGTCCCCAGTCCTGTGACTTGTGATGGACTGGCAGCCCGTCCTGGGTGTCCCCAGTCCTGTGCCCTGCGATGGACTGGCAGCCCGTCCTGGGTGTCCCCAGTCCTGTGACTTGTGATGGACTGGCAGCCCGTCCTGGGTGTCCCCAGTCCTGTGCCCTGCGATGGACTGGCAGCCCGTCCTGGGTGTCCCCAGTCCTGTGACTTGTGATGGACTGAGGTACGCCCTGGATGCAGCTACATGCACACAGATATTTACACACTGCAGCCTTGATGCATGTGGTTTTCCCACCTTATTCAGTCGAAGTGTCTTTGTCATCATTTGCAGCTCTATGATCCATAGGTCACAGTACTAGAAAAACAGTGCTGAATGGAATATGACATTTAAACACTGACACTTTGACAATTTAAACACATAACAAGTCAGGCAGAAAAATGCAAAAATGAGTAAGGAATTCAAGATACATTCAGTGAAGGAAATTTTGCTTGTCGATTAAAAATAATATTCACTGACATGTTACTTTTGTGAAACATGAAAAGATCCTACCGATGTCCCAGGAAACTCAGCAATTCAGAGATTTACCATTAATGCTGTAATGGCCTTCTGAATCGTATTTTGAGATTTAAAGGAAACACACAGAGGGTAAACAGGGGCACCTAGATCTATGTACCACTTTGGTCTATTAGCTTAACTTCAGCTCTTAAGTTTTCAATAATTCTTTTATGTTTTAATAATAATTAGCATTATATTTTGTAAGATGTGACCAATGTTTTTTGGGGGTCTTAAGACAAAAAGTTTAAGACAGTTATAGAGCAGGAGTTCAACTCGTTGGTCACAGAGTACATGGGTAAAAAAACAAAATGGCCCCCAGTCGACAACAGTTACCGTCATCACACTTTGCTATTTAGTCAAGTAGGGAGCTTATAGCTTCTGATGGTCATGAGAAAACAGCACCATCAAAAAATGAGTTAGACAACTATTGTTCATATGTTGTATGATGCTGCATCATCGGCTTTTAGAAATGGAGTTGAAAGATTGATATAATGGTTGCTTTTATATTTAGATTTTATTTTTAGAAACTAATGCATTGATTACATGCATGTCCTTTATATATGGCTTCACCAGAACAGCACAAAAAGTTTACTAATTATAGCTTGAATAAAAAAAGGTTAATACATAAAAATGAGACATTAATGTCTGTTACCATTTACTAAAATGCCATCTTATAATATAATTTCAGTTGAGTCTAAGTTACTAATGTTTTGGATATCAGTGAGCATCACTTATCTTCCAACCACTGCCATAACTTGATCATCGCTGTAAACATTTGCGCCAAGGGAGCAATTCGTTAAGTGATCTAATTTTAGTCAGACATTTTTAGGTTCACCGACTGTCAACATCATAATCTTCATTTAGTACAACAGCAGGAAGGACAGACCCCCACCATCTTCATTATGATTCGGTTCTCATATACCCTTGGGTTGAAAGGGTATTTATGGCTGGAGAGGAGAGAGGGCTGGAGATGACTCTGGGCTCCGAATGGCTTTCAGAAGAACCAGTATTTATCAGGAACCAGACAGAAAATAATTAGCGGCAGTCCTGCTTTAATGTACAGTACAGAATAAGCACAGGGGCTATCCACTATCCTTATACTTCATGAGAAACGCAGAAACAAAAAAAAAAAAAATAAAATACTGCTTTCAAAAACCACATATTCCAGTTTCAGTCAGTAAACAAAAAAATACTATGTGCAAACAGTGAATTTACCAGTGAGGGCCAATTTAATAAGCAATTAGCATAACATCACCTGCCATGTCTTTTAAAGCAGACACAGAAACAAGGATGGTACCTGTTTGTTTATAGCTGGCTTCAGTCTACAGCCAGCATGTCATTGGAAATAATGTATTAATAAACGGCACTGGTGGGTAATATTACCCTTCGCTGATTGGGCAGCTTAATTAAAATTTAAATTGAACAGCATCTATGGATACGGCAAAAGGAGACCTACGCAGCGCACACACACAAGCTACACACAAGCTCTCCAGATTACAGAGAAATGACATGCAGCAGTTCGTCCTCCACAGCTAGACAATAAACAATCCCAGCAGGGAAAATTCTCTTCGATCTGGATCCTGGATCCACCCCCCCCCCAATTCACATACCTGGCACTGGCATTAACCCAGAGAGAGAGAGCGGTCGCCATTCAGCTGTCATTAAAGAAAAAAAAGAGTGTCGACATAAGAACACACCAGATAAGGTATGCAGAGAGGAGGACCTTATTACCCCTGATTCGGGGGTGGGGGGGCTTTGTTTGGACAATTTACTTTCTAAACGGACAGTTAAATATTCTGACATCTCAGAAATCGCAGTTGTTAAAAAAATTATACGGCATACCAATTAGGCATTAACCTTTCAAAAAGAAAAAAAAAGATTAATTAAAATTACATTTTTTGTAAACTATACCCATAAATAGGAGACGTTTTGCACGGCCCACAGATCTCCATGCCTGTATTGTAGTAGATAAAGCCGCGCTCCGCAACGCCGTCCAAGCAGCCACCGCGACCTGTGGCTCCGCCCAATTATTTTCTCGAGGCCGGTGGCGGTGGTGGCGTTCCACCTTCCTCGTCTTCAGCTGGGGTGTTCGCCGGTTTGTGGAACGGGGTGTCCTTATAAATGAACCAGCAGTTTCCCCCCCAGAGGATGAGGTTAAGAAATCCAAAAATCTATAGTAGGAATTGAAGTGTAACATCGATATTAGGACACAGGACAGCAGTGCGCCGTCATCACAGGCTTCTAACACTATACATTCATCCATTTTTTTAGAGCAGTCGTGATAGGCGGGGGGGGGGGTGGTGCACCAATGCATCATGGGGCTTCTAATACTACTATCCTGATAATACCAAACTAAAACTTGTTTTAGTGACCGGTTCCCTTTTTTTCGGATTGCTGAAAAGGAGACTCCCGTTCGGGAGCATGGGGGGGCACTGCACGCCGTCGGTCTTACCACAGAGACATTGAGGCGGCTCGTGGACGGCAGGGCGCCCGGAGTGCAGCCGTTGCCCAGGACCTTGCAGGTACTGATGACCTGCACCAGGAAGGAGGGGCTAGTAGACATCTTGATGTCAGAAAGGGCTTTGGCCCAGGCGGAGGAGGACACCAGCCACATGAAGGCGAAGGCCCCGGTCACCAGCAAGTCCTGCGGAGGGAGTGGGAGCCGAAGCTGATATTTCCTGCTACCGTACGAACAGGTGAATTGACCATGAGGGTTTATTATCAGGACGCCGACTGGGAGGAGCTGACGGGCTGCTCTGCAGTTTAGGGCTGCGCTCGTATCTAGGAGGCTGCGAGTTCACGCCCCGAGGCCGACAGTAACCATGGGCCCCGGGGCAGGTCCCTCAACTCCCCGTGCTCTAGGGGCGTCGGACAAAATCATTTACTAAATAAACGTAAATGGACACTCACGAGAACAGGAGCGCGGCTGTTCCCGCGGTAGATGTGCCGGTAGCCCAGGTAGAGCACCAGCGTGACAATGCAGTAGAGGAACGCGAGCGCCCCGATGCACACGAAGAACTCCACAGAAGGCGAGAAGTCTCCCACAAGGAAGGTTTCCACGAGTCCGGTGGAACTCCCGTTACAGGTGGGGACGTGGAAGGGGTAGCTGGGCAGCCTACAGCGGGAGAGAGGGCAGGCGGAACATGCAGGAGCGAGGCAGGATGTCCACCATCTCCATTTAAACACGCAGAGCGCATGACGACCACACACACACACCATTACAATCAAACTGCCATCTCTGACGAGGTTTAGACTCAAATTAAGTTACGGCATTAGGCACGATGACTTCTGGTGTTCTAATGTCTTCTGGTTTTTACTAGCGATGTCCTGATCTACTTTTTGGTACCCCAATTTAATCTATTCAGTATTTATATCTGCTGATTCAGAGTCACCATCCATTTTCATAAATATTTACATATACATACAGCAGTGCACAGTACATTCAGTAAGCAAGTCTGTGCAACTGACAAACTGGGTGGACGCAGGAAATTAGATTGGGATTTGGATTCTGTACAATCAAATAGCTGGATCGACCCTGTGTCTAAAGAAAAGGGTTGTTCTTTTACCAAACTCACCTGAATGGATAGTAAAAATGGGCTGTAATCTCCTCAAGTTGGCCACCAGCACACTGGATGTTAATACTGGTCGAGCCAGAATAACCTCCCACAGTGGCAAAGGCAAAAATACTGAACACCTACAGAAAGAGCATCGAAGTTGTAAATACAAAGAGACCCATGTGTCACACTGCCTTGTAGAATCAAGGCACTGACAATTACCGTTTACAAACCCTACAATATCATTCTATTCAGCATATAACTCACTTCAAATTCATTGAAAAATCAAAATAAATAAAAAAAAAAAAAAGTACTACATAATGGTGAAAGAGACATCATTCAAATTGCAAAGCTTGCTCAATTTGGTTTCCTGTGAGCAAAAATGTTTTTTTAGCTCAACTTACTGATGGCTTGAACGCAGCAGACTACTGCAGTCTTTGAAATGTGACAATTGCTTGCGCATGCAATGCCATGTGGATATTAACACAGTGCTATCACTGACCCTTTCTGTGTGGCGTTTGCAGGTTCAACCAATGTGTGGGTGATTTTTAATGGATCCTCCAGTTTCCATCCACTGTCCAAAAACATACAACTTAAATGAATTGGAATACATAAATCGTGTGACTGAGTGCACCAATGTATATCATATTATAAACAATTACTCATTACCCTATATTACAGTAATGGGTCAATGACATTAACTAAGCCATATGGACAAAAATATAGTAAATTAAAAAAGTGTTAAAATTTGAAAATAAACAAAATTACATCCATATATTTCTTGATGACCTAGTCAGTTTAACCAATTCTGAGAATATATTTGGGGGATGATGGAAAAATATCAATGCGGCGTAACCATTCAAATTTTGTACCAAATAATTAAGGTGTCTCTTTTAAGCAAAGCTTATCAAATAGTTTGACATAAATCTTACATTAGAACCGTTTAATGCAAAATACAAGTAATGAAAAAGCATCATTCTGAATATAACAACTAATCTGGGGATTCACATTAGGTCGACTTCCTTCAGTGTCAAGGTGGTGTAACCTCCATTGAAGGTTCCATTTTGTTCATATTGTACAAAAAAAAAAAAATCCATGACAGGAAATAACATCACAGAGACAAAACCCCAATGACCCTAACTCCTGCATGCCAAGGTTAACTTTTTAAAATACAAGTTTCAAGAAAATTGTCATTCCACACGTTTGCACATGCCGTGGGGCGAAATTACTGCAAGGTCATGGATAAGCCACAGAACTAGTCACGCACACTTTTACTGTAAATATAAAGATAAATTAAATAACAGGTAAAGAAGTATAAAGTATGGATTATAAATTAGCAGTATGTACAGAGTCCGATGCGCAGAAACAGACATGGATGTAACAAATGGATCTAGGCAATTTACTACATAATAGTAATAACTGATATAATGAGCAGAGCACATATGGGCTTATTGCACGTGTTAAATATCACTACAGTAGGTGGTGATAATTTAAGTACTATGTAATGGGGAACATTGCACATATGAATGTATTGCACATGTTATATGTCCCTTTGGTCTGCTGGAGGGTTATATTCTATTTGTCATTTTGTGATGGAGATGGGGG
>JAODKF010000125.1:762895-775432 GCA_026779585.1 Mormyrus proboscirostris | reverse complement strand
CCCCCCCCCCCCCCCCCCCCCCCCCCCCCCCCCCCCCCCCCCCCCCCCCCCCCCCCCCCCCCGCCCCAGAGTTTGGCTGCAATAGCTGCCTTCTCTGTATTTCTGTCGAATGTGGAGAATTTAAAGAGCTAAGAGCCCTTGGGGGGGTATAGACTGTTAAAAGATCAGTAATGTAAGCGGGTGCCAAGCCATTAAGTGCTTTATAAGCAAGTAAAGGAATTTTAAAATCCATCCTAAACGACACAGGATGCCAGCGAAGTTGATACAGGAGCGGTGTAACATGATCCGTCTTCTTCACTTTCAGATGGGCTCTAGCTGCTGCTGATAAAAACGATAACGGCTTCTGACACAGCTTTAGATGCCAGCTGTCCAGTCGCAGAGCCTATGTGCAACCAAAGAAGCCTGTGTTGCACATTAACAGTGAGCAGCCTATGGGTCAGTGCCCAGTAAACAGCCAAACCTGTTATTTTGTGACTTGTGTACGCTTGATGTCATGTTTCATGGTCTTGAATAAACTTGTGTCCTCTTCCAGAAAAGTTTGTAACAGTTCTAGTTGTTGTCCATTTTTTAATTATTGCCCTAACAGTAGAAATTGACATTTTAAGGCCAGTAGCTATTTTTAATACCCATTCCCTGACTTATGAAGGTCAGCACACTTCTCCCTCATTTGATTTGTATGTTCTCTTATCTTTCCCATGTTGATGGATGACTAAGGGAATTTGGGCTCTGTGTCCCCTCATGTTTGTACCCCGTTAACCAGGAAGTCATGGATTACAGCTTGAAGGTTCCTATTCACTCCACTCAAATTTACAGGGGAAACATGCTTCAGTTACATTGTGTTCAGTATAATTTCCATGGGTGCCAATAATCGTGACAAATGTGTTTTTCTTAAAGATAATTATTTCTTGATGAATGATTTTTTTTTTCTTGAAATAAATTTATGTTAATGAAAGGTTGGATTTTGCTCCATTTTCCAGTGTGACATAAAGCTGCCTCACAAAATGACAGATTTTTCGTCCCCCTTTTTACAAATCTTTACAAGGGGTGCCAATAATTGTGGAGGGAGCTGTATATGCCCTTACAAACAAAACCATTCATTTTTGCCTGGTGGTCTGGTGCCTAATTGCCTTTTATCTGGGTAATTAATAGTAGTTCAACAGGAGTCATCATAGATTGTGTTTCAGGGCATGAAGAATAAGAGTCTCCCCCATAGCTCTTAAAGGGCCAGAGACTCCAAACACACAAAACAACAGAGACACAGTAAAGGTCCATCCAAGGAAGCATCCGTAGCCTCACCTCCACCCTGTACTGGAAGTTGTTTGGCTGCTTGCACACGGACTCTGCATACTCCTTCCTCTGCACTGAGAGTAGAAATCCCACAGACGTAAAGGTAAGTGACACCATATACACCAAGATTTCACTACCACTAGTTTCTGCATCGTGCAAATGTAATCTCTAGTATATGACAATAGTTGTCCGACTGTAATTGTAATGGGCCGCAAACACTGAAAGCTGTCCGCTCAGTTTGATCTAGCTGAGGGTAATGATGCCCAGCCCTGTTCCAGCTGTGAGCTAAGACTGCCGGTCTGTCTGAGGATCAGAGGCACTCAAACGTCATGTAGCTGAGGACGGGCACTGCCCACTTCTTAGGCTTAGGCTTTAGTTAGTTAAGCTTAGGGCTGGGTCACACTTATTCACGCCAAAGGCACAGTGAACAGCACTTACTGTAGATCGCCTTGCCACTGGGTCGCGACACACTGGACCGCTGAGAAGACTGTCCCTCTGGGTTCGCATTGCTGGGACACGCAGACATGCAAGCCATCGTCAAGAAGTATCAAGGCCTCCAAACTCATGGGTTTAAATCCCTTTGTTTTTGTACTTATAAATAATTGTATCCAGGCAATTTACATGGTTTAATATTTTTATCTTCAATTCCAGCATGTTGTTTACCAATAAGTGTCATGCTTGATAGCCGAATGTAGACTTTAGCTGACAACTCATCAGTCACAATCTATGACGGTACATTAATGACGTGAATCACCCCAGACTGCAACAAAGGACTAGGTATACCCGCTCACACACACACACACACACACACACACACACACACACACACCCACACACACACACACACACACAGTGCTACCGACTTCACAGAAGAGATTCAGGACATTTGAATCTGACAGAGCCAAAATATCCTCTCAAAAACCAAGATTTACCACACAATTTCTCTTCTTGTCCTTCCACTGTCATTAGGTAGCCGTGGGGCTCATGCAAAGTAACATATATAATCTACTGACAGCCGATGAGTAAGTCATGTGACGCTTTTTAGAAAGTTGGCATATTTAATGTTTTTACATAATTTCTGCATACACACTTTTTTGACTGTCACAGATATTAAGAACCGCAGGAAAGGGTGAACATCTTTTACTGTCAACACTGCCCTACTTTTGTATAAACTAGCGCTCCGTGTAAAAAGTAAAAAGCTTAGAGGCCCTGGTTATAGAGCTTACACAAAGTGAGGACCATAGTTAGCCACTATCCTGGCTGTTTTTTTCCTTTTTTTATTTAGCATTTACAAATAACAGCAACATACATACAAAACTCTTCAAATGTATAAATGCATCAAAGGTAATAACAAACATATTAGTATACACTATCACACATGAACAGCTAATCTAGAGTGCCTAATCCCCAAGTCCCGCCCACAGGCCCACAAATAAAAAAAAATAGAAAAATTAGATAATATATAAATAAGTAATTAAACAAAAAGTAACTACATAAATAATAAATACCCTGGCTTTTTTAACGCGCTGACACACACTGTCACTGCTACAAAGGCAGACGGACTGATACCCCCAGACCCCAGGTCACCTCGCTGTGGCTGTCACACACTTACTATGAATGAAGAGACCCTCTGAAGCTTCCTGAGGCCGGGGAAGACCAGCTGTCATTTACAAACATTGCGGAAGCTTCCAGTCCAAGATCTGAAAGTCAAAAAAAAAAAAAAACACACAAATTATAACAGTGGGATGTGAAAGTTTATTGTGTGCTCATTTTTATGATCTGAAATATCTTAAAATGATCACTTCAAATATTGTAAAATCTTTAGTGACTGAGAACATTATTGACGTTAGTTTTTTTGTTACCTAAATGTCTGTAACGTATAAAGCAATTTGAAGTATTTATAGTCATTATGAGTTTTAGGTAGTTCCTAATTTAACTAATTTTTAAAAATAAAAATCTAGTATCACCATACTGATGAATAGTGAACATTATTGGCTTTAGTTTATGGTCAGAAATATCACACACATTTTCAGCTATTAGGGGGGTAAGCAATCCGACCCCCCAGGTCCGCCCCCATTTGCCCTGCCTGTGGCCTCCTACCAAGGGAGCGCCAGCATCTCCTTCACATGGTGGGTCGACAGACTCCAGGTCCACACACATACCAACCAACAAACCCTCACAAAGGAGCATTCCTTTACACAGGCCAACATATAGTAATAATGTCAACCTCTTGAGATAAAAACACGCCATTCTCAGGAAATGTATCATCTTTCCTTGAATCATGGCAAATTTCACACATATGAAAGATTATCAAGCTTAGACTCTCCCAGTGGGAGAATGGTAAGGCTGATACACACTACCATTATGTAAACTTCTTTGAATATAAAGGACAATTTATTTTTAAATGCAAATTTCTCATTGCCTGCTATTAAATTTTTGTGAGCCATGGAACAGCAAATCTGCTGATGTCCGAAAGGGTAACGATCATGTTTACTGATTAACTAATGATTTGCACCCACGTTTTGGCCAGTTAATGGATTTTGTCTCCTGATACATTCATCAGACCATGTTTAAACCAAAAGAATCCCATACAGCAATGGCTTCCAAGTGGTCAACCGCAATCGACGGGTCAATTACCAAGACATTCCCAGATAAATGTGACATCATCACTTTCCTTAAACACCATGCAGGATCTACAATCATTTCCGACAGTGTAACTGGGTAGTAAGAAGCCACATAAATTCTGCTATTTTTGATTAAGTGAGTAAGTTTTCCCTTTTTCCTTGTACTGAGATTTTTTCACAAAGGAAGTCATCTTGGATGTCTAAGAGACCTTGTAAAGATCTTGTTTGGGGTTTGGGGTGGCCTTATCCCTGAAAGACACCCACCCCCATGCCCTCTATGTACAAACGACATCTTCTCCTTGTGTTTCATGTGGCTTTTCTGGGTTCTCTGGTTCCTTCTTATCCTGGGTGTTCCCTGCCCTGTGCCCTGTGAGGGACTAACATCCTATCCTGGGTGTTCCCTGCCCTGTGCCCTGTGAGGGACTAACATCCTATCCTGGGTGTTCCCTGCCCTGTGCCCTGTGAGGAACTATCATTCTTTCCTGGGTGTTCCCTGCCCTGTGCCCTGTGAGGGACTAACATCCTATCCTGGGTGTTCCCTACCCTGTGCCCTGTGAGGGACTGGCATCCCATCCTGGTGCCTGGAATAGGTTCTTGGGAATGTGCAGAAGGAATTGTGTTGAGGAGATAGGAGGATGGATTTTGGCAGTAAAGTTGAGACTTTAAAAGAAATAAATCATTTGAAAACTCTAACGTAAGCATCCTAAGTTGATGTTGGATCATTACAATGGTTTTTATAATAGAATTTCTGACTTTACTCATACCTCATCTTCAATGAATGCTAGCAGTATATAACAGAGGTTCAAACATCTGAGTTAATGAACTATCAAACTCCTACAGTTACTGGCGAAATTCCATGTTATTATCTTGTGAATGATTAATTAATGCTCCCAACTTTCGAGACAACTACACTCCTCTACCTGCAGATAAGCTCACACCTTTCACCTCCTAAGACAAACAGTTCGTCATCATCTTAGAGCTGGGTAAAATGCATTTTACGTCATCTGAATGTAAAATGTCAAACGTACAACGTCATTAAATGCAATTAAAATCTTTGATTAATGTTTTTTTCTCAAATGGCAAATTAATAACCCAGGTTTAAAAACGCGTAGGCTCATCTTTGAACTCTGCTATACGGCACTGGATCAAACAATTCCACCTGCTATGAACAAAAATGTTGTCTGAGATATAAGGTGATCCATCTTACGATTTTATTTCAATGTTCTGAGAGAAACGCTATTTACGACAATATAATATGAGTTTTTCAACATTTAATATAACAGACAAATAGCGTGAAACAGGAACACCATCACCTGTCCTGTGAAGTTCCTCGGTCTTACATAACACTGTTGTAAGGTTAAAACACTCAAAGCGAATGCGTAAGCATCTCTTTTTGTTTCTGAATAGCACCCACAACAAAGAATACGTTACCTATAATTCCACCTTGTTTCGTTAATCCGTCCTTACACCTGTTTCTCGCTTAAGTTAGCATCCTATGTCCAACACTTCTTACTGACAAAGATCACATTCTAAGCCTTGCTGATCATAAAAACCAGTGCTAAAGTCCACATCCACTCTTTATAAAACACGCAAACAATGCCAAGCCCTTCGGAAGTGCTGCCGATTCGAATATGGTGCCCGCGTTAAGGGTCATAAAATCCTCTTTTTTTCTCTGTCGATGAAAAGCCGGGGTTTTGGAAATAGACCATCAAGAGGCAATCGCGCACGTAGCCTATGATCACTAAATGCAATACACAGTCCCTGTTTTCTGTATATTTGAAATGCCTGAATGCCCACGCCAACATGGACAGAGGAGGCGGACTCCGCACTCAGGAAACTAGGATCGGATTCTAACCTGCAACCGATGGACTTGCGACACGATTTAGTCATTTCGTTGTTGGCCGACATTAAAATTCATTAATGGTTATTTTTATAGAAGTGTACTTAAAATAAGGGAGGTATTGAAGGTGTTTTTATATTATATTTTTATAATTTAAATTAAAGTGGTTCAACTACAGTATAGGCTACTTATTGTTATCGTATAGCATAAATGTCTACTTTAAATAAAAACTCGGGTTAAAATCTAATTGCGTTATACGTTACAGGCGTATAGGTAACAAAGTATATATTGACAGTCATTAAGAATTTTAGGTAGCTCCTAATTTAATTAATTTTTAAAAATAAAAATCTAGTATCAATCACCACACTGATGAATATTAAAGTGAGTTCACGTAAATCACTGAACCGCAGTCCGGGACAGTGGCAGGTTATACGGGAAAATCCTGTATGTCTCCATGATCCTCCCAGTACGGTGCTGTATTGGTGTCCTTTGGAGCTACAGCGGCGGAGTTCGTGGCCCATTTTTGTGAAGAACATCAGCCTTTTAGGCCGTGGCATGACGTAGAGAATTACACAAGTTAACATATAAGATAAAAATACAAATAGGATATAAGTAAAACAGAGGTAATAGAAATAAATATATCCAAACAATTAATATTACGAATAACTGTGTTTAAATAACATTTATTTACTTAGCCATTAAAATATTAATATATAACGAAGGAAACAGTAAAAGTCACAGTTCTATATAGCATAGGGTTTGACAGCGCGCTAAAGGGACTAAAGGAAAGTCCGGTTATAGCCTACAGCAGAGATGGCCAAGCTTATCCGCAGAAGGCCGGTGTGTGTGGCGGGTTTTCGCTGCAACTCCCTAATTAGATTACTAATTAGAGGACTGATTGGCTGAAGAGTCCTCACACCTGGGTTTGAACAGCTGATCCTACAGGTTATCCCAAAAACCTGCACATACACCGGCCCTTTGCAGATAAGATTGGCAACCCCTGGCCAACAGTATCTGTGAACAAATGGGGAAGGGATCAGCAGGGAGAGAGAGTGACCAGCAGAGGGAACCAGTAAGCGAGGCAGGCCGTTAAGACAGCTGCGCAAGCAAGTGCAATAGCAAGAAGGAGCCAAAGGAGGCTTACTACTACTTATGTGCGGCAAAAGTAACCATTATTTTTTAATGAAATCATTAAACAAAATGATTGATACCTAGTCATACCAAAAATAGATAACAGCGTACTTCCAAATCTGTTTTAAAAGTCAATTATATTACACACACTTACAACCTGAACGTCATATGATTTGCAAAAATATAAAAGTTAACGTTTTAGCAATACGCACAGAATGTTTATTTCTATAATGGAAACGTCCAGACAGTGACTAAGATTCGAAAATTGATACGTGATAATGACACTCGAACAACAAACTTTCCAAGTCAGTCCTAGCTGTCACTTCATTTATGACATAGCATTGTTGTTATACAGTTTAAAATGACACCGGTTACTCTAACAGCAAGTTAGCCACATATGACTACCACTTTGACTGAGCCAACAGCGGACTACACTGCATGCAACATGCTAGGAATAATGTTTACTGTGGCTAATTCTTCGTTCCTGGAATCTGGTTCCCGATCAGTATTTTTTTTAACGCGTTAGAAGACGTTCAAACAGCGTGGCTGGTCAGCGTTCCTTATGACGTTCCTTCCTAAGGTCAATCATAATATCGCGATATTTCTTCTCCTGCAGTTCTGGTCATGGTTTAATGCTTAGCCAAGAGGCGCTCATTTATGCGTGAAGTTTGGGGTGCATAACAAAAATACTCTTGAACATGGCACATATAAAAATGAAGTTTCATGTCACGTTTATGAGAACTAGTGGTAAACTATATATGCCTCTGAAATACCTCTTTCCTATTGCTTGATAAGAATATCTGTCACAAAAAGGTATGTTCATGACTATTCAGAAAGTGTTTTTTTTAGATATGGGGCTTTTCTAAATGATACATAATGGTAAAATCTGACCTTGGTTCTTATAACAATCAATAAGCTGCTCACTAATGGGCTTAAACAGGCAGACGGTTTGTTAATCGGCGTCTTGTTAGTGGGCACGTTGCGTCATTTTAACGCACATGATTAGGAACCTGGCCGCCTTTTTAAATGTTACAATGATTTGCTGGCTGAGGCATCATTTTTGTGTCCTGTACTTCATTGGGTTTTCAGCGGTTTGTCAGTGTGACAAGCTGCCTCTCTGATCAGAAGACTTATACCCATAAGTGACCGCATTCTGCAAGCGGGTGGTGGTTCAGATAGAGGAACACTCACAGAAATGCACACACACATACATACGGTGTGGTGTCTCTCATTTCCTGCTTGAAACAAGGCGGGGAATAACTTCATTGTGCAAAGCAGTAACAAGGCCCTGCAATAAAAACGTCTAAAATGGATGTTGTTTCTGGATGTTTTTCAGTGATCTGATCTTTGCAGACCAGCCTTCTGTTCATGTGAAGTTCAGAAAGCAATGAGGCCAATGTGCAATAAGGTAATTTTTGTTATGCTTAAACGTCATTTTATGTTTTCCTTGTGGTTTCTTGGTGTTTGTAAGACTCCTCTGATATCTTTTATTTTCTGCACAGCGCTGCAGAAAATAATGCCAAAATGATGTAATTAGATTAAAATGTCAAACACTTTGCTAGATATTTCATGTTTTACCGAAGCATTTCATAGTGCTGTTCTCTTTCAGTAATTTGACTGTGGAACTTTTCTTTTACAAGTTTACTTCCTAAAGCACCATGCAAATGGCAGTCAAAATATTGATACATTACTTTGTAGGGAAAATTGTGTGTAGCTGTATATATGTAAGCTAAGAATTCATCCGGCTGCCTTGCCGGGTTTGTGTGAGCCTTATGATATCATTTACAAAAGGTGTTTTTCTATTTTATTATATTTGAGTTTTTAGACTCGCCACAGGATTCAGTTAAAGCTTTTTGAATGTTGCATTACTGGTAGATGTAGCATACAAATAGCAGTACAAGCAGATGCTGTACAAGTGTACTTTGGGACTGTCAGTTCTCCAGTGCTGGGCAGTTCATAAAATTGAGGTCAAGAAAGAAAAGTTCGGCTGTTTTCAACTGTACTGTATTGTTCCCTGCTGCACATATAATTATATGACTTGTGATTTTACATCAAAAAACAAAAAATGCCGAAAGTCTTATATATTTTATTTGGTTACTTATGGTTAATGTTAGGGCTGGGTAGGGGTTAAGGTCATCATGTTGGGATTAGTTTTCTCCATAGAGATGAATGAGAGTCCCCACAAAGAAATACAGTCTTCTGTGTTTGTGTGTATGGATAATATATATTATATTATATTTTTCCACCAGCTTTTTCACAGTATAGCTACTCAATGATACAACAGCATATTGAAGTAAAAGAATATGATCTTTTATTTGCACAAGTGCATTGCAGTGCTTCTCTTTGTGTATCCCGTCTTGCTCTCCTTTAACACACACCCATGTACGGCTGAGAAAGAAGCTTGACGTCTGGCCACAGGCTCTGGTCTTTTATCTTGGGCTCAGGGTCTCGCTCAGGGGCTCAGCAGAGATGCGAGTGTCTTGCCGGAGGCCGGGGCTTAAGCTGGCGACCAGTCCTTCCAGTGTGAGACACAGAGCCGCTGAGGCGTAACCCACTGGACCACCTGCCGCACCCCTGAAGCGCTTTGTGTTCTTTAAGTCCTTTATGGAGTTCCTTTACCAATAGTCAGATGTTTTACCTTAAGGCCTATTTGGTATGACATGTAAACAGTAATCGATGAACATGCACTACAGTGATGTAATGTATAGCTTCACAAGTTTCTGCTTGTCTAGTGAGGCTTGTTGCAATGGTCCTTGGTTAGATAGATCAGTACAGGCTTATACACAATGAAGCCTCAATGCATGAGCATGTTAGGAAAATGCATCCATCCATATGTGTCCACCGGGATCTTTCTGACCCTCCTCCTTGTTTCAGTTCAGGTAACTGCATCACTGAAAAGCTGTCACCGTTCACACGACGTTAGTAGCCAACTGTGTCTCAGCAGCTGTCCGGATTTCGCCATGACACCCACCAGAAACGCACAGAGGTCAAAGGTGGCGGCAGATGGGTACGACCAGAAACTGGACCAAAGAGTGGCCAGGCACGAATTCCTGAGAGATCGCAACAATGTGACGACCTGCCGGAGTCTGGCTCGACAGCACGACGCGGAATGGAGACGAGCTGAGCTGCAGCAGAAGCGGCAGACGGAGTTTTGGAAGCGGCGGCAAATTGAGCCCGCGGTGGTGCAGCCAGCGGTTGAGGAGGATGTCCAAAAGCCACCCAAAGTGGTCCTGCGGGAGAAGACATGTAAAGCCAACCCGCTGGATAGACGGTCGCTGGTCATGGCAGAAGACTTGGGGATCACATGGCTCGACGTCACGTCCATAGAAAAGGCAGATATTCATAGTCATATTGGCATAGTTACGGAGAGGGTATCTGAAGTGGCAGGAGTGTGACCTGCCTGTTGTGTGTCCTGTGTTGCTGATCTTAGGCCCCGTGGTTGAAGCCAATTCACAGCAGACGAGAGAAAGTACTGGGGAGGGAAGGAGCGAGCAGATCTCAGCATGGCCCCCCAGGACTCAGTCAGCACTCCCCGCTGGAGGGGATCAGAGCAATGCGGCAGACAGGTAGGACCATTCAGGGAAGTCTGTCTGTGCTAAAACACCACAACGTAAACTGCGCTATTAACTAGCACCACGTACATATCGAACATTCCCAGAATTCACCAGAAAGACACCCATCTCATTTCATTGATACTGTAAATACAGTACAGTTAATACAGTAACTGATTTGACTGGCATTCTATATTTTACATCAACAAAATTTACTGAGGAAGAGTTAATACATAATATCATTTGGAAAAAGTCACTTTTTGCCAGCTGTTGAAAGGAAGTTTTTGCTATTTTTGGATACACTGGGTGGACACGGATTAGATTAGATTTAAGTGGAAACTTTTGTTTCCAAGCAAATGGTTTATAATATATTGCAGTATATTTGTATTTTTTGTAGCGCAACAAACTTTTGGTGAACGAACTCAAAAGGTTCAAAATCTTTCTTAAAAGCTCACACTCAGCCAATGGGGGTTTATGTTGAGTTCCATCTTAACACAGCCCTAATCTTAACACAGCCCTAAACTTAACATAGTTACTTTGTTCTCCAAATGATTTAAAATGCTAAGCATTACCGTAGGCAGAGTACTGATTCATTTAAAACCTATGCACTGTTACATTTTCTTTGGTACAACTTTACAAAAAGACTATCTTTATAAAGGGTTTATGAATGGTTTATAATCAGATTATTAATTATGCTGTAATACTTTATAAATCGTTAATAGACCATTATAAACAAGTTATAAGTTTTCTTTTTGTTAATGGGTTACTACCACTTATAAGTGGTTAATTGTGAAGTGGTATCTGTTTTTCCTTACTCAGAACAAACGTGCTTCACCAAAAGCTCAATTAAGGATCACGTGACTCTTTTCTGCCAGTGTCCGGCATTAACCTTGCTGCTTGCCTGCTTTAGGGACTCAGAAGCGGGATGGATGTTCGAGTTCCCATTGCCCACAGCGGGATGCCAGTGCTCAGACAGAGTGAGTCCAGCCTGATCTTATCACTGCTACAGCAGCGTGACCCTACGGCTAGAATGACATGGCATCTGTGTTTCTTTTATCCTCCGAAGAGCTGGCAGACGATTCTACAAATGTCTGATAGAAAGCTGGACTCCGGCGATTCGCTTGTTCTTTAAAGCATTATTAAGGAGCAGCCCTGCCGAGGGCAGTCTGGCTCTGACTGTGGTCACTCATCCCACATGTCTTATCAAGTTACTATCAGGGCAGTTTGCTGGTCACTATAAGGTGCTCATGTTATTGAATGCAGACCATAAGATTTCCATATTTCATAATTCAAACCTCCAAAGAAATGTATCCGTTGAAACTGTTCATTTGTTTAAAAATACAAGTAGAAAAACTGTTGGGTACATTTTTTTGGGGAACACTTGCCTTGTCAGAAGCACCTGCATATGTTGATACTGAAGACAGATTTTCTCAGATTTCTTGTGGATCATCATTAGTCAGTAGGGAGGGTGATCTCTTCTCAATAGCCAATCTGGATGACATTACACAGAAAAGGATATGAGTGTATGAATACCACAGAAAATCTGATTGTAGTGTCGAACACAGGACCTAGATCTGTGTCATGTGACCGTTTCCATTTTGACTCAAATAGCCTTTCTTCTACAGATCTGGCCTTATAACTATCAGGAAATCGGTAAGTTTCCCAGCTACTGGCCACCTTATTGCTAGTATTTTCGGCATGTGCCTAACTAATGGGGATAACATACATATCACACATGTATGTGGATTTTTAATGTCTGTAGCCAGCTCTCTGTATCATTAATTAAAATCCCGCATTTGATTTAATTTCAGACTGCACTGATGTCATCACCTTTCTCTCCCGCCTTCCCTCTAGGACCTGCTCCAGTTGGCTGACTACTTACAGGCAAGTAATTCATTACAAACAAGTAGGGAGCTTCCCGTAATCTATTGCAGGGATGAGGGTGGGTGAAAAATGAATGGGAACTGTGGACCGACTGGTGGGTACAGGTTGGGCATGACTGGGCACAGCTAGGTGGACTCCAGCCAGAGGTGGAGATTTCAGGTCCCGAGAGTACAAATCCAGACCAAGATTTTGTTTCAACCAACCAGTTTAGTATAAAGAG
>JAODKF010000125.1:724912-755168 GCA_026779585.1 Mormyrus proboscirostris | reverse complement strand
TAGTTCGCTTTCAGTTTTTTGATTTCGCATCAAGTGGGCTCATGTTTAATGGGAGAATTTGACTTTTTGGGGTCATAGCTGTTACTGTAAAAATGTTAAATAACCAAGCTGAACAGTTTTGTTTTATTAAAGCAACATACAGCTGAAAAAACACATAATTAGAAAACTCTGTACACTTGAAGAAAACATTTACTAAATATAATTAATAACCAGTAATTAAATAATTACTAGTAGGTTTAATATATTTTAGTACATTGTTTTTACATTAATGTCCAAACGAGGTAGTATTTTATGTTATTTGTTTTATTTAACTGTATGATTGAGTCTCAAGATGATGCAGGTTTCCGTACTTCCTGGCTTGACCAGTCATACTTCACACGCTGTACTGGCTCACTTTTAATTTGCTTAGTGTATTTCATTGTCATTCATAAGCCTTTTATAAGAAACTAAGACATTTTGATATATATTTTTTTCTTTCATTTTTTTTTCCAGATTTGACATTTTTATTTTTCTACTTTAACAATGTTAATGATGTTTTACTATATTGTTCATTATGTTTTATTTGTGAAATTGACAATATTCATGTTGGTGAAATAAATTTTTCAGGGACTCTGTATCTGACCTCCTGAATGTCTTTCTCAGTCATTTAAGGGCAGTAATTTTTACAAAAGTATAATGTTCCTTCTGCTCCATGGCCCCTTTAATACAACAACAGCAAACATGTGGTTACTACTGATATATGACTATATTTGGGGGCAGCATGTGGCTCAGTGGGCTAAGCCTGTGTGCCTGTATTCACAGTAGGTTCAAACCCAGCCTCAGCATGTCTGCAGGTCCTTGAGCAAGGCCCTTAACCCCCAGCTCCCTGGGTGCCCCAACAGGTGGCTGCCCTTTGCAGACAGCTTGCTCTACAAAGAGCAAGTTGAGGGAGGTGTAAAAAAGAATTTCCCCATGGGGATCAATAAAGTTGTAATTACTATTACTATCAAACCCAATGCAGGAAAAAAACATGCAGTGTAAATATAAAACTTCTTTTTTTAATAAAAAATGCAGGTGAGCACTGGTAGAAAAAAAGAATAAAAGAATAAAATTTTTGTGACAATTGTAACCACTATGTATTTTTAATTTTCCTTGTGTGGAAATGTGTTCAGGAGCAGCAAAAGATGAAAATAAACAAATGAAAAACTCCGGAACAGTAGGTGGCAGTAGACAGAATTTTGCCGGTTCCAAACTTGCAAGAATTCTTCGCGTTAATTAAAGCTCAGTTTTCCTTACATGCATATAAATGTTGTTTATTCGATAGTATTTGAGATATTATCTGCACCATATACATAGATATGTATATGTTTGTTTTAATATTAGCGGGATGCCTGTACGTTGCGGGGGGCGGACGTAAACAGAGCAAGTCGCTGACGTAGATCAGGAAAGATGGCGGACCCTACTGTTATGAGCAGCGGGTCCTTAAACGCTGCCATGGTAAATACTGATATCTTTTGTATTTTACTTGGAACATTAACGATTGTTTATTAGCTACATCCGGTACTATGCAGTCGACGTTATTTATTTTAAATTTTAAAATGTTTTGGCCGCGTTTGGTAGTTTTTTTGTGGGGCTGCATGGCTTCAGTAGCAGGCAGTGGTGTCAGTAATGCTGTATCATTTGCTTATTTATTTCTGGTATATAGTTGTGTGTTACATGGTTAGCTGGTTTTAATGGCTGGTTAACTGCCTAACCTAATCGCTGAGTTGGCAGGGGAGATGGCTACCCCAGGATACAGCAGGCCTGATGAGCACTTCTGCTATTAGCCAAGTATGCTGCGTCGTTATTAGCGGAGCGAAATGAAAACGTCGACAGGGATCTGTATTTCTACAGAACTATACTTGTTAGGAGTGCATACCAGACTGTGCATGACATACTTAACGATTACTTTTAACAGTGAAATTTCCTAGCCAAATCATTGGGTAGATTTACTTTCAGGGTATTTTAACATTCGATACATATCATGATAATCATTATGTGTTAAATGCTTTTACCAGTGGGTTACACCGTATTTTGTATAGTACGTGTGATTATCTGTGACTCTGGTTCTTCTTTCTGTTAAGTTCATCTTAATTAAATTAACGTTTACTTGCTTATTAAATGTTCGCCATGACTTGACTAATTTTAGTCTGACAACCTGAATTACTTTTTTTAAAGGTAGCCGAAGTAAATGATTGTCAGTTTTTTCGCTTAATATAATATCGGTGGTTTTGTGGAATACTCATGTTTAAGTTTTAGCTAGTTGTAAACGGCGTAACCTGCGTGTGAATGCTTCTAAAAACAACTTTTTAAATGAGAGTGACTAAAACTAAGAAACCTACTTACACAGATTTACAGATAAGTGTGAGTCCCGCTATAGCACCGCTGGTATATTTAGACAGATGAGTTTGATTGAGGCCTGATTTGAGATGCATGTGTTGCTGGTTGCTTGCATTTGTTCAGATGACACCATGTTGATCTTGGAGAGTGCTTGGGTGCTGGGTACATGTTCCTGAAGCGTGGCACCATGAAGACAAGATTTCTCTCACATTTATAACTGGTTTTCCCTACACGATTATAATTGTAAATGGATGGTGAATAATATTCTGAAATACACCCCACCCCTCCCACAGCGTTCAGGTGGGGGGAAAACGACTTCCAGTCCTGCCGAGAATTACTGCCTAGCTCGAAGACGGACCTTGCAGGTGGTGGTCAGCTCGCTGTTGACAGAGTGTGGCTTCGAAAGCGCTGAAAAGGCAGCGGTGGAGTCACTCACAGAAATGATCCAGAGCTGTATGTCGTCACTCTGCGAATACCACACTTGCTTCTCATTTAATATCGTGGCTACCTGCCAGTTATCCAGGGTCAGGTAGCGGGGGCAGCGGTCTAAGCAGAGGTGCCCGGACTGCTATCTCGCCGGCCACCTCCTCCAGCTCCTCCGGGGGGATATACCAAGGTGTTGTCAGGCCAACCGAGAAATATTGTCTCTCTACTGTTTCCTGGGTCTTCCCTGGGGTTTCTCCCGGTTGGACATCTCTGAAACACCAGCCCAGGGAGGCGATAAGCAGAGGCCCGAACCACCTCACCTGGCTCTGCTCTCTAAGGCTGAGCCCAGACCCCATACCTACCTGTATTTTCTGTCTCTATTTTAGATCCATGCTGAAGAATATTTTCATATTCAGGTTGCATCACCTGTTTTCTGTTCGTCATTCAGGCCCCTAAATTGCTTAATTTCTCGCCAGTGATTTTTGTGCACAACATAAGCCGCCCTGTTGCTTTCTCAGACATCTCTGAAGTGGGGCGGTCCGCCAAAGCGTACTGCGAGCACACGGCGCGGAGCACGCCAACGCTGTCCGACGTAGTGGTCACGCTCGTCGAGATGGGTGAGAGCCACCATAAAGTGTCACCAATAATGTGTAGAGTAGTATTTAACAATGTAGAATAATTATTGAGTATGCCAAGCAAATATTGTTTTCTGGGCATGATTACTGAGTCATTAATCCGCAAGATGGGTTTGGATGCTGGATAGGTTACACTGGTCAGGTTCCTTTGTTTTTTGTGGTGGTTTACATCTTGTGTCACTTCCTGCAGGTTTTGGTGTGGATGCTTTACCCATTTATGCCAAAAGGTCACAGAGGATGGTTATCACAGCACGTGAGTTTTTCTGCACTCTTCTGCTTTGTCGTCTGCCCTTTGGTTTAACAGGAGGACAGTTGTTTGAAAGTAAAATAATGATAAGCTTAAGATGTGCTGCTTAAAATTTTTGGACTGATTTAGTGAAATATTGCGGTTAGTAGCTACCAAAAACCTTTTCATTGTTTTTTTTCCAAATATTTTCTTAAATATTATGAAATATAGTGTGGTGTTAAGCAGTAACGTTAATACGCTGTGTGTCAATAGCTTGTCCCTGAACTTGTCGGTATTGGTGGGGGGGCGTCACATTTTCCTTGGTCGTCACCGCAGCTCCCGTGACAAACGCCCCCGTGGTGCCCAAGGCTCTGGTGGCAGGACAGAAGCGGCAGCACCCTTCACACATCCCCTGCTACTTCCCAGATTTCCCAGACCCCCACACCTACATCAAAACCCCGGTAGGAGCCCCCTCCCCACCCAGAGTCATGACACAGCGTCGTCACATCGCAGAGCTAATGCAGTGAGGATAGCTGTGCACAGATGTCATATTGCTGGGATGTACATGGATTGCTGAGTTTGCTTTTCCTGTGCGCATGCAGACGTTTCGGGAGCCGGTGTCTGACTACCAGGTGGTGCGGGAGAAGGCGGCCTCCCAGCGGCGGGACGTGGAGCGTGCGCTCACTCGCTTCATGGCCAAGACGGGCGAGACGCAGAGCCTCTTCAAAGATGACATCACTGCCTTTCCATGTGAGCCTTTGTCTGCCTTACTGTCCTTTTTGTCATATCTGCTTCACTGAGATCAGTTGTGGGGGGGGCTTTATTGGTTACTAAGAGAGTCCTCCCTATGAAATTTGGGTGAAGATCCCTATGAGTGCATATTTGAGATGTGGAGAGATCCATGTTTTTGCTTCATCTCAAAGATGTTCCGAAATGTGAGACTGAGGCCACTGTCACTATTAAGTACTGTTCTAAGAAAAACAAAAATGCTGTGACCATTAACCAAGGCTCAGTAAGTAGTTTTCTGTATCTGATGGCCTCGTGTTTGTGGTCTTGTTTCTTAGTGATCGCGGCGCGGCCGAGCTCCATCCCCTACCTGAACGCCCTCCTGCCATCTGAGCTCGAGCTGCAGACGCTGGAGGAGACGGATTCATCAGAGCAGGATGATCAGACTGACAATGAAAACACCCCTGGCAACATTGTTAACGTGAGCTGTGCCCTGCGTCCCTTCTCAGTGTTACGCAAACTCATCAAAGGTCCAGTTAAAGCTCAGGGGCCTTTTGCTCCTTGTAAAAGGTTCCCTGTTTCTGAAAATGTGAACAGCTGGCTTCTTTGAGTCTGACTGGCTTCTTTTATCCTCTTCCTCAATATTAGGATGAATCCGGAGCTGATAAGGAGAACTCTGTACTGCCACCTGGTGGAGTGGTGCCTGCAGTAAAGGCCAGCGAGGAGAATATGATTGACAACCCATATCTGAGGCCAGTCAAGAAGCCCAAAGTGAGGAGGAAGAAGTGAGCTGAGGGTGGCAGATGGACTCGCACAGTGAGAAGGAACGGCCACATGGAGCGTCGCTCTCAATGACGCTCACTCTCTTGCCACGACAGGGAGTTTCCACAAGGGGCAAACTTTCAGTGCGATGTAGAGTGAGGTTCCTGTCATCATCGGCAGGCAGCTTGGTGTGTGTGGTGGGAACTGCAGCTGTTCAGATGTATATTTTTTATTGGACAAATGTTTGTCATCCTGTTGCTTCAAATGTAAACTATCCAGACTGTTGTCTCTCTTGTCCATTGCAAATTTATACAATTAGGTAATAAATTTAATTTTGCGGGTTTATTTTTATACACTTTCCCTTGAAATAAGCCTCTCATACTCCTTTAGTTCTCTGCAGGAGAGTTAAATGTACTCATTTTTAAAAATCAAAATTGCTAACCAGCACAAATGATGCAGCTCTAAAAGCAGTTTTTACATTCTCTGTAAGGCAGAGCTGTCTTTTCCAGTTGCAGGCCAAATGGCAGGCTTTCTGATCTACCTGTATATATGTGTTCTAGGACGTTAAGTCTGCAATTTTGTAATAATTTAAAATGATCTGTACTGAATTTTGGCTTTAACGTGCCAAAATGGTTCCTAAGTATTTTAATAAAATGTTCACTACTACTGCCAAATGCGCAGTTTATACTTCATTTTCATCATCTTCATTTCCTGCAACTTTTCCAGCTTAGGATCCAGGTGGCATCCGTATAAGGTGCCCAAGTCGCCTGTGATGCCTCTCGTGGCTTGGGAATCGATGAAATCGATAATTTATTGACGTCACTGTCAGTTGTTCAACATATTGACCGCTTGGGGAAATCTCCCCAAAAAATTGCAGCCTACCTATGGAGGCTCTCAACACTATAGTGACTTCAGCTAGTGATCCACTAGAAGTCTCTGTGAAGAACACTGCCTCCTAGTGGGTGGGAGGTATCTTCTGGCTTAAGCAGTTCTCTTCACTGCTTCTCCAGTGTTTGTCAACACTGCCTATTCAGGCTGACCACAGCCAGAGTTAGGTCCCGTCTCCCCCTGCAGAAGCGGCAAAATGCTTTCACCAAACATCTTTGGAGTTGCCCAATAATCTTCCTCCATGGCCCCTCCAAATTCATCCCTGTAACCTTTCAGCTGCCCAGCTGAGCCTAGCTAGGTTACGTGGGTGACCCAGCCCCAGGTACAGCTCCAGCGGTGGGTCCCAGTAACCCGTTATGTTTCTGAGATGGAACCACAGGCACTAGCATTCAAACCCCATTCAAAATTACCGGGGTCATGCATCTTGCCCGTTCTAATTCTTCGCTGAACAGAAAATTAACCTTCTGACCATTCCTGTGTTCTTTATACACAGCAATATCATTTGTTTGAAGGAGCAAACTAGATGTACCAGTGGCCTGTGAGTCTAAATATACAAATATTTCTGGTTGAACTCTATGCTTCCCTGTATTTGTTGGGGAAGAAAGAAACCACCAGAGCACTTGATGCATAAAAAGCAAAAAGTTGGGAGTTTCCTATTTGTATAGGACATTCTGTAAAATAGCCATTGTAGCAGAAGGTGGCAATATCGAATTCAAGGCTCTGTAATCTTTAGTTGGTCTGGAGTATAGTTTTGTTTTCACTTCATAGCATTAGATGGAAGGGCTTACACTTAATATGGTGAACTTCTGATATAGCTCATTTATGTGCATTTATATTAAATTTATATCACTTCCCAAAGTACGTTTTGCAACAAATTGTTGAAAAACATTTAAAATGTGTAAAAATGGATCCACAGAAACAGGTGAAAAAACATTTATTAGCTGTGATGCTTCCTTTAGCTTCAGGAGTGGATTTAGGAGTAATAGAGGTGTAGATATGCCACCCTGTTCCTTTGCTTTCGGAATTCCTTCTCACTAATGAGCTAAAATGACAAATTTTAAATCTGCGTTAATGCATTACGTTGTACCTGTGGTATTAAAAACTCGCTGAAAGTCACTGAATCCTGAGGTCAGTGCACGCACCTCTGTCCTCAGGCTCCGCCTCTTCAGCATGGGCACCTGAGTCCAGTCGGGGCGGCCAAACCTCATTGGCCACGATACTTTTCGGGTGTGAGGTGCATCATGAGCATACGAGCCTGGGCTGTGGAGACAACTGGCAGTTAACGGGGGATTGCGATCAATCTTTCAGTGACACTGAACTTATGCAAACATCTGAATGACAGCTCCTCCTTTACCAATTGACTCGTCGGAAATTATGGGTGGGTTTGAGTACTTAAGCCTTGTGACTAATGTCCGATAGTATTACTGCATGCTGCATTAACATTAATTCGAAACAAATTCACCCTGCGACCTTGACCAGGATAAGTGGTTAGAAAATGGGCGGATAGATAAATTCACAAGTGTTTCATATTCTACAGTGATTTTCATTGCATGACGAACATTTATTTATTTCAGAGATGCTTTTACCCGAAAGCACTTGCGCTTATGAAAGCAGGGTCAGCCTGTCTCTGGTGCAACTGGAGCCAAAGCAAAGAGCCAAAGTCAGGTGCGGCACGTACGGGTAACAAACAACCCCACGGCCTTAGCATTATTAGCATCACACACTAACCTACTGAGCAAACCGCTAATGGCCTAAATTCTACCTACTACTATTAGGGAGCGAGACGTTGGATATAACGGCATTAAAATATATTTTAAGAAGCAAAGTGAATAAAGTGCAAAACTTTGGCACAAAAGGAAAAAATCCCACTTGTGTCAACAGAACACTGGCACTACGTACTTCTTAATTAATAGCCCTCAGTTCATAACTTAAAAGTACGTGGCAACAGAACAAAACCACAGCGACATCTAGCTTAGTATCTTTTATGGCACCATCTGGGAAAATAACCGTAATAAGCATTATGCATATCCAAAATTGCAGCTACTTATAATAACTAGACGTGTTCTATGCTCCTGAGCAACCCCGGTTATTTACAGTACAGCGCCCTAAATTCTACACTTATATACTAAACGTAAACTTTCTAGAATTCGCTTTAGTGCGTGGTTTCCATCACATACAGCAAGTGTTCCCATCTTTTCCCCAAGAGCATCTGGCTGCAGACCTTCACCAGGAGGATATCCACTAGAGGGCCGGAAACACCTGATCTCCACAAGCGAGTCCGGACGTGACGCTATGCAAACAGCATGGAGGCAGTACCAGATATCACATGGGCCCATTCTCAAACTACACCCTCGACACTCC
The DNA here is from genome assembly GCA_026779585.1 of Mormyrus proboscirostris. Lineage (NCBI taxonomy): Eukaryota > Metazoa > Chordata > Actinopteri > Osteoglossiformes > Mormyridae > Mormyrus > Mormyrus proboscirostris. The sequence goes on along the minus strand of JAODKF010000125.1, from coordinate 746,786 downwards.
GCCTTCATTTGAGTCACACTCCCGCTGAGTCACCCTCACAACACGCCCTATGCACTTAAACTGAAGGAAACTGTCGCAATAAAGATTTGAGACAGATCTGCCCTCGCAGCAGCTTTTTGCATTCTTCTTTACCAGAAAGATTAAATGCATTACGTAGTTTTGTTGCTAAACAGTTGTATAATTTAGAGTTCTGCTTGTCAGTTGGAACCCGGGCAGAATTAAATATGGGAATCAGGTTTTCGAGCCGGGTTTTGCATGTGTGTTGGCTGCACAAATAAAGGAGCTAACCAGCAGGACCTTCACCTTGTTCGTATTAATAATGTACAAACACAACAGTGATTTGACAAAATGGATCCATTAAGAAGCTGTATTGTATTTTCATTAATGACATGTCAGTTATTTTAAAAAGCACAAAGCTTATCTAGTGCGAGAAGATGACAGACACGTTGTCTTATTGCACTGACTGAGGAATCTGAAGTATGTACATGTGTCATATTGATTGTATAATTTCTACCATAGCTAGCTTAGTTTATACGCATGAAACATTACGCATTACTTCTGTACCAGATCAGATCTGCACAAAAAAAACAGGCAAATATGAAACAGAATTTTTTTTTGTTGGTGTGATGTTCGAGTTTGCATACAAACATTTCTTCTAGTGGTTTCTAGTTTGAAAAGTAGCTGCTTTCGTAATTTTTTTTTTTCTGCAGCAATGAATTATAACATGTAACATAAACTTTCTATGTGTATTTCACAGTGTGGTGAGAATCCAATCATTACATTATCAATTATTCCATTATTACATTTATATGGAGATGCACTGCCCTCCATGTCTTTTTTCGTGTTGTTCTGTTTCCTGTGCGCTAGGAATTGTGGGATATGGAAGTGGTAGTGGAATCGTGCGAGCCACCATCGTTGCTGACTCGCTTCGGGAGGGCATAACTAACCACTAACCTAAACCCTTGCTGCTTTGAGACACACTTCAACATTGCGACGGATCTCGGGAACGCACAAATGAAGGCGGAGTAGTGAGGCGGAGTATGTAGGGACCGGTTTGGTATTGGGCCCTAGTGAAGGTCTGCAGCCAGATCAGGGATCTGTACACATGCCCCTAAATCCGATGACATCATGATCCAATGAGCCACAGAATGCCGGTAATTTCTAGTATTTTTGACATTGCTGTCAGCAGAAATAGGGGTATGTATATTTTGTAATATTGATATATGTTTCTAACCCCAGTAGATCGTGGGGTTTTGTACAAAGCAGTGTAGATATATGGCATAACAGAATAGCCTTCGGTGTGGTGCACTAAATGTTGTATACAGTGAGATGCTGGAAGTATATAAAAATATATGTGCAGTAGTGTTGTGTTCGCAGTTGTCGGGCAGGCAGGACGAGTGGAAGGATGAGGCAGGCAGGCGAGGAATCAGGACATGGTGGGTTTATCAGGGGAAATCAAGGGACGAACAGGGCAAATGGCGACAAACATCAATGACGGATCTGAGGAAACTGACTCGGACATAGACTAAATACACAGGACAAGCTGAAAATAACAGGCAACAGGTGATCACAATCAGGGTAATACACGTGGGTAATGAGGGGACGTGGCACACACAAGGACTGGACGCACAAGTCATGACAGAACCCCCCCCCAAGGCACCCACTCCGGGCGTGGACAGGACGAGACTGGGAAAATAGGACCTGAAAAACAAGGACAAAAGCATCACCGGGGCACAGGGAACAGAACAGAAACACAGAACAAGCACAGGGGCAAAAGCAAGACAACACCTGACACAAGACGGGAAACACAGGTAAAGAGGGAGGTGGAGCCGCGGCAGGTGACGGTGCAGTCACAGCCGGTGAAGGCGCAGCCGGCCTACGAGTCGGAGGAGGGGGAGCCTCAGGCGACCGACAAGTCGACGTCGGGGAACCCGCCGGCGAGGCCTCGGGCAGAGCAGCAGCTGGAGGCCGAGCTTGCGCAGGAGCCCCGGGTGTAGCTGCAGGTGAAGGCAGAACCACAGCAGGAGGCTTGGACAGAGCAGTGGGCGGAGCCGGGACCTAGGGTGCGGGCGGAGCCGAAGCAGGGAGCTTGGGTGGTGCAGCAGGCAGCTTGGGCGCCGCAGTGACCGCCGACTCTGGGCCAGCAGGGGGCGCCGGAACAGGCAGGACAGGAACGACGGGCAGATCAGGCTCGTCAGGTGCAGGTGGAAGAGGCAGGACAGGAACGTCAGGCGCCGGTGAGACAGCAGGACAGGAACGTCAGGCGCCGGTGGGACAGGCAGGAGAAGAATGTCAGGTGCCGGTGGGACAGGCGGGTCAAGCATGGGAGCCAGGGTTGGTGCTTCACAAGCAGGTGTTTCCCTTTTAAGAGCCCGCGGGACCCATGGGATAGTGTCCCACATTGCCCTTGCCCCTTTAAGAGCCAGACACATTCCCCAGAAGGGGGAAGCTGCCCGCAAAGGGAAGTTTGTGGCGGGGGTGCTGTCCGGGGTGATCGGGGATTCCCTCGGATCACAGGTTAGGAGAGAAGTTGGAGAGAGAGAGCAGGCCCCTAGGATGACCGTCGGGGTGGCTTCTGGATTCTTCTCCCTATGCTTCTTCCTTCTCCAGTGGGTAGTTGTTCCTGGAGGATGGATGGTGGGTATGCAACCTCGGTGGTGTGCAGCGCGACTGACTGAATCCTCCTCTCTGTTACGCGCTGCACTATCAGCTGGAGGTTTTTGTGCACCTCGGCCATTAGGTGCACGTTCCCAGGTGGGGACACCTCTTCCCGGAGGGTCCCGCTCCGGCTGGCCAAACCCGCGACTACGAGGTCCTTCCGGACCTCGGACTCATTTAGCAAAAATGAGGAGGCCTGGCACACACGAGGACTGGACACGCAGGTCATGACAAGTAGTATATTTAGGGGATATTTAGTGCATTCATGCATTTAAAGCTTTTGAAACTTTTGTGTAAAATTATTTTATTATGATTTGTTTGTGCAATCTTATTTGAAGAGCAACTTTCCAAAACATTTCTGAGAAATTTTTCGTGGACCTAATGAGTTTTGGAAATTCACCCAAAGATCTTCATTGTATTACATGAGAGTTGGTTCCCCATCCTATAATATATGATGCAGATGTAGTTTCATCTCAAAAACAACAAAAAAAGATTACGTTTTGGAAATTTGTGATGGTTAAACAATTCAAATTCATCTTCATATTTAGGGCAACAATAGATAGTATATATTTAGAAACACAGAAAAGACTGCCTGAGAGAGACACCCCTTCATTTGCCAAGGGAGGCGACCCCTGGGCTACATTCCATTCAACTTTGGTAGCTTGCAAAGAGCAGAATGATTAGTTCATGAAATTGAGACCCATTTTTATACCTCTTATTTCAGCTTTCACAGCCATCAAAGATGTTACAATAAGTCTGAAATATATATGCGACAAATTAATTTACTGAAAAAGCATCTATTAAACGCTAGTGCTTTAGCTGTGTATGTGAACCCTAACCCATCCACCCATCTTCCCAGTTTATTTAGTACGATGTCATGAGGAATCTGGAGCCTCCATCAGGCAGCACCAGACAGGGTCACATCCTGGGCGCGATGATAATATGTCACAGGGAATTCAGAGGCTGCACTTCATAGGAATAAATGTCTTTAGCCTGTAGGAGGAAACCGGAATAACCTGAGGAAATCTACGTCCCACAGGAGGAGCATCATGCTGCAGACACACTGAGCAGAGGTGGGCTTTGAAGCCTAAAAACAGGCAGGATGATTGTTACTCACCCGGGGTTAAAGTCCAGTGTTCCCGGCTGAGTCTTGAACCTCTGTGTATATGACGAAAAGGGGGGCTTGCAGGGTGGGAGGAGCTTAAGACAGGACCAATCGTTCTGATACTTCTGGGGGGAGGGAGTGTCGGCCTATGAAAAACATGGGCACATCATGTAGAAATAACTATAGCACCTTTATATGTCACCGAATAAACATGCACAAAATACACTGATAAACCGCAGATAGATTTTTATTGCCGTGAACCTGTATTTCCAGTATTTCAATTTACAGGAAGACTGTGTGGTCAGAGTTTATCTGATGTGCTGCTGAAGAAAACCTGAGATGTTATCAGATCATGCGGTTTTACTTCTTTTTACACCTCGCAAAGTACACATTACGCTACAGTTTCATATATACAGTTATATTTATTTACTCGATATTTACAAAAGTACTGCGACACCCATAGTAAGTATGTCAGGAGTTGCTGACATACAGGTGTATACTGTAATTAAGCACTCAGCCATGCAACCTGCAGTATCAAACAATGGCAGCAGAATTGGGGGGGGGGGGTCATACAGAAGGGGTTAGTCAGCCCAGCACCGTCATTGGACACCATTGGACATCTTTCCAACAAGTCAGGTCTCCAGATTTCTGCCCTGCTAGAGCCGCCCTGGTCAAACGCAAGTGAAGTGACTATAAAGTGGAAACATCTGGGAGCGAGATCAGCTGCAAAGTGATAGGTCATGCAAGCTCCCAGAAAGGGACCTGATCAGCCAGCGTCAATACCCAACCTGAATGGCGCAAATCCCACCAGCAATGTTTCTGATGGGAAACCCTCCCAGAAGAGCACAGCATACTATAGCAACTAAGGGTTAGTCAACTTCATCTTAATACCCTTTTATTTAGAGTGAGATATTGAACAGACTAGAGTCCCAATACTTTTGTCCATATAGTGCACATAAGACTTTTAAAACTTATGACCCTAATGAAATGCTGGGTTTTGGTATCTGAGTGTTCTCTTTGAGTACCTGGGCTGGGGGCAGAAAGCGGGCTGCAGTTCTTGCTGCCAAGATGTAGCCTTTCTTGCTCAATGGCCTCTTCTCCAACTCATAGACAATAGTGCCCACCTAACAGAGCGTAGAGAAAAAGACCAGCACATGCCACGTTCTAATCCTAACTTTGCATGCCAACCATAGTTTGATCATATAGGTTTTGCGCCAAAAACTTAAGGGGGTAAACAGGGGCTTCTACTAGAAGAGCTGCTATGGTAGAGTCAAAGCGGGACGAGAAACAAGTACCATTCCTGAAGATGAGGTCCCCTCAAAAGATGCCTCCCTATATCACTTATAGGACTGACCGGAGAGAATAGAGGACTTGTAGAGGGAAGAAGCACCCATATAATGTATTAGGAAATAACAAAAGTGAATGCAATGCAACTCCCTGCTGACCCAGTAGGCATGGATGTAACATACAGCTCGGGAAAAAACTGAGACCACGGCCAACATTTTTAGTTTCGCTTATTTCTCAGCTTATGGGAATGCATCTGTCTAAAACTCCAGTCTGGCTCTTCCCTGATTCTCATGATGAAGAGCTTCTTCCTTGCTTATTGGGTCTTCACTTGCTTCTAGGAGTTCATGCTAAGAGGTCCTAACTACCATAGCAGTGCACTTCATGTCACATAACGTCTCCCATTCTTTTTGAAGGTCACTTGGCATTAGAAAGCTGCTTCTGCCCACGTCCTGGCTGGTTTTGGTTGTTGCCAGTGTCTCCTACTTCACTTTATTCTTGTGTAGTTCTGTCTTAGAAATTTTAAGCCTGGAAACAGCCTTCTGCCAGCAGAACCAGGATTAAACAGATTTAAAATGCAGATTTTTTTAAAAAACATAGAGTAGTCTCTTGATTTTTCCAGAGCTGTATTTTCCCTGCCTTTTGATTATATTTTGTGTTAGTGCTCAGAAGCAGCATGCACTGTTAGTGGTTAAAGCAGGTGAGGAGACCACTGTGGTCAACAAGACTCCAGTGATAGTGTACATGATAGCAAAAGCCCTGCAGCCAACTCACAGTGTGGCTTTCATAGCACCCGGGACCCCGGTGTGGACATCCTTTCAGCGACAGCTCGTTTCCCATCCGATCCGGAGCCCAGTGGTATGGAAACAGTGTTCGCTCTTGGCAGCTACCAAAAACGACATTCTGCGGTCCTTTAAGAACAACTGCACAATGAGGTGCACTGCATGAATTTATTACTACACAAAATACATCTGCCAGAAAGAAAACGGAATATTCACAAAAGACCATTCCAAAATCTAGACTCCAGTCGGGATTTATTTTTTCATACTTATTGCCTAGCAACACAGAATATCCAGAAGTACTGCAGTGATTACACAATGCCAGGCTATAAATCCTGATCTAAATACACTTCTGAAAATCAATTCTGGTGGCTTCATGCTCCTTCTCTTTAGAGTACTCTTTTAAATTTAAGTACTACGGAAAGTTAGAGTGCACTGTTATGTTTACACCAGCAGTCCATCCACCCACGGATGTTACTTTACAACCATCAACATTAAACTTATAAAGTATCGCTTGTCTGACATGGAAACGTCGGGGACGTGTAGCTAAAAGTAAGAGGTCTGATCAATTGATATAGCCTATTTAAATTATTGTCTCTGGACCAAATCACGCCAGACTAGTGGTTGAAAGCTAAATTATTAAACAATGCATATATCCATAAAACAGCCTGCTGAACACATAGAGCCTATCGTTACTGATCAGTCATGTTTAGAGTCAGTGCTGTACAAAATTGGGGCTTCCGCTAGCAATGTATGAAGACTATTTACGTGCATTTATTAACATATCACGTTTTGCTAGGGTTTCATCATCATTAACTGCCTATATAAACTGTGGCAAAGTAAATGAAGACGGCCAGCAATCACTGACCTGCGTGTCGTACCGCCATGCCAGTTCCCCAGTTTACATTAATTTTTTTAACGTCGCAACTTGTTGCCATGGAAACAAAATGTTTGCCCATGGAGTGGCGCAGTGTGGGGGCTGTCATTCGCTTGCAGATTACAACAAATAATAATGATCAATTAAATCACACTACAGAATATTAACATCATACATTCTGAGTGCGGTGCTGTGTTCTACGATCTATCCATAAATTTTGTTTATTATGTCAACTAATATGACTAAAGTGTACGGCTGGAATGTTTCTATATTTATCCTCGAAACAAAATGATATTAGTTGATTTTTTTTAAATGTGTTTTATGATATGAACATTTCAACTTAATAAGGGCCAGACGCTATAGATTTCGAACAAGGTAATTTTTCTATTTTTACAATCGAAACAATCTTTCCCATTTGGGGTTGTATCGTATTCGAGTTAAAATGAGAAACATTACAATTCGTACCACTAGGGGTCAGACTTTACCCGACATACAGCAGCAGCCAGAGTTAATTAGCCTAAGCTTCTGCGTATAGGTCAGACTATCTTTCTCTTTTTAGCTGCATAGTAATAGTTCTGAAGGCCTACATTTTCAGTGAAAGGGTCACTCCACTTGTTTACTTATTTAATGCTGAAAGATGTTTATTGGCCATTTTAATAAAGGCTACACTCTGACTTTACTGACAACCATAGGTGGACAGCTCAACCAGTTGGTTGAAACAAAATCCTGGTTTGGATTTTTTCCTTCTGGACCTTTAATGCCCACCTCTGCTGACCAGCAAACTGCTAACAATAACTAAAAGCATCACAGACTTTATGGGATGTGGGCCAGCCATCACTCGCTCCGTCTCCCTCTCAGAGGCGGTGAGATGTTACAGAGCCTGAAAGGCTATGAAAGTGTCATAAACCCTGACCAATTCTGAAGGTGAATCGGGCGTCCATGGCCAGTTCAACATGCTAATGATCACTTTAGAGGTCTAAGTAGCTGAACCATGTCAACTCGGTGACATGATGAAGCTAGTTACAATCCAGTCCAGCAGGTATGAGTCTTTCTGGGTCACTGCATTTTGAGATTGGTAGTCCATGCAAAAAATGTCACCACCCATCCTTCTTGACCAGGACTGCTGGTGCGGCTCGCAGATTGTAGGAAAGCTCGATCACTCCCAGTGTCATCATTTCCTGAACCATCTGTTTTGTTGCCTCACACTTAATGAGCACCAGCCAGTGAGGTCACAGACGACAGGCTGTGAACCTTCGTTATCAATCCGATGTTGGATGAGTACATGAGACTACACTTGTCATCTTGGGCCCTGAAGATGTCCAGATGTCCTTCTAACAGTGTCCTCTGCTGATGCAACTGCTCCGGTGTCAGGCCTATACTGCTCTGTTGTCACAGCTTGTGAACTCCCTGCACCACCTCCTGGGATGGCCTAGCCATCGTGCGAACTGCCTGCACCAATTCCTGGGATGGCCTAGCCATCGTGCGAACTCCCTGCACCTACTCCTGGGATGGCCTAGCCATCGTGAGAACTCCCTGCACCACCTCCTGGGATGGCCTAGCCATCGTGAGAACTCCCTACACCACCTTCTGGGATGGCCTAGCCATCGTGCAAACTGCCTGCACCACCTCCTGGGATGGCCTAGCCATCGTGCAAACTGCCTGCACCACCTCCTGGGATGGCCTAGCCATCATGCTTTCACACAAATGTTGCATTGGATGGGTTGGTTGGACATCAGAAGGCCCCAGAACAGTTGGGGGCACAGTGGTTATTTTTGCCATTCCACTGCCATGCCTGTTGGCTCAGCTTGTGGCCATCTTCTTCCTTGAGTATTGCTGTGTCTACATAGAGGTGTCCCCAGTTGGGACAGCAAGCTGAGGCTGATGATTCAGGGGTCACTTCTTGCTCTTTGGTCTGCCCCACTAGCCGGATGCTGAGCCACGTCTTCCCCCTTATTGGACACGTCTTCCCCCTGATGATGGACATGAAGCAGATCTCGGTGGCCTCCACCCTGGTGGGGCCAGCTGGTCAGAGCCTGGGAGGAGGTCCAGGCAGATGAGGGTGATGATTCAGCCCATGTCCTCAGCAATATGTGCTCTCAACTATACAGTCCACATACAGACCATGTTCAGGGCCCAGCCAGCCCACTTAACTAAACAGGGATGAAGGTCCCATACTGGGTGATACGGGCAAAGACTCTGTCAGTCATAGGTTCATCGTCAGACCTAGGGGCTGGGTATGGCTAGTGCTTGGCATGGTGTTGATGGCGTAGACATGATGGCTTTCATATAGCTGGGACTTGTAACTGGATGTGACAGTGACATGTGACAGTGTCAACAAAGGCATGATGCGGCAGCTCATCCTGCATGGCACTGGAGTAACATGTAGCCAGTTTCCCCCTCATGGTCTCTTCTGATGCTGCCAGCTGAAACGTAACTTCATCACTGTGACCAGGGTAGGGTAATCTGACTACTCCTTTGGGGACAGGCTAGGGAGGACCTGCAATACCTCCCCTGCAGGACAAGCATGAAGTGGACTCATGCCACACCTGGATGAGGTCGGGCTCCATGATGGACTCCTTTGTACCAAAGCAAAAGACACAACGCACACCCCCCTGGGATTCCCTCTGCTCTTCCACCAATTCTCCATTGTGGGGTCTTATCCTCCTGGTTCACTGAAGTCGTCGGCTCAAGCCAGTCCCACATCTGACACCAGTGTGGCAGGTGTGTGGGTCATTTTAATAAAGGGGATGACAGCTCTTTTAAAATGGAAGGTCTGACTTTATTCACAACTCACTGCCAGTGATAATTAACAGCAGCACAGACAGGGTAGTTGATGGTTTAAACGATAGTCACACTTAGGGTAGACACTTCCAAAAATACACGCATCCAATTTAAAAATACTACATGGTTACAGTACTTATTATTTACAACATTAACAGACAAAGACACACACATTAATTTATGTATTGCAAATACAGAGCTGCGCAAGGCATGCCAGGGGCCTGAATAATGAGTCGTAGCTAACAGGCTTATTGGCAAAGTACTACACCTATACTCAGTGGCCACATTAGTAGGTATGCCTAGTTAGAACCCAGTAGTCTGGCTTCCAAAAACCGCCGTACTTATACGAATTCGGGCAAAGGCCATCAGTATGCTCTCTAGTCGTGCATTCAAAGAAGCCACTCTGATCACCATTGTTGCATTGGACTGAGATTTTTCAGGTTTTTATGTTCAAAAGGAATCTTAACTATATGTGTTCAGGTGGGATACCTGTTTAGAGAAGCATCAATGGCTCAAACAATGATAAAACGCAACAAAAAATAAATGTTTTTTAATAAGATGCAAAAATGTGCAAATAAAGCATTTTAAACCTCGTCAGTTTTCAACACAAACCCCGGCTCTCTCATTACATTTTCTCCTTCTCGCCCTCACAAACCCACTGATAGAGAAAACCTCGGTAACAGTAAACAATCGTTCTTCACTTTCAGCTTTCTCCTCTGTGAACACCGGCAGACATTGCATCATAAAATATATCAAAATATGTGCTGCACAGCAGCAAGCAATTAATGTTTTCTGACTAAGATTCATTCTTTCGTTCTATTATTTCCCAGGCATCAAACACAATTTGTTTCGGAACCTCCGTAAGTCAATACAACACAACCAATTGTTGCTGGTCTTTACATGCCTCGAACCGCATTTTTGAAGACAACAGTGCAACAAGTCTTTAGGACGCATGCAGACGGTTGGCGGAATTCCGGCGCCCGTTAGCCGCCTTGGCTTTATACTCATTCTCCTCATCCAGGGCAGCTACCGCCTCCGCCCTCCGGCTCACGATTTCGAGCTCAGTCATCCGTCGTTCCAGAGCTGACAGCTGCGCCAGATCTTCATCCGCTGGCTCTTGTACATAAAACGGCTGGCAGACAGTTTCCAGCACCCCGACCGCCACTCCGAAGAAAGCCAGGACCGAGCCCACCAGGTACACCTTCGCCATACCTCGGCTAGGCTTCTGGCTCAGAATTTCTTTGGCGAATGGGACGAACTCGTGGACGGTCTCCATTTCCTTTAAATTCTGGAAAAAATAGAAAAATGCAGAAGATAGTTAAGACGCTAGTTGAAATGACAAATGTTGCATTTAAAATGAAAAGTAAATGTATTTGCTGCATATAATGCTGATAAATCACAAGTAGAATACAGTAATTCATCATAAAGTAAAATACAGTAGTGCGTGTTCCTTTACGGAAAAAATAATATATTGTAGCTTAGTTCGTTCATCGATAAGAGAAATACTTACGGAACTTCTTGAGTATCTAAATAAAGAACAATAAAGGACGTTTTTAATCAGCAAAACACAATCCCAAGAAATGCTGCCGAATGTGGTTGCTGCTGTGAAAGCTCTGTATATAAAGGCTTTTCCACACTCTTTGTCCCCACCCACATATTGGCGGTATATTAATATTTATAAAGTAGCACGCGCGTTGCGTGTGCTAGGGCAAAAGCTGCAAAAGCCCCCGGCACGTTCAGCAAAATGACGGGCATACGTCCGCGTGGTGCAATGCCCTCGCGACACGTCCCTCCAATTATAATTTAGAATGTCCCCAACTAAAACAATGGCAAAGTTCGCCCACTTTTTATTTGTAGCCGCAGTGTTATACTTTTGTCATGCTTAGGCTATAGGCTAGTGTGATACGTATGCAGAAAGCAGTCTTAAACAAAATGAGTATTCATAATTAGTTTTCTATGAATACATCAATTTCTCACTGTTAATTTTTTAGACGAGGATCAAATATTTTTTAAATACAATGAGTTTTGTATTGTTAAATATTAAGTTTTAAACGTCTTCATTTTCTGATTTATGGCAAATGTAGACAGGAACGTAAATATCTCGAGGGTGGGGAGGAGGGGCGTGTACCCCCAATATTTAATTTGGTTCTTTCACCACCTCCAAAAAATAGATCCATGTAATTAAAGTACTGATTTGTCCCCCCCAGTATCAAACTGGCCCCTTTGCTGTCGAGTAGATACAGTAATAGAGACACGCTGTGATCATTAAGTTCGTACTGCACGTAGAGCACCGACGAGAAGGCAAACGTGTCCCTTGGACTATTGTGCCAGCAATGATGGGGAAAGAGCTCATATTTTGCCTATTTGTGTGTTGTATGTGTGGTACAGAGTGCTCTGGGCGTACATTCTGTTTCGAGAGCACACGCATCAGACATTGCGCTTCTTGGTGAGCAGGTATTTCCTCACGTTACAAGTACACAATCACCAGTCATGATAAGACTAACTCATCAAGCCAATTTCGATTCGAGAATTTAAAAGCAAAACACGTGATATTGTTCTTCACTATCAATATACCCTTTCACCTATTAACGGTAAATATTCGTACAGTATGGGTAAGAAATGGTAGAATAGGTGGGGTTTAAAAGTACTGAAGTTTTACATCAATCCCATCATATCTTGAATGGGGTCACCGGTCACGGGATTTCTACAATCATTCTACAAATGATTGTGGCGACGAGAGGAACAATACCATTTCTTTAAAACATTAAACATGTCGTTTTGTCCAAAGATCATTATCATAAAATGACTATATGCTCTACGCGGAGTCGCGGACACATGGAATTTAGTGCAAAAGTCAATGAACCCGTTGGAGCAGCGGTGCCGTTTCCCGTTGACTCAGACAGACAGTCAGACCCTATGAACTCACTGCTGCAGCCACACTGGTGGCTTGAAGAAAACAATAAGTGCAATCAAAACAGTAGCAAATGGTCGGAAAGCCATGACCAGTGTGAGGCAAAGTATGATACACTAGAATATTGTGTAATAGCATGATTTGTCTGAATGAGTCAGTCCTTGTTCCCAGGAAATATTGGGCTAGTCTGGTGAAATGTATTGTATTATAGTAAATGATTATGTAGCATATATATAGCAATGTTTCTCATCTTTGTCTGATTTTGGACCGAACACTATATTGCTGTTACAGGAGGCCCATATTAAACAGTAAATGTAAGAAAATATCACAAATCAGTTCCTCTTAAGACATTTATAAACTATTACACTTAAAGACAATGAAACTATGTATATTCAATAAGTTTATATATATATATTTATAAATATACACATTAAAATAAAATAAAAGTAAATGATACATTAATTTGATCAAGTGTTGCAGATTCACCAGTCACTATAAAGTAATGTATTTCATACTTTTCGCTCACTTCCTTAATGTCCCTAGATGGTGACAGTGTACCCAGGTCTGCCTTGCCTTGGTCAGAAAAGCACGGTCAGGAAGAACTTAAGAGAAGCACTGTGTAGATGATGACGCTGTAAGAGCTACAGCGCTGAATGGCTGTAATGTGCGGATCAGTGGTAAGTGACACCAGCTTGCATGGCTGGGGAGCGCGAAAAAGCCTGCATTGGTTCACAGAAGCGTATATGAGCGATTCATGCAAAAATATGCAGATTATGGTCAGAAACACCCAGAAATTAACTTGTTATGTTTTTTTAAAGCCAAGTATATACTGGAATAAAGTATATTTGTTCCAGATCCATCATAAAAGATTTTCTTTATAATTCAAACACTAGGCGGCAGATACTGGGTGTTGTTAGACCCCCGTGCATCCTGCTTCGACAGCCAGTTAGAAGATGACTAGATGGACTGGTAAAATAAAAAGGTCGAAAGGTGATATCGATAAGTAACCACTAGGGGGCACACTTTAACTGATAGAAGCACCACTTCAAACTGCTGGTAAAAAGTAGGATTTTGTGGCTATTATTGTTTAAGGACTATAATAGGTACTACAGTTTATCCTTTCACCATACCCATGGTGGTTCATAATATATACATAGCTACATTGTATTTATTCTACAAAGCCTACATTAGGGAAGTCTGGTCTTATTCAAAAATCTTGTTTTACTGTATGTAAGCCAGCAAAATGTTTAGCACTGAAGCTACTAAATGAAATGAACCACAGAACTTGCTTAAATAAAAAGTTTATTCAATTTAAAAAATATAAATTCATGTACAGACAAGTATAAGATGACAGGCACCATCACATATGGCATCATAACACGTCTCGGGATTTCCGCTGCACAGCAGCAAACGCCCCCGTCTCCCTGACAGCGTGATCTTCCACAAAACCTTGGTCTTGAAACATCTACCCCATTCAAGATCCAGACAGGTTTGCCATTCAAGTCCAGCTTTTTAAGGGTGGACCTGCAGAAGCTTGGCTGTGTTTACATATGGGCACATTCATGAAGGCCACCACTACGATGCATGCAGCCGGTTGGCTGAGTTCCTCCTCGCAAGCATTGCCTGCTGCCTGGTTTTCGATCCCACGTCCTCCTCCAGGACTGCTGCTGCCTCCACTGTCCACCTCAGCTTCTTTTCAGCTTCTTGCTGCTCCAGAAGGACAAGCTGTGTCATCTCCTCGTCCATGGGCTCAGGGGTGTAGAAGGGCTGTAACACAGTCTCCACAAACCCAACCATCACCCCTAAGAGTGCCAGCACGGAGCCCACCAGGTACACCTTCACCATGCCATTGCTGGGCTTCTGACTTCGAATTTCCTTGGCAAACTGGATGAGCTCTTGGATATTCTCCATTTCTTTAAAATTCAGCTAATTAGAAAGAAAAAAGAGAAAAGGTGAGTAATAGATCTGACAGTACAGTTTGCCAGTATTCTGCTGATTCAGCCTTTGAGTCAGTTACAGAGCTGTTCAGTCGTTGAATAGTCTGATTTATGTGGGGAACGAGATTCAGTGGAATTTTAATTGAAAATAATTTTGAAGTTCAGATGCTTTAGTTAAGCAGCCGATTGCAAAATAAAAAGTAACTGAATATAATTGCTTAAAATTGGTGAGGGGGGGCGGCTTTCGCAGGATTAATTAAAAATCTTAAAGCATCGAATGCGACACGATTATATATATATATATATATATATATATATAATACAATATGAACATCAAAGTGATAGCAAAACGTAGCCAAATTCAATCCCCGTGACGGTTGAGCTTTTCGTTATGCCTATGTAAAACCAAACAAATTTTAAAGTAATAATCTTGCGTTATATACTTACGACTTGTCTTGTGCGAAGTATTTACAAGCGATCCCCTTCGAAAGAACGTGGAACCGAGTTTATAGCAAGTAACAATTTTTGATGGGGCACGGAGCTTAAAACGGAATGAGTCCGCGCCCACGCCCAGTTATAGGCGGGCTGTGAATGTTCATGCGGAACTACGTGAGTTACGTGTGCTGGGGCTGTTGTGCTTGTTCCTGGCCACACAAACCCACGTTACCCACGCCACCAAACTCCAAACGAACACACACGTGTTCCTCCGAGATACCTTCCTCAGTATTAAAGTCCGAGGCTCGAGTGGAAACATTTGTATCTGGAATCGGTGTTTCGTCTAAGAGGTGAATCTGGGAGAAATCCTGGATAAATATACATTGATAATATATACATTTTCTTTAGAAAAGTACAATAGGATAACTAATTGAAAATTCACTCAAATGGGACTAAGAAAGTAGTTTGAACCAAGTTATGCAAGAACTAGTTGTAATTTAATAGGTTAGCATGTCAGGCCCAGTTCTGCTTATTTCTATCACTAAATGAATTTTAACCGCGAAGTTCTTCCAATAACTTTCATAACTGAGGTTAATGTAAGCAGATGAACATATTTATTAATATGAGATATATTTTGCTAAGTATGGTGTAGATAAGCATATTGTTAATGTACCTTTCACGCACTTCGGGTCACATTTCAGCAAGTAAGCGAGTAAACCAGTTAGGCAGCGCATGTCCAAATGCAGTAAAGTAAGTATTAAAAAAATGTTTATACATGTTTCTCCCGGCATGGTGGCATGGTAGTGCAGTGTTTGGCACTCTCATCTGGCATGTCTAGGACATGGGTTCGAGTCTCCGCCAGGGCTCCATGTGTGGAGTTTGCATTCTAACTGACCCTCGCAGCCACTTATCGCCCCAGAAATCACCTCCATTATTTCAGTAGTTGTGTCTTTATCTCTGGTGCTGTTACCTTTGAATATTGATAAAGTTTAAATACTGTATGTCAATATTGGTATAACAGATATATTGTGCATGTCTACATATTGTTTGGTTCATATTGATAAAGACAATATGTAATAATAAAGAGATGAATTTATTGTCCCAGAATCATGAGAGAAAATCTGAATCTCCGTTCTGAGTGAAAATATTTTATCCAGAATCATGCAGCCCTTGTCACCTATGTACTTGTGGGTGGATTGATTATGGCTAAATAACTTTTTCCACCGGAATTTGCCATTTTATGTATTTTAGTGCCAGTAGGATGGCGCTACAGTATGTTTCATTTATATGGAGGAAGATTTGCTGAAATCATTTAGAGGCACATAATTCAGTGACTATGTGAGTTTATTCTTAGAAGTGCTTCCGTAATACATTTGCAGAACTTTTCCAGATAGGAGGCTTTTCGTGTCAGCCCTGTTTGTGCTCAGTCCATGGCCACGCGCTCTGCCTGCAAATCAAACAGCTCTTTATAGATCATTCTTTTCTGCTATAAGTAACTTGGGGCTTTTGGGGTTTCAGAAAGCTGCCGGCTTGGATCCTGTGTCTGGTAGAGTTTCTGTATCATTGCTGGTCCCTCAGAAACACCCTTAATCCAAAAAGTCCTCGCAGGGCTGTTATTCTTCTACCATCTTTCACGTCTTGACCTAAGCAGTTCTTCCCCAGCAGCCACCTCCGGCAGCTAAAGGCGTCTCTCGTTAGTTAATGGAATCATTCGAAGCTTTTTCAGATGCGCTGCATGTTCCTCTGGCGGCATGAATTCTGCTGTATTGTTTGTCCATTGTTGTCATGGGCGAGATGGAGCTCAGGGCTGGGATGGGCGTCTCTACTGCACGTCGTTGGGAGCGTGGGCTGACCTCACTGTCATGCTATAATGTCTCTGCTCACTGAGGATGCATCACCTTCTCTTGGGAGAAAGGCCCGACGTGCTCACTGTTTACTCAAGCGTGAACCCAGTGACCCTTATGGGAGAACACGCTGGAATATTAATTTAAATTTAATTAGACATTACTTAAAGATGATAAAATACTACAAATGTGCCTCCAGGTACATTATTATGCTGGACCTAATAACCAGATGAATGTTTAATACATGCAGTGATCACTGACTGCTTTAGTGTAATGAAATAATCAAGTCTCCAGATAGCTACAACACATCTTTATGGTTCGGGTTTTTTCCCTTGTCTGCAATTTTTACCATTTCAAATTATATACTGATCTTGCCCAGCTGCCGTCTTTCTCTACCATCCAGCTGCTTGATTAGAGTTTCACTAATTCGCATTAACTACTCCCCATTATTTACTGTTACAGAATGCATCCCATAACATCCAAGGCCTTCTATTGACCAGAGTGCCCGTTTCCAAAGTAACCATGGGATGAATGTTGATCAGGATGGACCTGCATATTGCCTTCATGCATCTGTAATACTAATCATGTCCTTACATGGAGTTTTGCTCATCGGCCTTTTGGAGACCAGATTGGCTGGTCGAACAGACGCAGCACAATGTTTTGTCGTCTCCATTTTTGTGCAATGGCTGCATCTTTAGACTGCTTTGCAGAAAGAGCTCGGTAGCTGTCCAACTGGTCCAAGTGTGCCGTCCTCTGTGCCAGTTTGGCAAAGGGGGGCGGTCAGCTAATTGATGAAATGGTCTGGATCTCCTGCCAGGTCCATTTGCCAAATATCCCTTTTCACTCCCCAACCCTTTAGCTTTTCTCGCAATTTTCTTCTTGTTGGGTCGGGTGAGTTGGCAAATCAGATAATGAAAATAAACACATTGTCGGGAAAAGGTAAGATACAGTTTTCTTATACAGTGTTAAAAATGATACAGATATTGTATGTTGTTTAGATACATTTTGATATAATTCCATCTTTCTAGTTCATAGTCGGGCTCACCATTCAGATATAAATCATATGTTTTTATCATTTAAAGAACACAATTTTATAACTGTAGTTACTTCCAAAACTCACTGAATTATAAATGTCGCATTTAATGCAGTGTTCTTTTACTGTTTTTTTTTTCTCATAAAGTCTCTGTCCAAGCCGTCTTTTACCTGTATTAAGCAAACACCCATAATCTTAGGTTGAACACCCTGTCAGTCAGTCTGAAACATGACCTGTATCTTTTGTAGTTGGAACATTGAATTTGTCCTGGTGCTTTTTTTAAATTCGGAAAGCAAAGTCCATGTCTTCTAACTGGCTGACACTTCACCTTAGTACCATATGCCACGATGTAACCAGTATTATGTTTGCATTTGATCCAGTTTACATAAAGGTGTAACAAGATGAAAGGTTGTGTGACCTTGCCATGTGAAATCTCTGTCCTATCTCTGACGAACCATACAATCATCATTTGTATTCCTTGAGCATCTGACTGTAATGACTGAGCAAAAAACGTGTTATTATTTTAAATAATTTTTTTATAAAGTGTCATTTGTAATATTTATTTCTTAATTCACCCTTTTATCCGAATCAACACATTGTGTGATTTGCTTATTCTGAGGGGGCGTGGCCATTGGGAGCTGTAGAGTCAGGTAATACCTACAAAGCGGGATCATGAACTCTCAGCCCACAGCTAAGCCAAGTGCAGCTCTAGCCGAAGAAGTGAGATCTTACTTTGAAAGGTAAGACATTCTTTGCATTATTGCAGGGCTGAGGTTAATCAAGAATGTGCTTGGCTTGCCACATCGTCAACTAAAGGTGTCGTATATGCTTTCTTATGATGCTAACCTGGTAAGTGCAAGACGGAGGACCTCCAGTCTCTTGCAGATCATGCACTTACACACTACGGGTAATTCTGAGATGTCACTTTGCCTAATTGCTTGTTTTGGACAGAGCCCAGTGGGTGCAAGGTACCAGTGCTTTATGTCTGAGTATACAGACTGACGCCTAGAGGCCTTTGAAATCCCTTAGTTTTTATTTGGATTTTTCAAAAGACAGATAAGCATGTACATCTGAAACATACTGCAGGGAGGACAGCCAGCCACGCTGAAGCATTCCGGTAGCCTAAGGGTGCAGTCCAACGAAACGCTGCCCCTGCTGGCCGTCAGCTCTAACTGCTCTCTGCAGGACCTCACAGCATCCCAGAGGTCAGGATAGTTGAAGCAACCTCTTGCAAAATCGAGCAGTTTTACCCACATAGAGTAGGTAGGCTGCCCTCCCAGCCAGTCAGACAAGGTCATGCTTATGTAATGGGGCCAAATCTCAGCCACAGTGGCCCCCGCAAAACCACAGGTCATTCGAAAGTATGGGAGGCAAGAAAGCCATTCATTAGCTGCAGATTAAGGGGGCTGTTCACAGAAGCCTTTCAAAAATGTCCTTGGTGACTCTGCGTGTACCAGCAGTGAAAACTGCACACGCTCTTTTTACAGCAAGAGTAAGCTTAATAAATTTGTTACTTTAACCAGCTGTAGTGTCTCTATCAGCGGTCATTTTGGTCAGACATTTTGATTTTAGAGCATTCCTATATATATAAAACTATGTCTCTGAATGAGGCTGTGCAGTGGCAGATGACTGTAATTATGATAACAGTCTACCTGCATAGACAGTGTTACAATGTTGCACTACTGCCCCATATGTTAGCTGCATTGTTCTTTCTGATGCACCTTTCAGTTCCCTGCACGAATAAAGTCTGCAACTAATGCATCAGTCTTTAAATATTCTGCAAGTAATCAATCAGTCTTTTAATATTAAACTGTAAAAATCTGGAGTAAAATGCCCTTTTTTGTTATATGATACAAATTTAGATTTTGTATCACACAATGATTTCCTCTGTTGCAGCATTCCAGAAATGAATATTATTAATACACTGTAAAGAAACTTTTGCCACTTTACAGTTAGGCTACATATAAATGATAGTAACTCATCGTGAAAAGTAAATTGTGTTATAACTTGTTTATAATTGTCTATTAATGTTTTACAGTGTGTCACAGTATGCTGGGGACAAGCAGGCGAGCGGCAGTAACAGACAGCAGGCAGGCAAGCAGGAATACGGGTAACTGGGTTTAATGGGTCGAGGGAAACGCACACGAGGCATTACAATGACGAATCTGAGGAATACAGACTGAGACACGGACTAAATACACATGACAAGCTGAACTCAACGAGCAACAGGTGGGAACAATCGAGCATAAACACGAGGTAACGAGGTGGGCGTGGCACACAGGAGGATCGGACGGAGCTGGGCGTGACACAGTGTTACAGCCTAATTAATAACCTGATTATAAACCATTCATTAACCCTTTATAAGGATTAGTCTTATTGTAAAGTGGAACTCTTGCTAAAATGCACTCTGGTACACAACCTTAGTAAAAAATGACATCAACAACATGCGACCTGTGCAATATATTCATTGCTGATTCTTATTTTAAAAGTCTGCCTGTAAACCTTTCACCCCTGAGTGACTTGGAAGCACAGTATGCTGACCTGCATGAACGTCTCTCCCCCCCCTCCCCGAGACCTGCAGAGAGCTCCATCCAGCTAGATAACCCACATCTGCCTTGCCAGACCTCCTTGCACAACTAGTAAGCTGGGCAAATCTCAGCACCGGCCCGGCTGCCCTCTTCCCCGTTTTCTCAATGTAATGTGGTATATGGGGGCAGTAGTGCATGAAGCCCGTGTAACAACCTGGGCAAGCTTGACTGCCAGTTTTGAGGCTTCAAGGGTGATGACTAACGAAGTTGTTGGCCAGTGGGGAGGGTGCCCATGATTTGCTAAGTTGGCACCCCTCAGAAGGCGTCACCCTGGGCAATTACTAATAATTGTTGCCCTTGCCAGGATCAGCCACTGTATGGAAACGAGTCTTCAGTATCAGCTGCATGATACTGGCCAGAATGAAACTGACTTTCATATAAATGTCCTAAACAGAAGCAATTCAGCAGTGGCTTTAAGTAGCAGAACAGCCTCTGAATGTTGTCTGTGGGCCGGCGGGCTCATAATGGAGCTCGACCTTGCATGTGAACTCATTCCTGTGTGTGTATGTCCCTTTGCACTGCTTTATACCATGTGCAGGCCTTGCACCGAATTCAAGGCCAAGACAGGGAGTGACGTCATACTCATTGACCCTCTGAAAAAAACACAGCAGTACTGTACTGCACAGGTTGCTGTTTCTGAAGGGTGACTTCCGTGAGAAATTGGCTGATGTCTCCCCAGACTGATGCTTGAATGTCATGGGTCAGGTGCTCCTCACAAACATGTAGGTGACCTGCTGTTATACGCAGAGCTGCTTTGCAAATTTGACACCTTAGCATGACAAACCTATAAATCAATCACCTGTAAAATTAATTATCCATCCACCCATCCATTTTCCAAACCGCTTATCCCTTTGGGTCAATTTTTATTCTTATACTTACCTTTGTTTGTGACATGAAATGATGACAAATCCATCACGTAACTTGATTTGGTTTGTAATCAGAAGGTTTGCCAGTTCAAATCCTGTGGCGGGCAGAGTAAAGTCAGATGTTAAGCTCTTAACTTCAATTTCTCCAGGGATTGGCTAAACCTGCTCTTTGAAATAAGTTTAAATTATTCCAGTAAAAGTCAGGAAGTAAATTGCTTTGCACAATAGGCTCTGTCTAGCCGTGACTATAGGCCCTGCCTAGCCGTGATTATAGGCAGTGAAAGTACACCCTGCCTAGCCATATCAATAGGCCCTGCCTAGCCGTGTCACTAGGCCCTGCCTAGCCGTGACAATAGCTATGACTATAGGCCCTGCCTAGCCGTGACTATAGGCAGTGAAAGTACACCCTGCCTAGCCATATCAATAGGCCCTGCCTAGCCGTGACAATAGCTATGACAATAGGCCCTGCCTAGCCGTGACAATAGACCCTGCCTAGCCATATCAATAGGCCCTGCCTAGCCGTGACAATAGCCCGTGACAATAGGCCCTGCCTAGCCATGACAATAGGCCCTGCCTAGCCGTGACAATAGACCCTGCCTAGCCGTATCAATAGGCCCTGCCTAGCCGTGACAATAGGCCCTGCCTAGTCGTGTCAATAGGCCCTACTTAGCCGTGACAATAGGCCCTGCCTAGTCGTGTCAATAGGCCCTGCCTAGCCGTGACAATAGACCCTGCCTAGCCGTGACAATAGGCCCTGCCTAGTCGTGTCAATAGGC
>JAODKF010000125.1:695679-709292 GCA_026779585.1 Mormyrus proboscirostris | reverse complement strand
CACTCCACTCAAATTTACAGGGGAAACATGCTTCAGTTACATTGTGTTCAGTATAATTTCCATGGGTGCCAATAATCATGGCAAATGTGTTTTTCTTAAAGATAATTATTTCTTGATTTTTTTCTTGAAATACATTCATGTTGATGGAAGGTTAGATTTTTCTCATTTTTTCAGTGTGACATGAAGCTGCTTCACCAAAAGGTGGATTTTTTTCTAACCCTGTTTATAAAACAACGGAAGCCAATAATTGTGGAGGGCATTGTATATAACAGCATATTCTCATATGAATTAATTGGTGGGGCCTCTCTGACAGAATAATTCCATAATTGAATCTCAATAGCACTTAATTAGTACATAATACTTGTATGTGAAACAACACAATTTGAAATTTCATAAAAATATATTAGGAATCATTTTAATGGCAAACTAGCAAAAATGGCCTTATTACCTCCGCAAGACGGCAATCTCATTCTCGAGGATGTTGTCCCTCTTTGGTTTCTTCTTCACACACTTCAGAGCAAAGTGCTTGCCTGTCTTTCTCTCTTTCACCATGAACACCTCCGAGAAAGCGCCCCTGCGTAGACAGGCGGATACACAGGCAAGTTGAGAATTCAGCTCTACAGTCACACATCCGGGGCTGCAGGCCTGAATCCAAAAGAAAGAATCCCTTAAACATTAAGCGAGATAACCAGCTGTGTGAGGGATCATTTCGCAGCTCATTGACTAACTGAACTGTTTCACTTCAACAACCCCATCACATGAGAGAGCGAGAATTATGCTGGTTCTACTGACTTTCCATGAGACTGCCTTATAGTCTCACAATTTAAAATCACTGTTTAAATTGTTTAAATGCAGTATATTTTAATATAAAAACAGTAGCATTTTTTGAACAAATATATCATGTGACCTATATTATACCTCGTTATTATTTACAAGGTTGAAGATATTTATGAAGACTTAACAGCTGTAGGTATTTTATATAAAAATAGCCTCCCATCCAATTTCCGGCAGCTTATCTTATATAGAGCCATGCAGAGCAATAACATAACAATGCTGAACTGCAAAAAGGGTAGAAAGTCTAAAACTAAACCCCACATAAAAATCCCAAGAGGGACAGTGTGGCTTTGCTCTGCGTATATATAGCACCATGCTCTGTGAGTACACCACCCTCAGCTAAAGGCTACGCTAACTGGGGCTTATCATCTCTATAATCCCATAAATAATGGAAACTTAGGGACAGAATCATGAAAAATCAACCCAACCAGAATTGGCATGAAGGGCAAATGACTAGGACACGTCCCTGAAAGATATCAGTACAGTAATAATCAGCTGGTATAACCAGGGTGAAACAGTAGACATGACATTTACGACTACTTTGCTTCCTTCTCTAAAAATACACACGAAACACAGAATTTCTTTAATGTATGTTTGAATCACAGGCATGAGGATTATTCCAGAAAGGCAGATTTCCATATGGGTGCCTTTCATAGCCAACATTGATAGTTTGACAGGATAACCTTCATTTGATGTAATCACCTAGGACTATGTCACGGGAGAAGCAGATGCCTTAGATATATTGGTTTTAGTCACATTTAAGCTTGGGGGGGGGGAGACTGTATTTAACATTCTCTAAATCTCTAATGCTCTAAATCTGACAGGCAGCGTACAGAAAAACATGCAATGCAGAGCGATCCAGGCCCATTGCAGCTGCAGGCTGCACCTGCAGACACGACATGCAGCTGGATACTGCAGGATGACAATAATCTCAATATGAATGCAGACATCATTAATGTCATACATACATTTTGCCCTTGGAAATATTCCACAAATGAAACAAACTGGTTATAAATATATTCCTATGTCGACAGTGAAACTGGTCTTTTAAAGACCAAGGTCATCTTATTGTGATCCTGGCACATTGACGCCAAGGTGATTTTTTTGTCTGGCCAAGAGGATATGGGTACGTATGATGTGAAAATGGCACTTAATTTCACGGATATGACTACAGAGGAGTGTGAATTTGCCACAGTTAATGTCGAACGATAAAATAATAATAATAACAATTAAACATTATTATTATGTCCCCAGAGATGTTCAACTCCTTCATTCATATTGAGAGACTCAACACGCGACACTTGCTTCCAACCAACGACACCAGCCTGACAGATCCCTGTATTTATATGCTTTCTCAGTATCCTGGCATTCCCATAAGTGACACAATCAGGACTGTACTAGATGTCCTTTCTGTTTTGATGACTGGAAGAGAGTTCATCAGTTTGCTGCACCCCATGTACCACAAGGAAGAATGAGCAGTATATCTCAGTATGTGGCTTTCAGTTACTCCTCACCAGCCATTCAAGCCTCTGTGATCAGCAGTCTGTGTGACATTCCAGACCTGCTGTCAGGTAGGCGGTTCTCTCAACAGCGAACCATCCCCAGCATACCCAGGCCTGCTGTCGGGTAGGCGGTTCTCTCAGCAGCGAACCATCCCCAGCATACCCAGGCCTGCTGTCAGGTAGGCGGTTCTCTCAGCAGCGAACCATCCCCAGCATACCCAGGCCTGCTGTGCATGAAAGCCCCAGCAAGACTATATTTCTGTAACACTCTGAATGGTGTGTCAGGTTCGCCAAACACTCCAACTTGCCCAAATTCACTTAAACTCTTTCTCTAACCTGTTCTTCTTCTGAATCTCCAGGCACCTGTCTGTCTGCTTTAATTAGCATGACATAAACATGCCACGTTGGCATCACTATACCAAAAGTTTTAATCATTAACTGCCCACTTGACATGCACGTTCATGGTGGGAAAAAGACCTGAATCAGTTTAGATTACTACTCCAAATGTGTTTTAATAAAGTTTCCACTAATTGCCTTAAACATTTCAGTCAGTATCTAAATCTGCTCACTAAATGCATGTTGAGGTCGTTGCGTTTGTTCGTGGTTGCCTAGGTCTGGCCTCAGGGCAGCAGTTTGAAAATGACGTGCTCTAGGGCGGATTAGTCCGCCTAATTGACCGTGCTGTTCACTGTGCTTTGCAGGATGTACATCGACATGGGGAACAGCCTTTGGCTCAGCAGCTAAATGGATAAGTGGATCAGTCTGTAAATAGGCAGACGAATATACTTCCACAGAACGATCTCTGTTAAAGCCACCTGACATGCAGGAGCTGTAAGTATATTAATTCATTAGACTGCACCCGAACACAGTCAGAGAGGCAGATCCTGATAAGGTCCAGTGGCTGTTTCAATAACCCCGTGGTGAAGGTAGTGTTTTATAATGTACTCAGTATGCCATGTGATCTAAAACAAAACAAGCTCCATTCATCCCTGTACCCTGTGTGTTGAAACACTGCATTTACGGTGCTAATTCACAGGGGAAGTTAACAGGTGACTGGCTGTTTCCCTGCCTTCCTGGACGCGCTGCTTCCCTTTGGCACAGGCCCCTGTGTGACCTGTGACCTGAAAAATGAAGGCACCTGATACGTGCTGAGGCTGGGAGCCTGGAGATCAGCCTCAGCCACTCAGGACATCTCTGCGCTTCCGTATGGAGGGGCAAGGAGCCCACAACCACCCGGGACAAGCGCACATCCACTTTTTTTGGCCTTGCTGTTGCAATCATCTGGTCCCACGGCACTCGTTAACTTCCTGTCAGAACTGAAAGCGCCAACACCTGAGATGACATTTGAGATTTTTCTTAAACTACAGACAAGTAGCTCATCACAGGGACCTGAATCTGTACTTAACCGCGCTGCCAGGGGCTCTCAGTATGCATCGTTCTATGTCTGTACATTTTCCATCCAGTGACCTGGTTCTGAGATACAGGATGTGCAAAACTCCACTCTTACGTGGATCCTATTCCTGAAAAAAAGAGCCCATTCAGCTGTATCAGAAAGTTACAGACCCTCCAAGGACACCTGGGCTGGCTGGACAGTGGGATGACAATGTTATGTACGTGAAGGAACCAGTGGCCTCAGACCCTATGAGTCAGTGTCTCTGGAACTCTGTGAGACATGGCAAGCAAACAGGGACTGGCTGCGACACAAGGCTCGCCTAGTGCAGGAAGATGTCTGCTTGTTCGGTCTTCATCGTCTTATAGTTTTCGCCAGAATATTTCCTCAATTTTTTTCACGCTTTTTAAATCACTGACATGGTGCTAGATAAATAAATCAATCTTAATGAGAATGCTGTAGAAAACCACATCCATAGATCATTTCTCTGTCATTATGGTAACATACACAAAATACAAGCCTTTTTGCATTTTTAGTTTTAGATTGCACTCACGGATTTTTTATAAATTTGAATTTCCCCCCTGTGGGGACTGAAAAAGATGGTCACATCAAAACAACAGGTTTTTTTTTTCCACATTGCAGGGACATCTGGTCCCCACAAGGTAGTATAAACATAACCCACACAAAGACACATACACGCAGCAAACTACACACCAGCCAAACAATCTCTCATTGTAATCGATAACCTGTCCATCTGCAATGGCCATAGGTATCTGTATATTCCCTATGACCAGAGCAATTAAAAAAACAAAAGAAAAGACTGAACTTCCCCCATATGGGCATGAAGGTGAAGCGTCTTCTCATTCACAAACCCCAAGCATGTCGCCTTGGGAGACCTGATCCTGCAATGTTGTCTAATACTCTATTTGGGTGTGGTGACATACTTATTTATTAACAAGTTATGTCCATGCAACTTAACATCATTTTTGGACAAAAATAGCACCTGAGGCATCTCTAAATAAAGGATCCGAATGAATTCTAAGGAAATTAATGCAATGTAACTACACCCAAATGGTAATGCTAATGCATGCCCGTCAAGTACTGATGCCGTTTTGTCATTACGGTCTGAACACACCGCCGCGTGTCATCAGTTGTGAACTTTGCAATCCAAAAGCCCCCCCCAAAAAATTAACTCCCTTCTAACCCAGCTTAGTAATCGCCCCCTCCCCTGTGAAAACACCCAGCATCTGGATGACGTTGGAGTAGATTAGCATCTTGTGCCTGGCCAGAATATCCAGCGGCATCCCCAGCACCAGACTGGAGGCAGCTTCTAGGCAGGTTTCTTAGCTGCTTACAGCTTATACCCAAGAGCATTAGGTAGAACGTAGTAGCGTTGTGAGGTCAGACAAGGTGGAAAGGACATCTGCTCATGCATACAGACGTCTTAAATTCTAACTGGGACTCTGGTGGAGCACATTGGTTAATAAACCAAATGATTCCACTCCTGGGATGTAGTGATGCGTCAGTCGCAGGCGAGCTGGCTCCTTTACGTCAATGATGGGAGTCGACCCCCCTCCGTCTCAGAGCTGATTTCTTTTTCTCGTCTTTCTTTTTTTGGTAATCAGTGTAAGACAGAATTATAGGATGCTGTTTTTGCCACCCTGCTCAAATGGGCATATGTCGTACTGATGACAGTGTTATGTGACACACCATGTTCCGTTTTGAGTGTGATTTGTTTGCAATGGTTTGTGTTTTGGATAATTCAATATTTATTTTACTATGTTATTTTATTTTATAGGGACATGAGTGTAGCATTATAATTGTAACAGACATTTATACATAAGCAGGGGCGGCCCATTGAACAGGCTTGCCTAGACAGCAGAAAGGTAGCTCCTATTTTTTATTTTTGAAGTAATCCGTTATTGGTTGTTTATTTCCTCGTGAGGTGGAGACCAGTTAAAACTGAACAGGAAGACCCATTCTAAACGTCTCTCTTTGTTGGCGCTCTTTTTATACCATTATGCATTTTCTGTTATGTGTATTTATAGCCTGTCACCTCCATAAAATGGATTTTATGAGCCCGATCAAAGAGTTTTATGCCAGAAAAACATTACAATAGGAAGAACTTGTTTTACATTCTTTTGTTACCCATGGTCTATGCTATCTATGCTAAATGCTCCTTGAGTGCACATTGCTGTAGATGCACTGGATCAGAGTGTAATGTTTTAAGGACACTGCCACTGCGATGCCTTTATTCCCTGAGGTCTCTGTTGGGCTCACATGCTGCATGACTGACGTGACTGTAAGCTTGCCGGTCTGTTGTTCTTATGCTGTGGCTGCTCTCCTTTGATACAGCGTCACATTCGCCGTGACTTTGTAGAAATTATAGTTACTAATATTTAATAGTTAGTTGTTCTATCATTCTGGGGAAGGGGGGCAGAAGCTTCCGGAAAGGGAAGCTGCAGCTTGTTATTCCACCACTGTGCACAAGGACACGACTCACTGTGTTCAGTGCTCGTAGTGAAACTATTTTAAAAACATTCAATACACAAGTATATGTTTTATGTTTTTCCATTGATGTTTTTATATCAAGCGTAAAGTAAAATAACGGTGTTCTGGAAATTTTAAAGCTTAGTATAATTGCATTGAATAATTTAAGCGATATCTCCTCACGATTACAAATCACAGGTCAAAACATTGCTAAATTTGGCGTAATTATAAAAGCCAGAAGTTGTACCAAATGGAGAGCCGATTGGAAGTTGAACGTGCAGCCTCTTAATGCTGAGCTGAGCCACATGATCCTGCTCACTAAATCAAGCCAGAATTTCCATCGTTACTGCGATGAAGGATGCTTTATGTAACCAATCCAGTCTATTATCTGTCTAGGGAAGGTAACAAACAAATAACACACATTCTAGGAGCAGAACACAATAATGCTTCTAATAAATCACCATTCTTATTCACGGTTATTTTTTTTCAGCAATGATGGTTCCTATTAATTATTCACAGTTCATATGCTGTCAAGTTATCCTCGCTGCTCAGAACCCTGAATATGAGTTTTAAATGTCACTGGCAAAGGTCCTTATTGTCTTATGTTACAGTTGGGATTTGCTTTAAGCTGGACACATTATCTCATAGTGAGGAATGCTATAACAGAAATGTGTGGTCATGTGTACGGGCGTGTATGAATATTGGGTAATGCTGTTACACCAAACCTCACCTCAGCCTGTATTTATGGCTAAATGGGAAAGTTCTGGTTAAAGGCACCAATTAGGTGATTTCTTTTAGATTTTTCATATGTATATTTTCTCTATGTCGAATACAAGCAATTTAAGAGCTCAGAATGGCCACTTCCTGTTTTGTCCGATAATACTGGATTATCTCCAAACTCGTGGCCTGGCAGGTACAAAGGCTGCCTGAAAGCTGGAGTTAGGTACGTCTAGCAGTATCGACCCAATAACACGAAAGCCAACATTGGCATACTGAAACAACTGTACTGCTTAAATGTTAAAATGAACAAATAATGTATTCAGCGGCATGTACAGTAATATATTGTTTGTGTGCCTTAGGACCGCTTCTGGAAGAAGAAGAGGTTACAAAGCATCATTTGCATACCAAAAGGTGAAAGAATATGTAGATCAGACAGTATTTACAGTATATGACATCGCCTTCAGGACTCTTATTTAAGGTGAACTCAACCATGTGGCCCCTTCCATGTGACGGCAAAGGAGGCCTGAGAGCTCTGTGCTAACGGGCTACGGGCTAGAAATGAGGAGGACCTGTACTTACGATCCCAGGACTTCGATGAAGTCAAAGACATCCTGGATGTTATCGGTCCTCTCCTTCCACTCGTCAGATGCCTCCTTGCGTCCCATGTCGACCTGAGCTTCAGCAGGGATCTCTGAGGGCAGGTGTGAGAAAGCAGGATGAGGAGTTTAATAGAGGAACGAGTGAGCCTCCTTGAACAACACCCTACTGGGAATTCCATTCCACTCTAACTGGTCTACCCAAACTGCCACCATATACAGACCTGGGGTAACAGAAAACACTGGAGCAGTTGAAAGCTGTTCTGCTCATCAGAGAGAGAACATTAAAAACGTCCAGTATGGAATATTAAAGAGGATTAGTGGACTTAATGACAGCAGATGATCAAGGGCCAAGGTTGGGATGACCAGGGCAAGCGCTCATGAATTCGTGCCCCTATTCATATGATTGTCTTGCTCCAGTTTTGGCTGGATAAGTGCATCCACAGGGTTCACTACCATATTCTACCTACGCTCCCAGTACAAGGCGCATCTACGGTACGCAGCCACATCCCAGCCATCCACTTCAGCTCAGCTTCCCTCCATCCAGCCTCTCTCGCCGCGGCCGCCACCTGCCTCCAGAGCACAGCGGTTTCTGTGGAGCTCAGAAGTGAGACGCAGCCCCCTTCCTGCAGCTAGTCAGGTCAGCCACTGCATTAACGGTACATTCATGAAGCGTCACCTCCACCCCTGTGCTATATGGCTGACGTGGTCTACGATTTTACATCTTCCACGCTTCCAAGGCAAACAAAAAGAGACAAAAACTGGGCCTGCCTGTATTTTTGGACATGAACATTTCGTTGCATAAATACTTTGCCAAGCCTGGCCTGGCCTTGTGCCCTGGCTTGCACCACAAGCCTGTATTGTAAAAGTGACTGGAAGACGGGTGGGTAATTGATTTGTACAGTTATGCAATCCAACAACCAAAAAGCACAAGAACATCCATCTAGAATAGTTCTTGTCCCACCTTCATTTCCCTTCCAGAAGAATCACTGGTAATATCATGAAAGCAACTTTTTAACATATCACATATTTATAAAAAGAAAATGCAAGTACTGTTATAAAAGCTACACATGATTTACTCTATCAATAAAATATCAATGTAATATATTAAAAACGAACTCGGGTTTAATATTTAACATAAATTCTCATTGGCAATAATCAGTTATTATTGAATTTGAAAGCATGCCCTGTGGTTTCTGTACCGGATATGTGGTATATAACATGGAAAAACTGATGTTTGCGTATAGTATATTGCTGTGTGTGTGTCTGTCTGTGAAGATATATACACACACACACACGTAATACAACAATAAAAGGTATTAAAAAGAAAGCACACGTATGACAAACACTGGAAAGTATTCCTTAAAATGTCCAGAAATATTCACTTTACATTTCTTCTCAAAGTATAAATAACAGAACGATAACACAATTTGCAGCGTTCACACCAAAACAGCCACGCACCTAAGTCTTTTATATAGCTTTTATTCCTTTTAGCATGAGCCCAGGGCTCGCGTCAGTGCGCTGTAATCCCGGCCAGCAACAGGAAACTGCGACTCAGCGCCGGATCAGCCTGCGTCAGCTACATACAGGCTCGGACGCCCCAAAGCGTGCGAGGTAAAATTGGATTTCATTTTTTATATAGAAAAAAAACATCTTATTAAAAGAATACTTGGGTCCGTATTTTTCAGACTTTTTATAAATAACGTGGCTATTCTGGCTTTCATAAGCATTTGAGGTATGTTTTATTTAACCAAACCGAGTTTTCTTTGCAGTTAAGAGCCTGATTAATTAACCACTGGTCTTCGGATGTCCATTCAAAATTTCCTGATTTTTTTTTAAAGAAATACGACTTTAAAATTCTGACATACCTTACCTTGAGTTGAATAACAACTCCATCTGCACCTTTCTGTTCTACCGATGCAACTGTTCCGGCAAACGCAGGGGCAACAGCGGCAGAGGATTGCGTGTGAAAACGGGAGGGAGCGGTACGTCGCTCTTCTGGACAACGACATAGTGCACTTGGTGCCAAGTGGAAAGTACACTGCTTAAATGTGATCTGCGGCTTGCGTTGCGCTCCGTCAACATCCACTGACATCGGCAGAAACAGTCGAAGTGTCCTGTGCGAAAACGATTCGCTTGCACATCGAAGCACCATCAATCACCTCAAACGTTGTTGTTGCCCGAACACTGCCGTTTACCACGTTGTCCGCCTTAATGATGTACCATCTCGGTGCCCTGTCGCTGATCACCACTTTGGCGTACGTCTTACGCATGATCCCACGGACTCTCTAAATCCCATGTTATTAAAGGAAGTGCAATTTACCTTTCAGGAGAGACGAGATCATTTATATAGACGTATCTGCAGTTACATGCCTGTAGACTGAAGTGCTGAGACGGGATGATGCGTGGCTAAAAAAGACTGCGGACTCACCTGGAGACGTGCGCGCTAATAGACACTCGGCTCCGACTGTCCTGCGTAAAGCTCAGCCAGGTCTGTGGTGGATTACGGTGTCGAGACAGCACAGAAATAACACTGCGGCTAGGAGATACAAGTTCTTCATGCACGGTGGGAGGGACTAAAGGCAAAGAACCTAATCCATGTTGCCCTATCTTCATTTTTACGTCTCTCTGTTAAGTTTATAGTACACCCACAGTTCAAGAGAAAGGCGTTTCTTAATCGTCAGCATGTATATCTAAAGTCCATTTCGGTTTCAGGTATTATCGTACTGTTTATTGTGTAGAATACGGTAAGGCTGTCCCGGGTCGATTAGCTTCCCACAATAATATATATATATATAGATCAGTGTCCGTCAGAATGTGTCATCGTGTTGACCTCTGACCACAACAAATGCAGGTGCCAATGCGGTACATGGCATACGAGGAATTAGCAGAGCGAATATGTTATAAAACATGATAATCTTTTCTATTTAAATTAATTTTGATCGCACTCAGTGAATTGTTATCAGTAAATACTTAATTCAACCAAAATAATGAATGTGAAAAGCCTCCCAGCGCTGGTGCAGAAAACAAAGCTCAGTGTTCATAACTGCAAGAAGATTGGCAAAAGACGAATAATAGGTTGGTGAACTAAATTAGACATGAGTTCTGGAGATCGGACAACCACCTCGCTCATTCGGGCGCTGTTTGATGGCTGCACAGTGGAAGCTTAACTTCTAGAAAATGCGATGCTGTATTTTAATATAAAATCTCATTTCATATCGGAATGATATAATGTAGCATATATAAGAAAATACCGAAAGGATTGCAAAAATGGTGATCGAAGTGTGTGTTTAAGGTTTTTCACACCGTCGCGTGATATGTGCTATAATAATGCCTATAAGCGCCGAGCATCCCTGTCGACCGTACCGGCAGCTGGCGCGCTGACATGATGCTTTTGCCGTGCTATTCGAGCGCATCCTCACTCCCCTTGTTTTGTCATGCCAGTAGCCGGGCAAGGTTAAAGCTTCAGTTTAATTAAACAGATGAAGAGCGCCGTTTCCTTACTTGCGGTAGTAGGCTTTGTCTACCCAATAATCAAAATCGATGAATAATACCCCTCAATAATCATGTCTCCCCCTATATGGGTGGAGACCTCAACCTCTTCAATGTTCAGACCAAAGTTACTGATATGGCTTTGCCTCTCTTGGTCTCCGACAGGCTCTCGGTATCTTTTACTTTGATTGACATGCTGTCATAGATAAATTTAGGGTGGACCTTCATTTAAAAAAAAAAAAATCACCACACCGAATAATTCTGACGTAATCTGTCCATGAGTGGCAGCGCTGTGGTTGTAGTCCGTGCTTCCTGAAATCGGTTCTGAGAGCCTGCCTTGGCCTTGAATGTTTGGATTCTGTTCTTTGGTGAGTAGGCTTATAATAAACTTTTTTCCACATACAATTATGTATGACACAGTATTTTTCAGTGTCCTTGCTGTCATTCAACCAGGGACACACTTTGACATTGATGTCAAGAGCTTCACAAACTTGGAACAACTTATTACAGTCAATGGCAGATACAGGTGACTGATACAACATCTGACACTTGCTTGACATGTTCAGTTGGCAGAATAGAAAAAAATACTGTAGCCATGTTATTATTATCGTGTTTTATAATATATTCGCCCTGCTAGTTAGCTTATTTCTCGTATGCCATGTATTGCGGTACCTGGAGGGCAGGATTCTGGGGCACATTTCTGCACTGCTACAGTGCTGCAGTGAGACAGGCTTTCATGGTCTGAATAGTCATAATCACGATTATTTTTGTTATTTGCTGTTGTTCTTGGTCCAATTAATTGAAACCAAAATGATCCCAAATAACTGACGAATAACCTCTTTCGTTGACCAAAGGTCCGGCCATTTCGACCGTGAACATGTTTTTATTGCTGTGCTGTAAGGAATGTGGGAGGGGCCAAGTGCACCGCTGAAAAATTAGTGCGCCACTCTGGATTTATTGGGCGAGACAAAGTAGGGCATCATTTTAATACGAGACACAAACAAATATTGTTTTTCTCGATTTTTTCATAATCGTGGGAAGCCGTAATTGTAATTGTAAAATTAACTGCACGGCAAGACCCGCAATTGCTACACAGACCTACCATGCCACCTAACTAATGAATTTACTTTAATTAATGCTTAATGTTTAAAAGCCTTTACTAAGGTGTACTGCTGAAATTATAAAGTATTTTGTACAACTACATACAGTACAGTATTTAAGTCATTCCTTTGCCTCATTTATCTAGTGTCAGTGTTCCTCTCATCATGGTAACGGACAGTCTGTCCTTTATAAGTACAGTACCAAGCATTAGGCGATTGCATCTTTTAATCATTCACCTTGGTCTGTATGTGAGCGACATCAGCTGCTGCAGCTCAGTATTTGTGTGATATTACAACATTTTACAGTATATGAGACTAAGTGCCCCCCCCCAGCCCTCAAAAGATATGTAATATTTCACTTTACTTACCATCATATTCGATTATTCATAGGGAAAGAGAATAGAAGGGAGTGACACATTTGACATGAATGTCATAGAATCATAGATACATTATATAGGTTAAGTTTTGGGTAACACTTTTGTCTTATGCCTCCGGGGTTTAATCTACGCGCACGTGGCGCTCCATCCTCAGTTAGAGGCATTGTACATCTCCCATAGCGTGTCACAGAGTGTCTGTCCTGGAGATGAACTGCAATCCCATCCAGGAATTTTCTTTCTACTTTGTACCCTGTGCTTTCTGCCACATGATCCCATACTGGAGGGTGGATGGATGGATGGATGGGTTGTACAGGTTAGGAATATGTTCCTCTCTATTTATAAACATATAAATGAGCCTTAGAAAGGGAGTGAGAACATAATGGACTTTCCAGTTCAGTGCACATCCCTGAACAAAAATTTTTGTCCTTTCATAAAAAGTCAATTTTCTTGCTGTGTTGTTCAGCACAAGCATCTCCAATAAAATCTGAAGTTTCAAGGGCGCTTTTAATCTGAGGTCTTTGCTCAACTGAAAGCAGTCGTTGCTTCATCCTTGAGTCAAGTTTTCACGACCTGTTTCAGAACAAGGCATTTCACTGACTTTTGTGCATCTACAGTGCAACCTTGATACATGCTAATTATCCTCAGCCAGTACAGGCTTCGCATTTTATTTGACATGTCTTTTGAAACTTGTGTCTGCGTCATGCTGCTCTGGAGTTGCTTTAGGTCCTCCACCCCTGCCGCTCTCTCATAACCACTGGTGAGACTGCAACCTGTTTCACAAATAGATCAGGAGGTGCGCTGGGCGCATTCACACACTGTGGACAATGTAGAGACACCAATTCGCCTAGCATGTCTTTAGACTGTGGAAGGAAATGCACAAATGTGAAAATGTGTAGTCCATAAAGACAGACTCAGGAGATGGAATCTAACCGTCAGTGCTGGAGGTGTGAGCCCGTAGTGCTACACAGACCCACCTGCCATCTAACCGTCAGTGCTGGAGGTGTGAGCCCGTAGTGCTACACAGACCCACCTGCCATCTAACCGTCAGTGCTGGAGGTGTGAGCCCGTAGTGCTACACAGACCCACCTGCCATCTAACCGTCAGTGCTGGAG
>JAODKF010000125.1:652956-666420 GCA_026779585.1 Mormyrus proboscirostris | reverse complement strand
CACACACACACACACACACACACACACACACACACACACACACACACACACACACACACACACACACACACAAAATGGTCATTTTTGTTTATCCACAGTGTACCCCAGTCTTGTGCCCTGGGTGTCCCCCCCCCCCACAACCTTGACCAGGATGAATATTTAGAAGATGGATATAATATTTGTTTGAGCTTTGATTCCATCATAATACCAAAGCAAAGGCAGCTCCTCTTCTGTCTGCCCACCCACCCAGACACACAATTATCTGGGTATATTTTAATACTGAAGTGGGGCTTTAAAATTATCAGCAGCTACTGGTTCTCTGAGGAGTTGAGCCCAGGGACATTTCTGGCCTGTCTCACTGGAATAGTGTGCCGGCCAGCTACCTGTCGCTGACTGTATCATAGGGTAGCTACACAGAAGAAGATCTGGGGCTCTAGCCCCTCCTTGGGTCGAGCTGGGAGACAGTACTGTGGATACCAAGCACTAGGCATGCAGCCAGGTTGGTGCATGAAGACACCAGGAGAAGAAAAATGGCTACCAGGAAATGGGCCTGGCTGACAGCAGGAGACGCCAGACCCCCCAGCTCCCATAGGAGTCGTATTACATTACTGGGCCGCATGGCGGTTGGGCAATCTGACCCTGAAGCTTGCTTAAAACAAAAGGCTCCATTGCATGTCTTGACATGTTGCTTCCTGCAGGCACACAGCCCCCCCACCTCCCACCCAGCTGAGCACCTGGAAATATCGCAATAGAAATATACATACTGCATATATGTATTGATCTTTACATTTACATGCATGTATGCACACATGGCCTTAAATACTGTAAGTAGATGCTCAATTAAAAACCAACAGCAAGGTCAGCAGAAACATCTCTAAGAGCTGGTATCTGGAAGACTTCTAGATATCAATTCCGTTTATTAGTATTTCCAGATATTTACAAACACTGCACTAGTCCATCGCTTCTTTGCACACCTGCTTCTTCTATACATTTTATGCATCTTCCAAATTTCAAGAATATTTTCTAAATCTACATGCTATTAACTGCCTAACCCTCAGAGTCGAGTGATTAGCCAAAGCAGGAAGTGTTTGACAGACTTCTTGGGCCAAGGGGTAAATAAAGATAAGGGTGCCTGGAAACGGAGTGTAGAAAATGGCCAGTGACAAGAAAATAAATAATAAAATAAAAACAGGTGGCCACAATGTTTATGGCCCTTCGCACCGTCCTGGCCTGGCGTTCAGTCAACAGCCCAACATTTACAGATGCTGACCCTCAAAGGAGAAATAATGGCTTCCACACAGAAAACAGCAGTGAACAGGAAGAAGAATCAGCCCAGGGCAACGGCGCGACACGGTAACAGTTCAGCAACCACACATTTCAGATCTTTTGCGACGCTGTTTAAAACACACATGCTGCTTTACAAGGATGCATGACACAACAGGATATGAAGTTATAGCAATAAAAAAAAAAAAAAACTGCTGTAAAAGCTTTCCAGGCTGGGAGCAGGACCTGGGGGCCAAGTTCATCCACGGAGGCTCATTCATCCAAGTCACAAGCACTTACTGCAAACACAGGAGACTTGGACGTCAGCACTCGGGTATAATCTGACCTGCGACATCCACCATCGCTTAAAAGGGGGGACGTATTAAAGCAGCACCCCCCCCCTCCCAACTCTAAAATGCACAGTAGGCATGAAGTTCAAGAGCCTTTCTATTTTCAAAATTTCAATTTTATTCTATCAAATAATCTTAATAAAGCATTTATTTATTATTAGCAGAAGTACATGTATGTTGGAATTCCTATCTATGCTAACCCCCATCATAGCCTGGGGGAGGGTCACAGTGTAGGGTCAGCCAACATGCGGCAGTTCTGCTGAGGCTTGAACTGGTGATCTTTTGATCACAAAGACTTCGCCTGCTAAGCCACCAGCCAGCCACTTAAAGAACATCTATGGTTGCTCAAAAAACTGCTAAATATTTAAGAAGCATGTAAGAACAGGACGGTGCAGGCAACAGAAGGTCGGCATATTTTTGTGCGAACACTTTTGCATTCCGGCAGAAATACTTAAGACAGATCTAAAATTCACTTTCTGGTCATTTATTTTCTGTCTGATCTCATTCTAATTCTGATTCACTAACTTTTCGTTTATCAACAACAATTTTTTTTTTTTTTTCTTTTCAGGGTGTAAACATTTTTTCTGTTAAACCAAATAGCCCAATACTATCACCCCTGCATTGCTGGAGTTCCTTTATTGAGCAAAGCACCAAAACTTTAGTGACGGGGCACCTCCCCCTGGCCGGAAAACGCTGCTTTCGTCACAGCCTGATGTGCAGAATCATGCTCTGAAGCGTTAGAGTGCAGCTCACAAGCTCACTCAGCAGATGATCAGCTTAGAAACAGCACATGTTCCAGCATGACAGAGAATAAGGAACGAGAAAGTGCGCAGCATGATGGCCAACTTGTGTCTTTCTATACGGTTTTTGTAGCTGTGGACAAGCAGAGCACACAGATCAAACCTGCGCTTTGGCACAGAGGAAGAACTGCAGTGTATACAGTGTTTACCAGCAGCTGAATTTCATTCTACACCAGGACTGTTAATGTCATTAAAAATGATCAACTGCATCAAGAATTTAGGCAGAATTAACTTTGCATTAATGAGTACCTGTGGCACATGGTCATGGATCAGGATGTCATAAAAGGTGGGCTCTGCTCCTCTGTGAAACAGTCCCCTTGTGCAACCGAAGCACATCTCACTTAAGTGTCAAAGCTACGCTCTTGATGTGTGAAAACCTGGAACCCTAGTTACGTAGGTGTAAGTGTGGGTTTGGGGAGGACCCTCCAGGCCTCAATAAACTTCCTGTCACATTTCTGGGAAACAAAAAAAAAAAAACGAACAGAGCAGTAAATACTGTCAATCATATCTAGAATACTTTAAGGCACAGCTAAAGTATCTCAATATTTTATTCTGGGTTTTATAATAATGAATATGATTGCTATAAAAAACGACTTGAAGACATTTTTTCTTACTCGGGTACTGCAAAGTTCAGTTTACAACAACTGTTCACTATTGGTAATTTAATGTAAGCCCATTAACTCCATTATGGACATGTATGTTATTTGACAATGGTTAGTAGCTGTCCTTTTCCAACCGGTGTTTTGCCCGTATGGTGTATTTTTAATGTGAATTCGCGTGCATATTGACACGTAATTCAGAATAGTAGTTGCGCTTAAACACATACACGTTCTGAAAATTCCAGTTAGCGCCTTGTAAACTATTACATATCATTATAAACATAATCACGCTGATTGGGAAAAAAAGTCTGAAATTAGAAGCAAGTTGTCCAAGTCCAACAATGAAGTGAAAATGAAGACTGGCGTATTTTAACATATACATTTCTATTTATGGCGTTTCAATTTCATCCCGATCAGCAAATAAGTGTCCATTTAGTCAATTTGCACACAACAGCGATCAGAAATTTCGGCGAGTTAGGCGGAACACAAGGGTCAATTACCTCTTGCCGATGATCGCTGTGTAGTAGGGCTCCTCAAGTACAACGAGATGTCGTGTCAGCCGCAATTCCTAATATATCCTGAAATTCGTGCGGCATGCTGCTCCTTGTGGCTCAGGTGGTCGTGGTTTGAAGGCGCAGCTGTGCACTTGACGCTGGCTCCGCGTAGTAAAATGCTAACATAGGAACTTCAGCCGCGATTAACTGGTCCTTTAAGTAACTGGTTTGCCACCGCCCACCTCAGCTTAGCACCAGGAACTGCACCAGAAAGAAATGCGAACCATGTGCCTTCGTGGCAGCGCAGTGCCTTAGTAATAGTGTTTACAAAGCTAAGAAATGCGACTGTCTGATTACTTTTCATACGCGATTTAAACAGTTTAATATCACTGTAATGTTAATCATTTAGCTGGTGTACGGATTTGTGCCGCGTCAGTTTTTCTACAATGTTGATTACGTGAACGTTGAATGGAAAACGTTCATTGCTTGTATTGATTAAGTGCTTTATATGTGGCCTTAATTCTGTAACGTGACTGCCCCAAAATGTTTTAGGAACAGCATGGCATAAAATTAATTAGCGCTGTTTTACCCCTTAAACTCACTGGTTACAGAGAAATAATTAAAGTAGGAGTGGCCAGTCTTATCCACAAAGAGCCAGTGTGTATGCAGGTTTTTGAGATAACCTGTAGCTCAGCTGTTTAAACCCAGGTGTGAGGACTCTTCAGCCAATCAGTCCTATAAATAGTGACCTAATTAGGGAGTTGCAGCAAAAACTGGCATACACACCTACCCTTTGCGGATAAGATTGGCCACCCCTGAATTAAAGGGTATGTAAGGTGCTGTATGTATGAAAAAGGTTAAAATCAGCAGAAATGAGATTTCAAGCAATCAGGTTCCTATAGGGTTGCTGCCTTTGATTAGTTTTGGGGGGGATTCAACCATTTTTTAGAAATATACTACTTGGCACTCACTTCTGGTGCTATGAGAACAACCTGGACAAAACCAAGGAGATGATCGTCGACTTCAGGAAGAGTCGCCCCACCCACACACCACTCGGCATCCACGGTAAAGATGGTAAACAGCACCAAGTTCCTGGGAGTTCATATCTCATATGACCTCACCTGGACCACCAACACCACCTCCATCACCAAAAAGGCCCAGCGGCGTCTCCACTTCCTGAGACGCCTGAAGCGGGCCAACCTTCCCCCTCCCATCCTCACTGGGGCACCATAGAGAGCGTTCTGACCAGCTGCATCTCCCTGTGGTTTGGTAACTGCAAGGTCGGCGATCTCAGCCAGCTACGTCGGACTACTAAAGCAGCTGCAAAGATCATCGGAGAGTCTCTCCCCCTGCTACAGGACATCTTCCACAAGCGCTGCATCAGAAAGGCCTCCTGCATCCTCCTGAAAATTGAGTACTTTTCCACCACTGGGCCCAGCACTCTCCATGGCACTTGCAGACGGTGGGAGTCATTTCAGGGAGTGCAGGTATTTGAGCAAAAACCATGAAGCTCAACGTTACTGCAGCAGCCCGACTAATAGAGCTGTTGGCAGAGTCTGCGCAGGTTCTTGAGACTGAATGAGTCTGCACAGGGTCTTGGGCTCCCCCAAAGTCCGCGACCCCCGTGATCCCTGTATGTACCTCAGCACCACCCCCATGAGTGAGTCTAGGACCAGTTGCTGGCAGGAAAATATATGGTGTTTGGGTGGTTGTTAGTTCTAGCTAACTCTTCACTCCCAGTCAGGTCTATAGTGTGAGGTGTAAAGCTGGGTGGGGATTGGTGCCATTGGTTTTGAATAAACTGAACTGTCAGTGCTGTCACTCTAGCTTCACACCCTCTTGTGGAATTGGAGTGCTGAAATTTCAGGGACTCCCCATGCCTGCATTCCCACCCGCCTCTCCCTCCTACTTATGCTGCCATAGCCATATCTGCCAGAGCTTGCACATTGCACTTCATATTGCACTCACCTAACTGTTAGCACTGCCTATAGTCTCCCCTACTCTGACTAATTGCACATTTCATTTCCCCTACTTCTCCTGGAGGGGGGGGGGTGCTGCCTGGAGACCTCAATCTATCAAGATGTCCAGCACACCCTGCTACATATGACGTCGCCACTACCATTGATGTCCCTGCATCCAGCTCGCTGTTCTGCCTGTGTCGTCCTCCAAGTGTGACCCGCTGCCTTACTTCTGGTTGTCTGGCAATTAGAGGGAGCGTCTGCACCAGTATGACTCGGCACTTAGCCATATCTCCTATTTGACTCTCCCTTTGAGTCTGGTGCCTCCCAAAGTTTCTTCTTTCTAGGGAGTTTTTCCTTGCCACTATCACCACTGGCTTACTCACTGGGGGTTTTGGGTGGGGATACTGTAAAGCGCTCTGAGACAATGCAATGTTTTGATAACGCGCTATACAGAAATAAATTTGTTGTTTGTTTGTTTGTGACCAAATGGTTGACTGATACCTAGTTGCTCAGTTGCCCAAAGGACATATGTTGCCTCTTATGACATATTCTACCAGTGTCCCTCCCTCCTTCCAAGGTCAAAGAGTAAATTACTTTGATATACTTTTTGAGTAAATCCACCACCACACACACACTCAGAAAGCCCCCTGTCGGGCGTGGTGGCGCCTGTCTGTAACCCATGTGTCTGGCCGGACATCTCCTTATGGCTTCCTTGCGGTGCAACAAAGCACCTTCGGTTGTGGTCAGGAGGCGTGGGTTCAAATCCCACTTCTGACATTTCTTTAGCCCTTGGAAGTGAAATGGCAACTGCCATCTCTTTGAAAAATGATGCGGTGACACTAAACATCCTGTTCCATCGACCGAAAAGTTGACAGCGTGCTTAGGTAGTGTGGTTGAGGTAAAGGACTGAAAATCCTCTGGGGTCTCCCTGTGCAGGTTTGAATCCTGCTGACTATGAAAGCAAACCAACTCCAGGCTGTTGGTGGTGCAGATTAAAATCCCCATGCCAAGTGGTCTGTAGACAATCTCTGACAATGAATGCTGCTGGTTTGCATGGACCAAGAGGGCAGGGTGAGGCACTGTTACTTGCTGTAGTGTAATTAACAAAGGAGAACTATAGGAGAGGGACAGACAGGATAGAACAGATATAGGATGCACCATGTGAGATGACACTGTGGACAATAACACATGTATTTGAAATTAAGTGTAATTGGACAACAGAACATTAATGACGACTGGATCGCGTTAGCTAGATTGCTAAGCTAGTGCAGCAAGACGGACGTGACCAGTTCTACCGGGACCATTGCCATGGGAAACCAGCAACTTGGAAACATATCACCACCAAACCCTCTGAACATGGGAGATTCGGACCTGTTCATGGAATATACTCTTCGGATGGAGACTTATAAGATTTTTGAGATAGCCAGCGTCTCGATACACAGCACTGATGTGGTGAGAAGAGCCACTTTGCTGCATTGCATAGGAGCGTTAGTGCAACACGTCTTCATCAATCTTCCTGGTGAGAAAACAACTTATGAACAGACCGTTAACGCACTGAAAACTTACTTTACACCACAGAGGAATGTTGTACTTGAGAGGCATAAATTCAGACAACGG
The DNA here is from genome assembly GCA_026779585.1 of Mormyrus proboscirostris. Taxonomy (NCBI): domain Eukaryota; kingdom Metazoa; phylum Chordata; class Actinopteri; order Osteoglossiformes; family Mormyridae; genus Mormyrus; species Mormyrus proboscirostris. Next base: position 659,336 of record JAODKF010000125.1, on the reverse strand, counting down.
ACACAGGCTCAGGAGGAGGCTATTGATGCATATGTGAATGCACTTAGAGAACCGGCCAGATCGTGTGACTTTGGAGCACTTGAACTTTAATAGTCGCGAGAGTTTTTGAAGCGGCACAAGCGGAAGCTAGAGTTTTGTCAGATACCATTAAATACAAAGATAGCAACGTGGACTTTACCAGAAGCAGCGAGAGGGGTTTGCACAGCGTAAAAACGGACCTAGGCCTGACGTGGGAGTTGGAGAAGGTTGTTCTACAGGTCACAGGCGCGGCTTGATACCCATAAAGCAGATGAATGCGGAGCCAAAACAACTACATGCCTGTACTGTAAGAAGGTTTGTCATTATGCTAGAGTTTGCAGAAAGAAGACGGGATCATCAGAAAGTAAAGACAAAACCCCGAAGGCAAAGAAATAATACAGATTAATGATGAAAGAGTGAAACTGGTAACTAATACAGGAAGTAGCAGAAACGTCATAGACTATTCAAAAGACACACAAAACTGAAACCAACAACTAAAAAGTTTTATGCATATGGGCAGAAAACATCTTTGCCCCACATGGAATTTTTTTAAGCTAGTTTTTGCTGGAAGGAAAGCAAAATAAAGGACAGTGTCTATGTGATCAGAGGTGACGCGAAAGAATGTCCAGCTTCTCGCTGAAAATACTGAACAAGAGGAGAGACAGTCACTGCAATAACTCCTTCATAAAGATTTCAGAACCCGTTTGAAGAATGTGAAGGACTTTTCAAAGGACTTGGAAAAGTGAAGGGCTACACACACAAAATAACTGCGGATACATCAGTCCCACCAGTGGCGCAAAAATTAAGACAAATTCCTTATCACATGAAGGAAGCTGTGAGTCAGGAATTAGACAAAATGCTTGAGCAGGATATCATAGAGGAAGTTAATGGAGGATCAGAATGGGTGTCGAACCTACTGCTGGCTCCAAAGAAAGACACAGCAGAAATGAGGCTTTGTGGGGACCTAAGGGAAGTGAACAAGGCTGTCGTTAGAGAGAGACATCCAGTGCCAGCTGCTGACGGTATTTTGCAAGCAGTCCAGGGATCTAAATCTATGCAAAACTGCATGCCAGAAAAGGTTTTTGGCAAATTGAGCTAGATCCAGAATCAAGAAAGCTGACAACATTCATTACACATAGAGGTAGCTTTTGGGTTATCCTCAGCACCTGAAGGCTATGGACTCTCTTATTAGTGGAATGCCAGGAATTGTATGCTACATGGATGACATGGTCCTGTATGCAGATGATGAGGATCAGCTGGAAGAGAGACTCAGGAAAGTCTTTCGGAGATTTCAAGAGAGAGGACTAACACTTAGCAAGGATAAATGTGTGCTTGGATTCAAACAAATTGAAATACTAGGACATGTGATCTCAGGAGAAGGAATAAAACCAGATCGAAGGAAACCAGATCCAGATCCAACTGCGGTCATTTCTAGGCACATGTGGGTTTTTAATGTTCATAGTTCATATCAAATTATGTAAATGTATCAGAGCCACTTAGAAGACTGACAAGAAAAGGTCAAGAATGGCAATGGACAAGTGAGACTGAAAAATCATTTGAAGATATGAAAAGAGCAATGGTGAGTCAACCATACCTTGCATGTTTTAAGTTAGATGCACTAACTATGGTGATTTCAGATGCTAGTCCAATAGGGAAAGGAGCTGTCCTGCTACAGAAACAGCCAAATGGGCAAAGCAAACCTGTAGCAGATGCAAGCCGCTCACTCAGCAGCACAGAAAGACACTATTCTCAAATAGAACGAGAGGTTCTTGGATGTGTCTGGGCTGTACTTCTGCACATACCTATGGAGCAGTAAGTTTACTTTGCAGACAGATCATAAACCATTGATCTACGTGTTTAATCCGAAGAAGGCAACGATGCTGCCTCCACGAATTCAGAGACTTAGGACGAGACTGCGTCCTTTTGAATACACAATTGAAAACATAGCAGGGAAGTGTAATGTTGCTTTTTGTCAGTAACAGAAAGCAATGACTATGTTGACACGCACATGGAGGGATTACTTTCCATCATAACAAGTGAGGGGCCAGCCATTACATTTGAGGACATTGGACAAGACATGCAAGCAGATGACACACTTCGGTGACCCATATCAATCATAGAAACAGGAACAATGGCCGTCACAGATGATAGAAGAGATGCAAACACACAGGAGCTGCTCGGGTGAGTTATCAACACACAATGGATTGATCCTGAGGCTGCACAGGATAGTACTTCCTCAAGGTAAAAAAAAAGCAAGCTATGAACATAGCACATGAAACACGGCAAAGAATAGGGCAAACAGAACAATTCTTGAGAAATACATTTTATTGGCTAAATATGGACATCAGTATAGAGAGAATGATTAGGAACTACAATACTTGCATTCTAAACCAACCACTACATGAAGATCAACCACTCCAACCACTAGAGTTACCCCCAAAGCCTTGGACAAAGCTGGGTATAGATCTAGTAGGTCCAACAGACAACCAGCATATATTGACAGTCATTGATTACTATACATCCCACCCAGAAGCAGTAGTATTGTCAGATATATCATCACAAACAGCAATAGGAGAATTGATGAAAAATTTTGCACGCTTTGGACACCCCCTAGAGGTAGTCACTGGCAATGGAAGACAATTGGTGTCTAATCTTTTTGAGTCTTTCCTTAAAACTAGTATAATCAAACACATTAAGGCGTTTCCCTATTACCCAAAGAGTAATGGCAAGATTGAACGTTTCCATCGTTATCTAAAGAAGCCTTCAGGGCAACTAAATGAGAAGGAAAGAACTGAAAGGAGGAATTGTCAAAGATTCTAATGGCATATTGCACAACTACTCACAGAGCATCAGGGGAAACCTCGGCTTACCTTATCTTTGGAAGGGATACACGCACAAAGTTGCCAAACTGGGAGAAGGACGAGGAATGTGGCATCAAACGGTATCATGACAAGTATGAAAACAACATCAAAGTGCATGCTGACAAGAAACATGGAAAAGAACATCATTTCAAAGTTGGAGACATTGTCTATGTTGCAAGCTTGGAGGTGAACAAATTAGAGACAAAAGGATGTTCTCCATGTCATACTGAGGAATACATATTCACTTTTGAACTAGTCAATGTTGAAAATGAATCTTACGTGATCAGGAATATCAAGCTCCTTCGACAGGCACCCTTGCCATGGGAGGGTTGTCAAGAGACCAGCCTGTTTCAGAATATGACTTTGTTATAGAAAATATTGTATTGGAATACAAAATTTTAATTTTGTATTCTGCAGAAAAAAAATGTTTTAGGTTTCATGTTCAAAGAAGAGAATATTTTTGTTAAAGAAAACATTAGAAACTAGAAACCTAGAAGCTTAACTTTTATATTTGGTAGGAAAAAAATCTACAAAGGGAGGAAATGTAATATAGTTAAGAAACGCGAACTACTGGAGATGAGAGAGGAACAGTCAGGATGGAACAGGCATAGGACACACCATGTGAGATGACATTGTTGAAAGTAAAACAACTAAGCTAAAACACAGTTTCTGACAACACAAACAAATGCATTTTCTTTCATCCCCACCGGCTTTCCCTGCCATACTGAAAGTAAGCACCACGCTCCCCGTCAGAGAATCATTACCCCAGTCTCCCATAAGAAAGGTGGGGATACTCACCACTGTGCTAACAAATACACAGGGTAAGCCTTGTCACCACTGTGAATCACCCACCTCTATAGGATGGCCAGCTTCCTTCACTCTCAGTATCTCCTTATGGCTTCCCTGTGGTGTATCAAAGCTTCTTTGGCTGTCGTCAGACTTGTCAAGTGGTCTAAGGTGCTGTGTTCAGGGAGTGGTCTATTTTGGAGGCGTGGGTTCGAATCCCACTTTTGGCATTTCTTTATCCCTTGGAAGCAAAACGGAAACTGCCATTTCCGCTTTCAAACATAATGCAGTAACACTAAACATCCTGTCCCAGGATGAAAAGTAGGTGTGTTTAGGTAGCTGTGGCCGAGCGGTTAAAGCAATGTACCGCAAATCCATTGGGGTCTCCCTGCACAGGTTTGAATGTTGCTGACTATGAAGTTAAACCAACCCCAAGCTGGTGATGGGGCAGTATAAAACCCTATGCAAAGGCAATGTTGCTTGAAAAGCACTTTATTTCAGCCTACATTGCTTTTCTCATCCATGCCAAGAAGATTTCCCATTTTCCTCATCGGGGAAGCAAACCCCAGTCTCTGAGAGGCTGGGGGGCTGGGGGGCTTCTCAGCACTCTACTAACAAAGAGACAGGAAAATGCTGTGTTCACTCTGTTGCTGTTTTTTGAGCCTCTTCCTCCCCTCCTGACCTTCTTCATCTCTCTATCTATCTATAAGGTAAAATAGTGAAGACTTTGATATGTTTTTTGAGTACATGTTGCGCCCAGAGGTCTGTTAACCCCCCCGGAGGTCAGTTCAGGTTTATTTAAGTGCTTTATGTACATCCTAGTGCCCACGTCTACCTGAGTGGCGAGAACAGCTGCAAATTTTGTTTCTGAGTGTAGGATCCAGTTGATTGAGCAGCTCAATACACCAGGGGCAGTCAGGGATCATACAAGTGGGTAAACGGAATACGAAGCTGAGGAGTGAAGCTTTTTATTTCAATTTTACATTTTTTTGTTGGGGTCTCCCTGCACAGCTTCTTTTTCTATTAGTATTAAGGTAAAAGCGAGAACATTCAACATACAACAATATAGTTACAGGAACCGGACGAACATCAGAGAAGTGGGGTACTGTGGTATGCAGCCAAGATCCATAACCCAGTCCTCGTCCAGGGCAGGGCTGAGGCGGCAGCGTTGCTGGCCGAGTCCTTCGGCGACACATACTCTCGTTTTGAACTTGAACCTGAACCTGAAAGAAACATGCCAATGTAATGAAATCAGAAATGAATGGTGGAAGCAAAACAGAACACACCCATGCTCAAAGCACCGGTGATTCCCTTTGAGCAGTCCAGATCCATGCTGTTTGAATTACATTTAGTTTCTCTGTACGCTAATGGATCATTTGCTGTTGCTTCAGGCCTGCCTTGGCAGCGGTTTCTGTGAGACTAGATCAGACTCATGGGGTAATAAAGTGATGTCATATTATGGCTGGGTTTGCCATAACAACTGGGCTGAACTCCCAATTCCCAAATGCTTCATGGTTCTCACGAGTTTCCCTGATGCTCAGCCCTCCTTTGCATATCTGGAAGGCATCTATAACTGTTTTTCACAAAACAGCTGTGTGTTCAAATTGACAGGACAAGTTAAAAGTTCCTTGCTTTGAGTTTTCTTTAAGTAATACAGTAAATAGAAAGTCAAGTTGTATTTGTCTCTTTTTGCTGGTCTGAAAAATGTACCAAACCATAAGTGACTCAAATACTGTGATATAAGTCGAACGGTGAGTTTTGTGAACCGTTGCACCCCTAAACCCAGCAAATTACCTAGCAAACACACTTGTTATATTGCACTGCTGATAGTGGCACATTACGGGCTCCATGTAATGGGCTTCCATTACAGCTGTCTCTGAATGTCTGAAATATTTCTCACAAATACAGAGAAAATAAAATCGGTAGCTATGTATAACCCACAACTCAACAAACATGTGGAACAGCCAGCTAGTTCCGGAAATATCAGACAATGATACTGTTTGGTTGTCCATCGTGAAAACGTCATTCTCTGCAACAGTACTTTTATTTAGTAGCTACAAACTATTATGACTATGTGCACATTATGTGACATCTTCAATTTTAGAATTCACTATTAATTGTAGCAAGGCTTACTCAACTTGTTAACGCTAACGTATTTTAATAAGCAATATTTTCATTAGCAAAACTAGGGTGGCACTATTGGTGGCAACATGCTACCACAGTAGATCCAACCCTGATTTCCTTCCTTTGCTGCTTCATTTTTGAGACAATTTGTCTGAAAATGTAATTAGCAGTAGATCTTCATCCACATTCAAATGTCGACTGCATATACACTTCTCATTGCAGCCATTGCATCAGTTACTGGAGTGATCTGTTTCAGTTCTTCACACAGACAGTGCACCAAGTTTTAAAAAGATACACCAAACGGTTTTTGAGTTATCGTCTTAAAAAAATAGCGTAGTCCTATCCCACAGGACTCAGGCATGGGATCTCGTTTCATTGTTACACTGATGACTGCCGTTCAAACGGTAGGATGCACTCTCCATAAAACCTGTTTTGGCGTGTGTAGATGATATTAACGCTTGGCTGGCCTCAAACATTTTACATTTTAATGAAAAAAAAACAGAGGTGATGGTGTGTGTCACGTTTCGCGGGGCAGGCGAGCGAGCAAGGACGCAGAGCGGAGCCAGACGGACAGGGAAACTGGGTTTAATC
>JAODKF010000125.1:604205-621040 GCA_026779585.1 Mormyrus proboscirostris | reverse complement strand
GGAGGTGGTGTGTGTATTTGTGTGCATGGCTGGGGTGGGGGTTGGTGGCGGTGGGGGGGGGGGTCTACCACAGATGGTGGTTGTGCAAGCAGAGAGTGAGTGGGAGAGACGGAGGAGAATGGGGCAGGATGGGAGTCTGCTTTATTGTCCTCTTCCTCAAAACACCAGATGCCCCAGCGTGAGATGCCTAGTTGGGGGGGGGGGGGGCGCCTGCATGTTGACAACTTCATATGGCCCAAAGTTACAAAACCAGTGAAGTGAGAAAGATCCACATCTTTTCACCACTCAGGTCATTTGCCCGTTTATTTTTTAACACTGCTGCTGCATGAGCAGGGCCGGCTGCAGGGAGTCGAGCAGCTCAGTCTTCTCGGGCAACTCCTGCGCCTTTCTTATGGAAATCGTCAGGCTCTCATACAAATGGAAACACCCAAGCTCACATGAAAAGGGATTCAGCTCTTATGAAAATGATTTATTATCATGCTTTTATTGAGCAGACGCTCTTACCCAAAGCAACTAGAGACTTGATAGATCAAAGCACGACATATCATACAGCACCCAAAATCCCCAGGTACGCAAAACTGATTGATGTACACAAAACATTCATTTACATGGTTTGTGTACATCAGCAGGAGAAAGCAGAATTATCATAGTTTCACAGCACATTAGAAGAACAGTAATAGATGTTTTTAAAAATATCTAGACTCCAAGGTAAACAGATGACTTATTGTAGATCAGTAATCACAGCTTTGCTCTTATTTAAACAGAAATAGCCTTTTACGCAAGTCAATCAGATGGATACAATTCACCTTCCGACAGATTTCTAATAAAACAAACTAAAAATCACTCCTGGGATCAAAAAAGCATGTAGTTAGAGAATTTGCTAAGGGCTCATTCATTTTATTTATTTTGGAGACATTTATATTCAAACGACATATACGCAAGGCAGATACAAGCAGTACTGAGCTGAAAACCACAGCCAATAATGCGAAGAGCTCCGTTAATACTGTTAACAAAATGAAAAACAAACCAAAGATACTACTCCTTTAAGAGTTTCATCCATCCATTCAACCATCCATCTATCCATTTTCCGTCGCTTATCCAGGGTCGGGTAACGGGGGCAGCAGTCTAAGCATGGATGCCCAGACCTCCCTCTCACCAGCCACCTCCAGCGGTAATCTCTCCAGCATGTCCTGGGTCTGTCGCGGGGCCTCCAGCTGGTTGGACATGTTCGAAGCATCTCCCCAGGGAGTCGTCCAGGGGGCATCCTAGATAGATGCCCGAACCACCACATCTGGCTCCTTTCGATGAGGAGGAGTGGTAAAAATTACCCATCCTTCCATCCATTATCTATACCGCTTTATCCATTTCGGGTCGCGGGGAAGCTGGAGCCAATCTCAGCATCTTCGGGCGAGAGGCGGGGTACACCCTGGGCAGGTCGCCAGTCCACCACAGGGCCAGGGTAAAAATTACCATTAACTTCAATTCATAAAAATCAATCCAGTGTTTCTTCATGGCTCATAATCCATTAGTCTATCATGACCCCCCCCCTGTGCCGTACTCTGTACTTTTAAAACATCAGTTCCTGCCACCCTGTGACACGGGGGGATTTTTAAATTGCAGTTTTATACTTTGTACTTTCTAACAGCTAGGGCCGAAAAAGCTCAGCTCCGGTCTTCCTATGAAACGCCACAGACCATGTCTATCAGCTATTTTTAGATTCAGCCCAAATGAGGCCTACAGGAATTACGGGATAAACAAAACATTGTTTAAAACCTTAATTCATTTTTACAAACTCAAAATAATGTTAAAGTTAAATTGTAGCCAAGAAAATGTACTTGAAATGAAGCATTCATGTGTGGCCCTGTCACTCATTTCTAACAATAGAGTTCGTTTAAATTTTTCTTTGCAGAAGAGATGATGTCAGACACGCCTAAGAGCACATGGCTCCACCCTCCGGCCAACAGTCAAAACAGGCACAGGAGGCAGCTGGGCCCACAGAACGCCAACGGCAGGCAGAAAATCACAAAGCCGAAACTGAGGTACTAGAACAACCGAAGGCTGTACTTTCCACAGCTGACCTCAAGTTTCCCCGACACTACAGTACTCGAAGGGAACCGGAGGAGAACTCAGAGGGGAACTTCCTGATCTTATTCTAGGTCACCAGGGCTGTGGGTGACAACCACACACAACATCGGAATGAAGAGATGAAAGAAAGCAATGCAAACATGCAACTAAACAGAAAACCACCTACGTAGAAGCTTAACGAGCTACAGTGCAACAATCCAAACATCAAATTCTCTGTAATATAAACAATCAGGTTGACTGACATTTCTCTGCAGCGCAAACAATGACACACCAGCCAAGGTAATGGTAAATCTTCAGAGGACAAGAAGCTACATATGCAGTTATATGTGTCTGTATCAATGCACATGAATCATAATTACTAAAATATGTAAATACCCTGAATGATGTTGGAGAAGCTGAGAAAGAAAATGCCCATTCAACAGAAACAAAGTCGAAAAGGTAATGATCATAAACGTTTATTTTAAAAATTACTTCATCTCGAGTAGAAAACTGTACAGACATCTATGTACACAAATTCATAAAAACAAAATGTACACTGTCGTCGTCACAGCTTACAAATCAAATGTGAAGGGAAAGAAAAATAACCCATAGTAAACAAATAAGCTGCTCAACAGCTCACACATGAGAAATGCTACGATTGGAGAACATCACACTCCAGTATCAACATGTTGTGTTAGCATGTTGCCAACAAATGTACAGCCACCTCACAGCTTACAGCAAAAGCCCATCTCCATGGATTGGGTCAGATTCCTACCATAGCACACAGGTTGTAATGCACCAGTGATCCATTTCCAGATTAATATTTGTCCATCATTAAACGAGTTGCACAATGAAGGTATTCAACATATCAAACAAATGACATGAAACACTATCACATCACTTAAGGCAAGAAAGTCCACTTATTGCTTTAAGGACTGCAAATGATTGCTGATCTAAAACCAGTTCAACAGTACAGCAAACACACTAGCTGCATAGCAAATGTATAACTTGTTTTTGGTTTCATATCTGGGGTAGAAAACAATAGCCAATAAACAAGTAGTGCATTTTAAAGGTTCCCCCCAAGTATCAATGATATTTTTGCCCTTGTATCTTTACTAAAAAAAGATGAGTATTGCACCATTTTTTCAGTTGGGAGGCCAAGTCTCATTACTCCAGGCAGGAAAAGGGATTTACACTATTCAGCTTGTCAGTTTCAAAGTAATTATAGCAAGTAAAAGTAATTATAGGCCTTTAAACATCTTTAGAAATGTAACCCAAAACACTATATATCCGACCAATGCCACTGGGAACAGCAAAGTTTTAATAGTGCTTCAGTATTCGGGAGGGTTGAGGGAAAGAGCATTGAATGAATAAATAAATACAATTTATTTGAAAATGGAAGGGCAGTGCCAAAAATAGAGATTCAGATACTAAACAAGGTCCAAAGTCTTGGTTGATCAAAGTCGCCCGGAGCTCCCTGCTGGTTCACACATTGGCCGTCTTGTATGCTTCCTTCCTGGTCGCTTTCACGCTTAACTGGATACAGTCATCAGGTAGTTTTTAGGGGGGCTTGTGCGGCCCATCATGAAGTTTTTGCAGTTGACGCCGGGATTGCGTGTATTATCGCTGCCGGTTACAGAGACGGCGGTTGGCACTTCGGCTTCGTAGAGCACGCAGATGGATCCGTCCTCCCCGATCCGGTAGGAAACCTCGTAGGGATCCACCCAGAGAGTCAACTCCCGCGGCAGGAGAAGAAAGAGCTGCTGACTATTCAAACCAATGCGGGTGGCGACTTTGCTTATGATAGGGTCCATTTCATGGTTAATCCGAATGCAGCGGTAACCAGAACCCCTCTGGGGTCTTTCTGGAAACCAGTGATGTGCGTAGTGCTCTGCAAATAGAAACACAATAAATACGTAAGAACATCTAACAAAGTCAAAGAGTAATGTGAAATATGAATGGGTTAATTCGACTACAGACATGAGATTTTTAGCGAGCAACGCCAGCAAAACGCGAGCAAAACGTCGGTAAGAGCTAGTTCCTCAAAAAGACGCCAAACAACAACTTGCCTAACTTGCTGGGGGGGGGTGCAGCCAGGGCACATAGCGCACGATAGGTGAATAGGGTGCATAACAAAGAGCTCGCATCTTCAATTTAGCTCATAAAGCAAATGCAGAAGATAGTTGTATCACTTGTCCACAATCCTAAAACCTCTCCCAAAAGCAGCGATCTAACTTCCCCAGGTTCGGTTAATTATATCAGTTCCTTACATCCCTAGTGGAAATAATTGTTCCAATAAATTGATATTTAGCCTTTCAGGTTTTAATAAAACGATTATTTACCCGATAGTGCTTGCTGTAAGCAGTCCTTGAACACTTGCAGTTGTTGTTCAGTGAGGAAGCCCCTAGTCCCCAACAGACTGGCAACAAAGCCTGCCGCTGCCGCTACCTCCAGGGCCATCTCAGCTTTGCAGCTGCTGCGGTTGGTCATTTTGCCTAACTTTTGTCGATGAGCTGGGTAGTTGAATCCTTTAGGGGTAAAGAGGTCCTGTAAAGTTCCAAAGTCTTCAAAATTCGCGGAAACGTTCCTAGACGATAATTCTCTCTAATTTCGAAGATCCCCCAACAGCTGATTTCTTCAGAAATTTTAGGTTAAAAAGCTATTGCCACAAAACAATGAAATGAATCTCACTAATGAAAACAAACAGTACCAGTTTGCGAGTGCAAGAACATCCTAAGTACTGAACCGACTGGGTCTCTGATCTCCTTTTAAGTTGGGAAGTACAAAAGAGTTACATAATCTAGTCAACATCTTGATTGCTAGGCATTTCTACCCAATCGCTGTCCTTAAACGTAAAATAAGACATGTTTTATAATGTGATTGGATAGCTGCATGAAACACCCTCCCACCAAGTTACAAGAGCACGATGCAAATGAACTTCCGCTCGTCCATATGGGGAAACTGACGTCAAAGCTAATGTGCGGTATGACGACAGTATCGGAAAGTACTATTATTTCGCCTTAGAGCAAATACCGTAGCTTTTGCCTAGATAAGTAGGTACAAAACGCTGGCACGATTCGGACGACACAGACGCGTAACCTTAAGGCGAAATCAGAAAATCACTGGTTTCTAGAGTTTGAATTTGCTTTTAATTGGAAAAACAGCATATGGCTCTTTGCTTATATTTTATATAGTACGTAAAATAGGAATGCGAATGCATTCTTAGTTAATAAAAGGACTATCACAAAGGACAGTGGTACTGTCTCATAACTGCTTTTACTAGATTTACATCTTTCCTACAGTTATATTAAATTAATACACCATGTACTGTTTACAACCACGACGCATTTTCGTACGTACGGGGTGAAGGTGTAACGTTACATTACACATACATTACATTCTTTTATTATCGAAATAATAATAATAATAACAATAATGTATACATTAACAACTTAAGCTTGCCAAAGTAATAAACGAGCGGATGTGTGAATATAAATGAAAACAACTTTCGCCACGGCGAAAAGTACGGGACGAAATGCACGTATGTCATAACTCTGTTTAAAAACATATTCGGATGATGGGTAGTATTATATTTCATTACCAACCCATGACACAGAAATCAACGAACGACGTGTGTGCTTGACCGTTCCAAGTTAATCTAGTCTCGCCCAAGAAGAAATTGCTGAGTGTATGAATCTTGTCGCCCTGGCTTGACTTCCTGTGGAAAAGTGCACGTACGGTGGAGGATGACGTAGCCAACCGAGGGGCGGGCGGGGCTGCCACTGCTTTCCATTTATGGTGCGGGGTTTAAAGGCCTGTAACGAAGATCCGGGCAGCTGCCAAGCAAAACCAGGTGCCTGACACGCTGTTTATTTACTCTCAGTTAGTTACTTTTTTAGAAGTCCGGCGAAATAGCATCTTTTTCTACTGAATACGCACAATAGTGACAGTAGCAGTGTGATGCCCTTGAAACTACACCCACAGTTTTAACGTGTACAGTTGTCTCTGCCAAGGAAACTCGGAAGCGTTGTCTTGGCAACGTAACACGTTACCCGGTGTTTTCAACATTACGTTCAAATGTTCATTATAAGTTTTAATGTCTTTCACAAAACCAACAGTGTAATGACAATTCTTCTTAAAACTCGTACACATTAATAACACTGCAAAGAAATAAAATCAACCACGTCAACGCTAACTCGGCTGGAACCAATGCGATTCAATACATATTCACTGTTCGCTATTCGAATACAAGAGAACAGCTATTTTTTATTTTACAAAAATATTCTAAGTGCAGAAAATCATTTAAGCGCTTAGACCGCAGTATTTATTCGTTTGACTATACCGGCTGTTCTGGCGAGTTGAGTTACCTATCTAGACGTGCTATCGTGCCTTTCTGGGCATGTGCAGTTCCACCGTTTTGGGATTGGGGATATGTTTAGGGGTTATGGGTTTTGGGGGGTTAGGGTTAGGAATATCGAATAGCACTACAGTAACCTCGACAAAGTAGCTCAACTCGACAGAACACCGACTTTCCCATGTTATTAGATATAGGCCTGTATATTTAAAACTATCGTATATATCATTTCGGTGATATCTGTGTTTATGTATGTGTGTATTTGTCAGCAGGCAGGAGTGAGAGAAGTCTGCGCATACATGTATGTAAGAGTTTTCTTACTTTGTAAATAATCTAGGTTTGCAGGCTGCCCCGTCGCTTTTTGATGTAGCTAATTTTAGGTTTATAATGGAATAATACCGATTTCCCGTAAGATTTCTGCATGAGCGTCTGAAGGTGTGGCACGCCAGATGTGTGAAAGGTGGCAGTCCTGATGTAAATAGTAGTTTTTATGTACTTACAATAAGCGCGTCACCTCCCTGCTAATTCCCAAACATGGTTTCAAACGTGTAAAAAAGTTAATCGCAGCTGTGTGTTTTGCTGTAAGTGTTAAAATGAGCATTTCAACTTTTTTCCCGTTTTGCCCCAGGAGACGTCGCCTATTGTACTGGTTTGAAGGCGACAGCTGTTTTTTGTCCATCACGTACGCCTACACATTCTTTTACATCGACTCGGAGTATTCCAATTAAAAATAATTGGTTTGTGCATGTCTTATCATAATATACTAAATTGAACATATAAGTAGATTGATTTCTGGACTTTGTTTTAAAACGCCAAAATACTAGGCCCAGTAAAAAAAATCATTAGTTTATCATCCCCGCCCGCATGGCGAATTTAGCCCGCTTCGATGTTTTATTTATTTTTTAAAAGTGTATGAACACTCCTGAAGAAGGAAATTAATAGATATGAACTGGCATTTGCATGAAACATTTTTTTTTTAAATATTTTCTTTTCGTATTAATTTTGCAGATCATCCCATATGTCATATATCTGTTGCTGTTCCTTTTGTTTACTGTTGATGTTGAAAACTGTTATCTTCCGTTATCTTTTTTCTAAGAAATAAAAAAAATTGCCCTCCCTCATCACTTGTTTCTGATTGAAAGGATGATAAACTAATGATATTTGTTTACTGGGCCTTATCCACTGGGACGGATCCATTATCTGTACACGGATATACGTGTACGTGGTAAAATGTTTTGATTACAACAATAACAAATAGATTACGTTTTTAAACACCACGTCCCTGGTAAATATTGCATTTTAATCACAATATCGGACAAAATTTGACATAGTGTTGATAACTGATGTTCACACATTATTATTATTATTATTATTATTATTATTATTATTATGCGGCTTCAAAATTCAGGAAAAAATAAGCTTTACTGAAACAATGAGGTCAATCATTTATGCTAAAAACTCTTAACGACGAGCGTTAAAGTATCATTGGCTGGTAGTGTTACTGAAGATCGTTTGAAAAAGATTTAAAAACAAAACAACAGATAGACGTAGTAAATTACATTTGCAAAGAAGTAAAAATACGATTGCAGAAACTATTTTGTATTCTACCGCCAACAGCCCATAGACGACGTTCAAGTTTATAAAAAAAGACAGTGAAATACAGTACAATAAGCACACCACGCTCATTTTCCACAGATTCTATGCCGGGGCTCAGTACTCATTACGTGACCATTTTGTTGCCATGGTTCCCCGGACTCCCTTACGTCGGCTTCATGTAACAGGCTCGTGGGGGTGATGCGTTGGTTGCGCACCACTTTTTACCGTAAAAATAGCAACGTGATGTGACACAGTTTCCCCACACAACAGATGACAGTAAACAATGTCCTGTGCTATGATGATATCCACAATGAATTAAAATTGGGCAGAATGGATTTGGCTATCTGGGAGATCAATATGTGCCCATGATAACATTAAACATTAGAGCACCATAGTCTAAGCATGTTTAGAGAGTAGAGATGCAAACAACACTGGCCTACCATTGCCGCTTTGTGGGCGTGTTGTAACCTACTAAGTGCTTTGTTTAGTCATGCAAAATGTCATGGGCCCACTCTGTTAGACTTGCCTCTCGCACTCATCCCGTCATCACAGCAGCGTTGCATGCCGCCAACCTGGTGTTTCTCAAGAAGTGGGAGTGAAACACTGAGTTGCAGACTTAAGAAGTTGCTGCTTTGCACCTGGATAGGATGGATA
This sequence comes from Mormyrus proboscirostris, assembly GCA_026779585.1. NCBI lineage: Eukaryota > Metazoa > Chordata > Actinopteri > Osteoglossiformes > Mormyridae > Mormyrus > Mormyrus proboscirostris. Next base: position 612,372 of record JAODKF010000125.1, on the reverse strand, counting down.
CCGTTATACAAATCAGGAGGCCACACCTGCCTGGGGGGGGGATGTTGTGCACAGAACACAGAAATAAGAATCAGCCATGGAAGCAATTAATAAGCACCAAAGTTCTTACATAGCTGAACATATTTAAGGAAGATGCTTCACTGCTGTCTGTTGTTATATTTACTGTTCTGTTTCATCTCAAAGCAGGTATTTTGTCCTGTTGTTCTCTGGTTTGTTTTTTCAGTTGCCACTGTGTCAAAAGTTGAACAACTTTATGACTGTTGCCAGTAGAAAATTTGTTGGAGCCATAAAACCAGCAAGAGAGAGAACGTATGTACTCTGTCCACAAGATAACAGGTGTTCCAAGCAAACCTTTTAACCATAAAAGGAATCTGCAAAACTATTCTAAAAAGCAAAAGTGCTTTTGGTGCCACCATTCTTTTATTCCAGTTTATTTCATGTCCTTTTCAGTAGTAAAACCTGTTTTCCTTGCAATTCAATATCTTCTGGCACAACAAAGATTTGAGAAATGAGTACTACATGATGTGACCTACAGTACCGTGCAAAACTCTTAGGCAGTCAAAGGAAATGTTTAAGGCTATTTATCTGGGTAGTAAACGTTTATATGCTCAGAACAAAACACTTCAACATCAAAACATATGCAAATTAAGAGTAACAGTGAAAACCAACAAGAATTTCTTCTGTTTTCCATAAAGTTACAGATATCTTGTTGGATGATTAGATGAACACGGTTTCAGCTTCCAAACCTCTCCTCAGGGGCACCTCAGCCATTTTATGTATTCATTACATTTCACAACAAGCTTACTTAATTTGTTCATTAAATAATTAGTTTAAAAACTCAGTGAGGCATTGACTGACCATATGAGGCACATGGGTATGTTGGGTGGTTGCTGAAAATACAGGGGTGACTTTAGGAGAGGTTTTGAAATGGCTAAACTAACACACTTTGTTATTATTGTTATTATTCATGTTATTATAGTTTGGCATGAAGATCATTGAAACATCATTTCCTTTGACTGCCTAAGACTTTTGCACTGTATTGGATAAGGAGTTTATCTTCAGGCTTCACCTGCAGCAATGCCTGGGTGGTGAAGGTTACCAGAACATCACACCACAGCACTCACATCATGCAAAGATTGTAGGCTCCTTAAGGTGCTATACATGCTATTAACTGTAGGGGGCTCTCTCAGGCTTTAATTATACAGTTTAAATATATTTACTTGTTGTCCTTATTGTTACGTATTAAATTAGAATTAATAAAATCTTGTTTTTTTTTCATGTTGTGTTTTTTTCAACGGTTTAATGCTCTGCCGTGTAAACCTGACGATTTATGTTAGCATTTGCTGATTTTGCTGGGTTCCCAATCATCATTATTGGAAGCCGTAGCCTTCACAGTTGAAAATGTTCTGTCATTTGGACACATTCAGGTGAAGCTCATTTATAATGATAATGAGGTGTAACATTATGTACGTTGTTTGTAAGAATTTTAGAACCGCTTGCCATTTTGAGGCTTGTTGACCAGGGTAATACACTAGTGTAAAATACCTGGGTTTATGAACCTCCATCCCTCTGCGAAATGGGTGGTAGTAATGGAAAGCATTTGATTTCTGATGATAGACCTGAAGAGGTGGGAGATACCGGCCAGAAGAGCATTTAGGTTGTCAGTTATCTCTTTGGCCTTGCCTCACCCCCACAACCAATGTCATCATGATTTATTGATTTATTTCAGGAGCTTGTTGGGAAGAGCACGGTGTGGAGCAGGCACTAGAACAAGGAGAACCAGAGAAGGGAGTGAAGCGGAATGAGCAGAAACTGAGAGCAAAGAGTAGTAGAAAAGAGCACAGAAGCGAGTCAGTTCCGGTATGTCCAGCTGCTGCACTGCAGGATATGTTCCAGGCTATTTTATACATGCTGTAGTCTGGCCCATGATTAAAAAGCCTAACCCGGACTCTTTGGTTCTCTGGAACTATATACCCACATCTATGCTCCCATTTCTCTCTAAATTTTAGGAGCAGGCTAGTCTCCTTAAATTTGCAGACTTCTTTGGAGAATAATGGCATTGCTGAAGTATTCCAGTCTGGTTTTAAAGCTCATCAGAGCACAGAATCTACCCTTTTTAAGGTTCTGAATGACCTTTTATTAATTGCTGATTCTCATCATTCTGCTATTCTTGTGCTTTTAAATCTTACTGCTGCTTTTGGTACAGCTGACCATGATATTCTTATGTTCAGTCTCAAGCAGTATGTTGGTACTGGGTACTGTTGTTGCATGGTTTAAATCCTATCTGACAGGAGTTCTTCAGTCAGCCTTGGGTTCTGCTGTTCCACCTAGTCTCCACTTACCTGTGGAGTCCCCTAAGGGTCAATTCTTGGTCCCATTCTCTTCTCATTCTAATAACAACTCCTATAGTCAATTTTTTAAACAACATGTCAACTCTTTCCACTGCTATGCCGATGATGCACAAGTCAATCAACCCCCTAAGTCCTTAATGGACGGTGTGGACAACATTAAAACCTACATGTTGCTTGATTTTTTTGATTTTAATGAAAGTAAAGAAGAGATTGTGATGTTTGGGCCCTTTTACCTCCTGGGGGCCCCTGTTCTTAACCTCGGTGCACATGCACCTTTGCTAGCAACTTGGCTGTCATATTTGACAGTGAGTTTAAGTTTCACAAACAAAGGCCTGATTCTTCCAGCTGTGAGTCTCTTCTCTCATTTACTGATTCCGAGAAGGTAATCCAACTTTCATCTCCTCTCACTTGGACTATTTGTACCTCGCTTTTCATTGGTGTTAGTCATCATAGTCCCTCTCTCCTGCACCTCGTCCAGAAGGCTGCAGTTCAGCTCCTGACAGGCAAATGCATGCATGACCCTATAGCACCCACACTAGTCTCTCTTCATTGACTACGGGGCTGCTGCAGCATTGACTTTAATGTATTAGCGTTCGTTAAGTGCCTGAATGGCTTAGCAGCTTCGTAGCTTGCCAACCTCCTGCCAGCCTACTCTGCTAAAGGCCTCTTAGGCCCTGCGATAAGATGCTTTTGGTCTTGCTAAGGTGTGGTCTTAAGCTTTGGGGGCCGTGCTTCTGCGATGGAACAGGCCACCCCTCACCTTAGGTCTGCTCCTCCTTTGAGCACTTTTCAAACCAGTTTGAAAACTCATCATTCCTCCGTGACTGTCTTTTCTTTAAATTCACATTTATTCATTTAATTCTTCTTATTTTTTTCTTTTGTGTTCGAATTTGTACAGCATTTTGGTTGAACTTTGTTGTTTTATATATGCTCTGTAAATAATTTTTTTTTTGGATTTGATTTGAATGAAAGGCTGAGCCCAAATTTGAGGTGTGCCAAAGATGGGCATGTTACAGTAGGTGCATAAAGACCCCAGGTGCCACCATATTAACACCCTGCAACCTTATAGTCACCAAGCCCAAAATCGCAGGGGTCCTACTTTCTGAGCTTATTATGCTCAGTCACTCATATCATTTTATATTTACATTTTTTAGCAGGTCATTTATCTAAAGTGAGGATCCAAGATCATGGACCTTGCAGCAACTATCACTATGAGCCATATTAAAAGTAACATCAGTTCTCTACTGGCCAGGGGATTTGAACCCACAACCTTTGAGGGGTGGACACAGAAGCTAAACCTGCTAAGCCATCTCTACAAATTGCATCCAGTTTATAATTAAGTTGGGAAAATATCTTCATAATTTCTGGTGAGTCAAGGTCACCGGTAGAGGGATCGGCAGAGTTCCACTCTGCGATTTCCCCGGCAGAGCTGCTAAAAAACATTTGGTGAAAAGATGTTCTATTCTGCACTTAACGTTCAGAGAATTTTTAGAGAGCTTGTTTTCTCAGCTATGCTGCACTACCTGGCATTGGTTTATTTTTTTTAGTAAATTTACAAAGAAATGTTAATCACTCACTTGTCATGTAGGTAGCAGATGACCTAGACCAAAGAGGTTGCCAAAATTCAGATCAACGAATGAAGCACTTCCATGGATCTTTTGAGCCAGTTGCTCACCCTTACCATTATAGTGTCAGTGTCAGTATCTCATGCTGCTTCCACGTTCAGTCGCACTCCTTGTTGGTGTTGAGTTTAGTCCTCGGCCCAAGAACTGCAGGCATCCCGGTGCACATCTAAACCAAAGCACTACACACATGAGCAGATGTTCCGGTGTGCACTGGCCTGAATCTAAGGCTCAGCCAGGGGAAAGCAATGGCCTTGGGTGGAGGACAGCTGTTCTCAGACCTGTCATGGGGTAATGAAAGAAATCTGTCACTAAAACCCGGCCACTGAAATGATGCATATTCTGGACCAGGAAGGATGAAAACATTTTGCGAGCTTATAACTTGTGTACAAAGGGAAGGTGTGTGAGTCTGTCTCCAGTGTTATGACGACTTGCACACCTGCCTCCTTCCTCAGAAATCATGTATACTGCACCCCATTAGATCTGCTGATTTAAGTGCTTTAGAGCAGCTTTCTGCAGTTTGTTATAAGTGTTTTCTGTCCATTGCCATCCGTTCTGTGGTTTTCTAATGACTCCCCATCTATTGCCTGTATCCATGGGTGTAGAGCCCAACAGTGGGCAGATGCCAAGGTTAGATCCTGTTTGCTGCTGGCATTCAAAGCTTTAGAAGCCAAGGGTTAAAAACCCATCTACTCCTAGTACCCAAGAGCCCGCTATTGTCGATAGTTCATTCACACATATCTTATGTGGCTTAACCTGAAAAAGTAAGAGCCATAGGAAATAAGACCAACGAGGCAACAAAGAATATTTGGGGAGGAACCGGACTCCAAAAGCATCATACACTAGAGAATAGAGCATCAGGGATCAGTCAGCTAAAACCCCAATGATCCAGGCTTCACAAATGACAGAACTTCTACTATAAGTAGAATCTGCTGAAACTTGGGAATGTGACCATCAGTAATAAATCATGGTTCTAAATGATAATGTGTGGTGAAGCTCCCTGACAGTTGCAGGGACTTTCAGCCTAAATTTGAAACTACCAGAGTCTGTTGTCACTTAGATTTATGTCAGTGTGAAAGGAAAAGACCTCAGCTGTGTGTGTCTGGTCCAGAATCGTATCTGCAGCCTCCCAAAGATGAGACGCCTTGGGTAGACATCAGCGTTTTAGGATATTTCAGTTATTCTCCTACATTATTGATTTCCCTTGCAGATGTCCTTACTGCCTGGAATACAATCCCAAACCAGAAACGCTGCATCTGACTTTGACATGGCCGATGCCCTCCCGTGGAGAGAAAGACTAGCGCTAAGACTTCAAAGCATTGCAGCAATGTATTTCACGTCACAGCTGAACGTCCACTTTGTTTTGTAACAGCATCTGTAGCAGAGATGATGTTCGGATGACAGAAATAGTTCTATGTCCCCTACCCAACAACGGCCTGGCTACTGTGCAAAGTGTCCCTATCGTCCAGGGTTAATTTTATCTTACTTATCCAGGCCAACAGGCATAGGAGAAATGACAAAATGTGCTTGAAGCCAGCCAGACTGCACTGCACACAGCCCTGATCCACCTGGAACACGTACGTCAGGATGCTGTTTGTTGATTTTAGTTCAGCATTTAACGCTATATCCCACAGGAAACTATTTTTGATCTTGAAAACGAGGGACTTGAAACAACGCTCTGCACCTGGGTTATGGACTTTTTAATCACCAGGCCCCAGCAAGTCATATTATGCTACCTTATCCCTCCCCCCTCCTTCTAAACACAGGTGCTCCATGGCGCTGTGTACACAGTCCTCCGCTGTCCTTCCTCTTAACGTGTCACTGTCTACCCATCTCCAGCTCAAACACCATTGTGAAGTTTGCAGACAACAGCCATTGTAGGGTTGATTTCCAATAATGCGTTCAGGAAGGAAGTCCTGAACGCGACAGGGTGGTGAAGAGGAAATAACGTCACTCTCAGCAGGGCCAAGAACCATCAAACTGATCCTCAATTTCAGGATGCAGGAGAACAAAGCACGCTCCAGTAAGAAGGTAGGGAACTGTGCCCAGTTTTTCATTGCTTAAGGTTGACATTATGGAGAACTTCAACGAACAGCAGTGAAAAAAGCCCAACCTCAGCTTCTGTATCCCAGGCTGAGACTGATCCAACTTACCTCAGCAGCTTTTCCTGCTGCTCCACAGAAGGCATCCTGACTTATCATGTAGCGCTGTGGTACGCCAGCTGTACGGCTGCAAGCAGGAAAGTACTCGCCGTGAAAATGTCATCAGCAAAGAGCACTGAAAAGCAGCTTCTTCCTGTGGCCAGACTCCAAGGTTGTTAATTCTGCTACCTTGGACTGTTGTTTACACTAGATGCTTTGTTTACACACTTCATACCTATATATCTTTCTTGCATCTTATTTAGCTCTTATGGTATATTCTACCCACATTTTACTTGGTTTTTCATATATTATTTTACATTTCCTAAACTAGATATTGTTATTGTGTTATTTATTGTATGTTGCATTATTAACTGTTTTCAATACCATGTTTTGATGCGTCTTGTTTACTGGCGATGCTGCTAGGAGTACGCCAAACAGTTTTTCATTGCATAAGTGGGCAATGAAAATAAAGAATTTTGATTATGATTTGTGCACAATAACACTTGTTCTGTTCACATTCAGATTACATATTACTCTTTATATGTACTAACACCTTGAGCCCGAAGTTAGGGAAGGCTGCTGTTCCCTTCTGTGACCCTTTATCTACAGCATTCTGCAAGTCACAGAACAATTCTGCAGTTTCTGCTACTCTGCTGATTATAGGTACATGTACTGATCTCTTTTGCCATTATAGTTGCACTGGGTGGGAGGGACAGCTAAATGAAAAGAGAGTAAGCTGTAAAATTAGCTTGCGGTAAGTAGTCCCTATAGATCCCTCCCAACTCCTAAACAACTGGGTTCAGGAAAGAGCTCCAATTCTGGGTGGGAATGAGAAGGGAAAGGAGAGGAGAGATGCCATCATCAACTCACAGACGCAGCGGTCGAGGGGTGGAGCGCTTTGTGTCGAGAGAAAAGGGCACAAATGGATCAGGGAGCTTGCAAGGCTTCTGGATGAAGTGGCATCTTTTTCTCATAATAGTCTCCTCTTACTTCACCTTGCTTTCCGTCTTCCTTAATTCTCCTTTTTTAGAATACATCCTCCCCATATCTTTCACCAAATGACAGTTTTCTCCTCTGGGATACGCCCTCCCACTTGCTTTTACATGATGGCACAGTTTTACATCTTAATATATGCTGTCTCGTTCACAATGTGACACTGAAGTTCATCCTATCTTTTGCCGCCGCTTCTGATCACTGTGGGACATGAAGGACCACCAGCTGCATGAGGTTTGTGCTAAGCTGACACACAGCTGGATTTCTGTTGGGGCAATTTGTAGTTCAGTAGGTTAAGGGTCTGTACCTGGAAGGTTGTGGGTTTGAATCCTGTAGTTGGCAGAGTAATTGTATCACCATTGGGGAACTGAGCAAGACTCTTAATCCTAAATTCTGTAGTAACACTTTACTTGAGGGGACACAAAAAATATAGTATTATGTTATTATTTATCTATTAATTTACCACAAACTAAGTCTCCGGTACATGATGATCTAATGTTAATTTATTATTAATGAATTATAATACATATTTTATCTCAACCATATTTGTTTCTACATCTGTAAATTCTGTTAATCTTTGTGAACTAATAAACTACTGAAAGAACAAGTAACGAATAACACGTGATGGTGGTCTCATGTTTGTTCATAACACATCTTTTATCCTAAGTAGCCACTGAGTTTGTTCATGATTTGTACTTCAGTAGTAACTGAGTTATTTTTAAGTATTTGTGCCCCATCAAGTAAAGTGTTTTTAAAAATATATATATATTTTTATAATATGCACATATCTGAGAGATGGATATATCTGACAGACAAATATCTCTGATAGATACATTCACCCAACAGACACATATATCTGATAGATACATTCACCCGACAGGCACATATATCTGATAGATACATTCACCCGACAGACAAATATCTCTGATAGATACATTCACCCGACAGACACATATATCTGATAGATACATTCACCCGACAGACACATATATCTGATAGATACATTCACCCGACAGACAAATATCTCTGATAGATACATTCACCCGACAGACACATATAT
>JAODKF010000125.1:591447-601447 GCA_026779585.1 Mormyrus proboscirostris | reverse complement strand
AGAGAAAACAGGAGTAGTGCGTCTTTGTTGAAAAGTGTACCTGAGTGTAAATAGTCTCGCACTGTTAGAATAGTGTAAATAGTCTCGCACTGTTAGAATAGTGTGTAGTGGCACTGTCCGACTGTGATTGTCTGTGTAGTTGAAGAAGTCAAGATGAAAAGTTGGTGTGCGCAGTTACATTCCTGCTGGTGATGCACCTCAGGGGACCTATGGATGAGCTGATGTTCTGGTGCGAGCGGTACAACATGTGAAGAAGCGTGTCTTCAGCTCACCATGGATTTGAATGCCATCTGTGGCGGTAACAGAGCATCTTAGCACCCAGTACATGCCACGGGAACTGCTGAGCAGGGGTGTGGAGGCCAGTGACATTCTGGGGATTTCTCAGCTTTGAAGGTTTTTTAAACTTATCCAAGTCACAGCTAAGGAGTTTCTTCATGATAATTCCAAACCCATCAAGAAGCTATTAGTAGATGGAGGGTACAGGGAGGAGTTTATGAAGAGTCAGCAGCAGGATCATTTACTAGTGAAAGCTGATCCATTATGGAGCTACTGGTTTTGTATATTTTGCTACCAAGGTAGTGCAGGATTCTTTCTTCATTGCTGTACATTTCTGCTGTAGAGTGGAATCCACGTGGGTAAAGGATACCAGGAGGTTCACGGCTGATTAGTGTCGTTTACTGCACAACTGCATTATAATCAAGGACATCAGCATGAGTGTTCCCGTAAAAAAACTGAGCATTTGAAATAAGACCTGGTTGGAGAGATTTTTGCTAGACAAACATTCCCAGGGACATTAGCAGGCAAGTGCTGAAGCAGAATGCCATACCGTGATGGTAACTGAGCCTCAGATACTTCCCAGTGCTGAGCCTCAGATATTTTCTGCTGCTGCCCTTGGAGGGACCTGCCTGATGCTTCTCTAAGCAATAGGTAGATGTGCTCATCTGATCTAATCAGATATTTGCAGCTCTTTAAATATGCAATAGTGTGAGGTTTTAAGATCATTTATATTAAAGCATCTGCTAGACAACAATAAAATCATAATTACTCATTTATTTACTTGAGTGATCCAAGATATTAGCATTAGCTGTATTTATAACCTCAAAGAAAATGAAATACACTGACAGAAACATACTTGCTTTACCACATGCACACTGTGATTTTTCTCTCTTTAACACATTTGTAAGTGCTATGATTTTTGACACGTACACTCAGCCAACCTCAGTGATACTGCAAAGTCCACGGGGCACCCAGTCCTTGAGAATGTCTGTGCTGTAAGATACTGAAAATTTGTTTTCAAGGTCCTTTGCTCATATTAATTTCAGAAGGAAACATGATGGGACGTACTTTTTTGAAATGAAAATTTGGATATGTTTTTGCTAAATGCCCTCACACTGCATTTAAAAAGGAAATGTGATCAACAGGCCTGCCTGAGTCTTTGCTTTGTCAGACAGACGGGGAACTTGATGTTGACCGATTTGGTAGTGTGTCTGTATTCATTTATTTTTTTTTTATTTAGATGAAAGTGCGGGACCTTTCCCGAACCAGCCAACAGGATTCCCTCCACATGCGGGGTAGCTGCGAACAGCCAATCACGCTTCAGATAGAAGGGCGGAGGGGGAGATACCACCAGCACCAGCACCATTCATGGCCAACCTCTGATTGCAGTACTCAGGCGGAGAACACGTGGCCAGCCTTCAGGTGTCTGGGCATGTCTGCAGGGTCGACGCCCCAGATCAGAGCTTACGCTGACAGGCAAGCTACATCTGTCTGAGGGATACTGGGCTAGTGGGCTCTGCATTTGCTATTGTTTTGTGCAGAGAGCAGTGCCAGCTAACTTATTAGTGCTGTGTCATGGTCAACCGAAAGGTCCTGTTTCCCTGTGGCTGAGGAGCCACCACCTCATGCCACATGGCACCAGCAGGGGGAGCCATTTCAGGCCTATCCTCTGTGTGTTTTCAGACGGTGCTGCAGTCATGTGACCCAGCCACAGGACCATTATGCTGCCAACCAGTACCTACCCAGCATCCCCCTCACCCTGGATAACCTGGTTAGACTGGAACATAAGGTGAGCACCTGCTGACATTCTCCAATTCTCTAAGCTCCCTTTGTTCATAGGGCACTTACATGCTGTTACAGTTTCTGGGGTGGAAAAATGATTGGTATTTGAAAATAGTGAGAATCCTGTTTGATCTCCTGAGTTTTTCTCTCTGAAGAGCTAATGCAATGAAAAATTGGTACTGGATGGCCAGTATCCTTATCCAGAACAAATTACACCTACAGAAAAGAATTAAGTACTTTTGTACAGCATTGGCTGCTTTATCTACAAGACGACCATATTAACCTTTATTTTTAATGACTTGGAAGCAGGTGACTTATGCTTTACAGTGTTTCCTGAGAAGCTAGAGAAAAGGCCCTTCTTCTGTACCCAAAAGGTAGATGGCCATCTGTTCACAAGGACAGCAAATCCCATAGAGAAGATTCCTCACACATCCAATCCCACTGGCATCTTTTCAAACAATGACTCCCCCCTCATAAATACACCCACAGCTTGACGCTGGTATCGTGCCTTTACGGTCTCTGTGAATAAAGACCCGGTAATCCCTGCTCTCTCCCCTGCACACGCACATCCCAAATGCTGCAGATTTTGTTCTCCATTCTTCTTGAAATTGTTTGACCGAAAGCATCGTTTGTGTAGCAGCCATGGTTTATTTCCTGACTAGGCGTTGCCATGGTATCACAGGAGCACCGTGTTAGAGCGTTTGGTGTGTGCCAGGCGGGCACAGCTGTTGTTGTTCTAGGTCCACATTGGTACTTAACTCAAAGGAATCTTTCAACCAAAAATCAAGGTTACATCTGTGTAATTATTGATATAGCCTCTGTCTGACTTAAATTAGCAGAAAAAATTATGAATGCATATTCAAGATCTATTTCTGAAATCGCTCAGTGACGAAACTCTGTATTTTTAAGCCCTAAACAAATATTTGTGTAAGACCAAATGATATGAGGTCGTTGTTTTATGCAGGAACCAGACTTTTCCAGCCGTGTGCCTAAAAGACGTCATTGTCTTATCGGATGCTGCAATGCAAACATGGAGGAGCCAGGCAGCTTCCTTAGTCAGGTAAGGCCTCCTCTGCTCCATTGGGTGTCCCTGCACCTCAAATATTATCACACACAATCGCCTGTACAAAACTTCCCAGTGTGTTGAACACAGTTTCAAATATCTACCACATCTTTACAGTTAGGACTTCTGGTGACACGAAATGTGTTTTATGAAAAATCAGTGCGACAGAGAAGACTGCTTGATAGTGCATTCCTATTCCTCTGTTAGATACAGGACCCAGAAGCAGCGGGATGGCTGGGTCAGGCCTACTTTAAATGTGGGATACACATAGCACCATTTTCTCTGGTGGTGAGCAGATGGTCACATAAGCCCACACTTTACCAGGTTGAGTTAGCCAGGGTGTCGGGCACAGCCATGGTGATTAGGTACAATGAGTACAAAACAACAACAGTTATGCAACGGCACAATGGCAGCATCTGCTGCAATGCAATGTGACTCAGGATGGTGGCAGTACAAGGTGGTAGAAAGAAAGCAAACGAGTAAAAATTACTGGTGGGGCTGATCTAAACAGTGGCCAGTAAATATCTGACAGCCCCTGTTGCCACCATACATCAAAATAATAAAAATGAAGTATGGATTATCTTCTAAGGAGAACCATACATGAGACAAGCGGCAGCCACCCCATAAAAATAACCAGTGCTTACCTGCCAAGGAGCATGTTAAGATTGCACTGGAGTAAATTCATAATAGATAAAATTATGACAGAAATGCACCTTCCACATTTATGTAAATGTCTGACTGTAGTTTTGTACGAGCACCATAAACACACATCACACAATTTTTATTACATTAAAAATCCAAAAAAGCAAAGATTTCTTAGAGTTTGCTTTCCTCTGAACCTAAAGTTACCTCCCACTAGTTGGTTTTATCATGTCTATAGAGAATGTTGGTTATGTGTCACATACAGCTGTATGTAACAATGCCTAAACCACTGGTCTCTGTTCATCAGACAGAGGATGAGGACCCCGTATTGGAAAAGCCTGTGGGATATCTGCCCTTGCTACATGAGCTGGACAGTGGTCTGGGTTGCACTGATGGAAGCTTCCACCAGGGGGAGCTGTCTGCAGCTGAAACAGAGGAGGGGGTGGAAGAGCCAGCGTCATCATTACCAGGCCGTACCAGCCATGGCAGCTCCCCCTCCTCAGAGTCACTCATCTCCTCAGAGCTCAGCGACTCCGGCTTCTACAGCGTCAGCACTGGGGAATTCCGCCGTTTCCAGAAACTGCTGGAAAAGAGGATCCGCCTTTACAGGGCACGGATGATTTCTCGGGACCAGAGGGAGGGTGCCAAAGCTTGCTGGGACTTGGAGTCCATCCCCGAGGCCTTGGGTTGCCCATCTAAGGACAACTGGTCCCCTGAAGCCAGTCCCGCATACACTGTTCACCAGTGTACCAAGGTCCCCTCCTTGGTCCAGTTCAGGAAGGCCGGCAGCCCACATCTGAGGAGATACAGCTCCAGTGCAGGCTCTGTGTTCTCTGCTCATGCTGGCCTGTCCCACTGCAGCAGCCCGTCTTGCCAGAGGAGGATCTCTCTGCCGCGTCAAAACTCCTCAGTGGAGCACCTGTGGAGAGGCCATGCTGTGCAGCACCCCCTCCCCCGGCCAATGAAGCAGCGTCGCGCCAGTCACCCTACATCACCCAATTATCACGCGGCTGCACTGCACCACTGCAGGTGGCTTTCCAGTGGCTATAGGGAGAGGCCTGAAATGGCTCCAGCAGCTCAAGTAGGTTGGGGCAACAGACCCAGACAACAAGACGGTGCATCAGACCATCAGGACTTCATACACAGCGAACATTGCAGCAATGTGGACTACAGTTTAGGGATGCAGGATGGCATGTTCCATAAATGGTGTCCAGGTAACGAAAGCGAGAAGGAGATGCTACAGCAGCACCGTCACACCCTGGACCACCTGCAGAACACTAACGAAACCTGGCATTCGGGATCCAGAAAGGGCGCCATGGAAGGGCTCACTCCTGCCAGCCGGAAGGCGCTGTCAGGAAACCCCCGGGTTCTGCGGAACCAGCTGCTAAAGGCCCGGGCTTCGCAGCTTGCGGACGAGCGCAGCGAGGCGACCACGGACGAGGAAACCCGTGGTGAGGCGAGGGCCGGCCGCTACTGGAGCAAGACCGAGAGGCGGCAGCATCTGATCTCAGCGCGGGAGCAGCGGCGAAGGACGGCTCGGGCGGGAGCCACCGGCGGCGGGGCTGCTGGCTGTAACACCGTGCTGGAGCTCAGCCAGCGCAAGCTGAGCCGTCTGCGGAACCGCAAGCTGCTGGATGACTGGACCACTGTGGAGGAGCTGCTGACCCACGGAAATCGGGCGGGGAGCAGCGAAGAGATACTATGTCCGAGCCCCCTGCTGTCTGTCACCACGGTGTAATCTTATCAAGAGGCATTACTGCGAGGAGTCAGACAAAAACGAGGCAGATTAAACACCACAGATGTTGGTAAATGTCTTTTCTGTGAGGCAGGAGTTTGATATGCATTGTACATTTTTTTTTAAGGATTTATGTGACTGATAGGCTGATATTCTCACATATCCTGCAGTAGATACAACTACACTTTCGTGTGATAATTTAAACCATTGGATCCTGGTGAAGCAGCAACAAGTCGTCTCTGGGCAGCACTGTTGCCTCTCACCTACAGGGCTGGGTTTCCCAATTCCACCTCTGCTCTGTATGTGTGGAGCTCACATTCTCTCCCAGTGCTGTGCAGATCTCCTCCTGGAGACCCAAGGCATACAGTTAGGCTAATTGGTGTCTCTAAATTGCCCATTTGGTCCCCACAATGTGATAAAAAATCCATTATTTAGACATTGTGGGGACCATCTTCTAAATTTTATAAAACACTAAGACTGCAATCAAAAAAAACTAAAAATGCCCAAAGTCTTGTATTTTTTTGGTTACTCGTGCTTAAGGTTAGGTCTGGGTAGGGGTTAAGGTTGTCATTGTTGGGATTAGGGTTATTCCCCATAGAAATGAATGGAGACTCCCCACAAAGACATGAATACAAACATGTGTGTCTGCCCTGAGATGGATACATATCATTACATTGTTACACTGTAGCTGTTAATTATTCTTGAATATTCTCATGATTGCTTTAAGTGTCTAGATAAGTACAGCAGGTGTTCACTATCAAAGTTCAGCAAAGTTCTAACATAATGAAACAATGTCACCAGGCTGCAAAGGAGACTCACACCTGTAAATACTGTACCATTTCAAACTCACAGACACTCCACTGACTCGCTACAATACGATGCAGTACAATGGCTATGACACTGGAATCAGAGCATGACTGCACGGACCCAGTCACCATCAAGTACATCGCAGAAAAAGTAGCCATTGTTCAGGCGGGTGGCTGTTACCTCGGCCCCCCATTCTTTTAGAACAGTTTCCTTACCCACCACCCACTGTTGGTTTCTGTTATCACATATTCTGTTGCATTCTGCATGACTCCGAATTGGTGAGTGGCATTTTTTATTTATTTATTTACCTTTCACTATAACATCCGTAGTTTATTTTAACCAAAAAATCAGCATTCAGCCACCGCTCTGGAGAAGAGCCCTGTGCTGCACACAGCTGCTTCTGTCACCCCCAGCAGGCAAATCCAGCTCCTCTGTCTGTGATGTACCTTTGGATTGCTTCTTTGTACTTTTGAGAACACCTTTGAATCTGCTGAATATGTGGTTGTAATATAGATAGGATTTTATTAGCTACAATAAATATTTAGGACTGCTCATGGATGTCCCCACTTCATTGGTGATACATTCCTGTAATACAGCTCAGAATGTGCATTTTGGTTTTAGAGGACAGACCCTTGTGGATGGTCAAACTGCTCTTTTCTCTTCTGCCTTCCTCAGCTGCATTTTCAGATTAGCAAAAATCTACACAGCTATGCTTTTTATTATTGTTTTAAGTTTAATCATATCTGCTGCTTCGTTGGCTAATATAGAATATAGAAAAAGTAATTAACAGTTTCTTTGCGAGTGGATGTAAGGTCAGCCACGCCATAGCAGAAGCACTGTCCACACTGTATGCAGTGTCAATTAATTAACCCAAGACACAAATCCGCTGCTTTACCGATTAAACTCTTTTACGTTTCCAAGTAATCCTATATCTTCCTTTCCTTTTTGCAAGCCAGCTTTTGTAAACCTCTCAAATGAACATACCATCAATCTCAACATTTGAGTTGGAGTTCATGCACTTTGTTTTACCCAACTCTTGACATGAATAATTCCTCACACATTCACACCTGCGGCTTCAAACTGGACCTTTAGCTCTTTACTCTCCTCAGGTTTTTCAGCGCACGTCCTTTCCCACCCACTTCTGTCTTTTGGAGATAACTTGGAATGCTCTTCAACCACCGGTTTGCTCAGGTTCCATGTGACAGGAGAGAAATCAGCTACAATCTCCCACAGCCTCACTCACTTTCTAATCACCTTTATTTTTGTAAACAAAAGCTTACAAAAGCAGTCGAGATCATGGACCGAGATGCCTTTAGATGCTGACATGCAGATCAACAGGTCACAGTTCTGAGCTAAAGACTTGTAGACTCAATCATCGAGTCATGTCTCCAGATGAGACGATACAAGCCTGAGGGCTAAGCTGGAGGTCTCAGCATTGCGTGCCGGCTTGGAGATGTGGACGGTCGGAATATGACTGGACCCAACAGAACAGCAAAAGCAAAATGCAACTGTAGCCAAAACAGACACAGACAAGCTGGGGCCCAATATCTTCAACATCTTGGAATACACAGGAACTTTTCCTGCCCCAGTTGAAACATTTTGGGCATTCCACTTTGAGGGCAGCAGTAAGTCCAGGTGCAGCACCCTTGCCACCTTACTCCAAAGGTGACCCTGTACACCACTGGAAAGGCAGCATCTCCATGTCGCGGCAGTAGGTACCTGCATCCTTCTCCTGCACAGGACCATGTGTCACCCGATCCAGCCAGAGCATCCGCCACCGGGTAAAACCAGGGCCATTGGTGTTGACGTTGTCACAAGCGTGGCACCAGGAGATTGTAAAGTGGAAATGTCCCTTGGTCTCCATCGCAGCACTTGGGCAGTCCGGGTCAACATGGCTGCCTGCCGCAATGGCGAGTGTCCGCAAACCACGCTGCCTGGTGACTAGGCATTCGACCCTCCGTTTCTGGCAGTCCCAGCGGGCTCCATCATCACTCGGGTAACACAGTTCCCACGCCCACATCCCAAGGCCACAGGTGGCACTGCATGGTGAACTGCACACCAACACTCGCAGGCTTTCTGCCTTCAGCTCCGATACATCTGCATGCGTCAGGTCAGGGAGACACTTCATATGGCAAAACCGTTGTGAACATAAAAGGTAGTAATCAGAAAGAGTAACCAACGAAACTTTGCTATATGAACTAGTCTTGAACAAAGAAGTTGCAATGGCAACACTGGAATGACATCATGATATGACATTCGATGACCATGACATCATAAACATATTTTGCATATGCAAACTAAACATTTTTACAAGTTGCCACTGCCAATCTGGTTTTTCAAAAGCTAAAACCATCCATCAATATCGTATAATAATATCTAACAAAAGTCACGGCTATAACTGATGTTAAGTAATTAGACCCGCAGTCATCCCCAATGTAGTTTACATCTTTTATATGGATACCGGCTGCTTGATTGGCAGTGATAAGGAAGCGGGGAAGGACGACAGAAAAACATGCTGGTATCTAAGCATCCTTTTTGTTAAGGATGCAGATTGTCTTGAGAAAGGTTAATGACACTTGAACTAGACTGGCACTCTCAGGTAGTACTGGCTGGGAACCAGGCACGTTTAAAACCCATCATGGAATCCTCTTTGCTAACAGATTGATCTCTTAAAACTTAACCAATAAAATATGTTATTTCAAAAGAATTTCTCCACTACAGCCAAGTTTAGCTGATGCAAGATCATACTGCATAATTTCAGGCCAACATTGAAATTCAATATAAAATATTTCCAATTCATGGGCAGCTGTAGGACAAAGTGATCATTGCAATGGGCACCTCTCCGCATGTTTAGCTGCGGTTTGGATCCCACTCTCAGGCCAGGAGGAGATGTTTTTTTGAACATACTGCTGTGACAGCTTTGTAGTTAATGTGTCAGAGGCAGCTTTATGTTGCTGGGTGTTGAGCAGGTAGGTGTGCAGTAGTTTCTGAAAAGTTACATTTGAAATCCACAGGTGATGGAAAGTGCCTTCTGACAGTCTCATGCGATGGCATCCCCTATACAGTCACAGCTCCTCCCAGCTTCAAATAAATATAAATATACAGCTAGCTTTACATTAAGCTTAAGCTGATTGCTCTTGCGCTGTCTGGCACCTTTTCTCAGATATCCTTGCAGATGGTCACAAATGATTGCCAGCGTTCCTGTCACGGCCCTGGGGCCCGAGATTTCACAGCACAGGCAGCAGAGTTTACAAGCTCCTTCTGCTCCTGGGCCTTTCCAGAACAAAAGCACTGGCCACCAGATTTACACTTACTGAGCTGGTGCAGTTTATTCTAAACTTTTTTTTTTTTTTTTCTTCTTCTTTTTAAACAGAGTACAGAATTTTTCATAAAAAGAATATACATCCACTCAAAGTACACATATCATGCCTACATCAAAGAAAGTAACAAAAAGAAAGAAAGATAAAATAGCAAGAGATGGCAGAACTATTTACACACTGTTTTAGGAAGACGGACAGATGGCCCGCAACTCATCAGCATTTAGCGCTTCCAGGAAATCAGAAGAGCCCAAATGTTTTTAACCCCAGAAAAGCTGGCGGTTCGGGCACTGAGCTCGAGTCATCTTGAGCTGCTCCTCACCCTCTGAATGTTCCGGAGGGAGTGCCGCAGAGCGACGTGGCATCAGGGGTGGGGCC
>JAODKF010000125.1:577063-591311 GCA_026779585.1 Mormyrus proboscirostris | reverse complement strand
AGCGATGGGGCCCAGAGAGCACTGCTGAGAAGAGGGGTTTGGGGGGGCAGGGGTGAGGTAGCCAGTGTGACCCCCCTCCTCCCCCAGGTGTTCAGACTCAGTCCAAGCCCTGGACTTCGTGCTGTTTGTATGCTGGTGGCACCAAGCTCCCTGCAAAATTGTGTCAACATCATTAGATCAAAGTGACACATATTGAGGACAATACAGTGAAAGCAAAAACACAACATTCCTAACCCATAAAAAGCACCAGAAGCTCAGTAAATAATAAATTACTGATGACGTGTTCCTGGACGGAATAAATTCATAATATGTAAACAATGACAAAAATTACAAGCATGTACAAGACGATATGGAACCACTGCACATCGATACTGGATGGTACGGAAGACACACACAACAAATACATTCAGTCTCATGTTTAAATGTTATCATGCTGCTCTAGAGTGGGAGAATATTATTTTGCTCGCTATGTATGACTCAGGACAGGCAGCAAGCGAGAGAGAAGTCCTTCCGGATCGCTGCACAGCCGTGTTCACCAAACTGCTATTTACAGCCTAAAGTGCAATCCCCCCTGGGTTTTAATCTAGAAGTGCTCTTGGTATGTCCTGCCTGCAGAGACAAGTAAAAGGAACACTAAGGGGGGTGGGTCATTTGTCCACTATAATGCACCGTGGTGACAGCTGGGGGGGGGGGTGGAATGGGCATTGAAAGCTGGTTTAATGGTGCAGTTGGTGCTTCACAGCAGCCTGCCCTGCCAATACCGCTGCATCCATACAAGAATCACCACTGCAACACAATGTACAATAGTGGCAATACACAAATATCAGTAATATGCATTTTAAAATATATATTAAGGTCTCTGCCTGGTAAAAAAATAATGCTTCATATGTACATTCATCTATATTTTATGTCACCTTGCATAACATTCTATCTGCCATACGATTTGGGCTTACAGTGGATAACAGCTCCATCTTGTGGACTCGGAAATGATTTCCCTCTTCAACACTTCAAACTGTAAATACTACACAAGGCTTTTGTTTTGACTTATTGCAAGTAGCTGGTCTTCATATTTTTTTCCCTCACATGAACAAAATATATCTTGTAGGTCTATAGATTCACGTATCTCCACCATGCAAAGAAAAAGGTTTTATCTCATACTTTAATTTGTTATATTCTGAGATCTGATCTTCTGGTACCAAACCATAGCATAACATTTATTATAATGTCAATCAGAACCTGACCATATCTAATTATACCACTAAAGTAAAACATTTCACTGTGTTCAGTAGTAGGAAATGATGCAACAGTCTTAATACCAGTCCTATACACATCAGAAGAATCCCAGCAATGTAAAAGCAATGATGTATAAACACATATATACACAGAGACATGTACAGGCAAACACAGACCCGTATGTCCCACGGGCTTCTAGCGGAACGCGCTGTAGAGGCTCAGCACTGTAGGAGCGGAGCAGGAAGGGCAATGAGCAAGCAGGAAGTAGACAGGACCAGTCACAGGAAGTGACACGCAAAGTGGACGAGCAGAGGGCAGGTGGATTCGTGGTGAAGGAGATACCCCTTTCACTGCATGTCAGCTGTCAGAAGAGGAACTTAGCCAATGACTGAAGTACCCCAAGACCCCCAGTAAACTGCTTAAGCTGAAAATCTGACGTTTAAAAAAATTAAAAAATAAACTTCATTTATTGTATTTTACATCTTACATCAAACACTAGGTGGCAATGTTGCTTCAGTCCTCTCAAATTTATCACAACAACATCCACACTTATGATAATATCCATAACCAAGTGAGATACTTAATGAAACATTGTTAGTATAAGTAACATTAAGCAGACAATGGTTACTTTATAATCTGTGCCTGACATATTCTTTGTTTTAACAAAGTATACAATCAGAGACAGACTAGGTTTTGGTTTAAAGCAGAAGCACTGGATTAGCCATCAGCTTTGGTGAGAAAATATGGAGGGGGGGGAAAAAAAAAATATGGGGGGCTGCTGAGAAGCAAGCAGCTAATGGAGCCTTGCAGTCCTTGGGGTCCTTACCTGCTGTCAGCTGTCCCGGCTCTGCCTGCACTTTGCCCTTCGCTGCTCCTCCTTCCAGAGGGAAGACCCTCTCCCCCTTGAAGGGCTTGCTTTTAAAGGGGGAATCTCTCTCTTTACCTTTTGATCCTTTGGGCCGCCCTGCTGCCTTCTTCTTGGACTTGCTGTCACCTTTCACTCCCAGCAGGGGGTGCACTTCTGCATTGATGGAAATGCATCCATTTTCAATAACATTTCTATGCTTTAAAGGCGGTCTGCCAGTCATCACAGGAAGCCTGGTGCGAGTCCATGAATGTCCCCCACTGTATTACACATTATATAGGGGGAGTATTACAGTATAAATAACTTGTGAGCTGCTGTCACCCCAAAGTGACACTGACATATTACCCATGTACACAGGTGAATGTTTCACTTTCAGTTCCATGCCCTTAGGTATTTTCCCCCGTTTTACCTTTTAAATCATAATTTCAGTTCCCTGAGAGTTGTCCCCGCTACCAACACTAAAATCCCGCCTGCATTCCCTGAGCATACCGCATTACAGACTACAGCAGAATTCTAGTATTTCTGGATACAGTTTAAGCTGGCAAAGATTCGCCATTGAGCTCGGGGAAAAGGCCACACACAAGCACTCAGCAGCCGGCCAGAGCGTGGCCCCCCCCTCCCTTACCATCGCTAGGGACGCCCTGTAGTTCTATGATGGTGGTGCGGGCCTTTTTCTTGGGGGGGGCTCCTTCCGCAGAGGGCTGCCGCTGCTTCTTATCGCCGCTCCCGGAATGGGCAGAGCCATCTTCCGTGTTGGATTCAGGCGGGGGCCCAAACGGATTCTCCTCAGGGTCTTCCACCTCGGGGGCGATGGGCAGGTACAGCAGGGCTTTGAAGTCCTCAAGCTCTTCATCGCTGTCCAGAGATTACAGGGGATTGAGTTATGCAACAACAAAAAAAACATGACCAGAATTTGTTTTCTTTTTCGAGATCACTTATATAATTAATCAGAGGAATGATTTTGACAATTCTCCTTGGTCATTTATCACTAATATACTGATCAGTAATCAGTAACTTTACTCTCATCATAAAATAACATAGATGAAAGCTGACCTGCTACAGAAGGCTACGATAGGGTCAACTGAGGTCACGTCCACCTCCTCGTCCTCGGCTGCGTCCGCACCTGTTGGGTTTGGAGGCGTCATATCCATGCTGGGAGGAACACTGAGGTGGGGTGGGGGGCGGGGGACTCCTCTCTGTTCCACTCCCTCTTTCGTTTCAGCATGTGTAGTTTTCTGACTTTACAAATTAATTCTGCTGCTTTAATTCTGCTGCTTTAGATGCCAATAAATGTACCTTTTTTTGCAGTTACCTCTAAAAGTAACATTTCTCTATGTAAAAGTAACATTTCTTCTTCATCTGAACTATTACCCACCCCCTCGTCCATCTGTCCATCATGCCACCTACCCAGCTGTAGCTTTGTACAGCAAAGGGTATAAGGAGACATCTTTAATGGAATGCCAGTGCAGTGCAGGGCACATACAGTCATGACCTCTGTGAAACTTAGACACCAGTTACCCTAACTGCATGTCTGTGTGGGTGAAAAATGTAACAGGTGACCTGTGCAGCACACGGAGAATGAGCAAACTCCAAACACAGAGCAGAGGTGGGCCTTGAGCCCCCCCACCCAGCAGGTGGACGATAACAGTGCAACCCCCATACTCACATAAAAGCTTTGACTATAATCCAGGCAGGTGCCCAATATACATGTTTATACTGACACAGATGTCAGAATAGAGTGCATGCAATCAGATAGACATACTTCTTTCTTTTTTAAAATCTCCATACTCATCCAAATGCAACAAGTGAAAAAATAACCACTGTAAACTGTACCGTTTGGGTCCGTTAATTTAACCTAAGCCCCCCATAACACCATAACAAACCTCCCGTCGCTGGTATGCGTGAGCAATGTGATTCAGCATCCATCAAGACTGAGTAATTGGGCCAGGCCCGATTTAGCGTGCTGTTCCATTTACGCACTCCTGCGTCGGCGCCTCTAAAAATAGGGCCGTGTACAAGATCCAGCACCATCTGTGTTTGCGAGTACGGGGGTGGATGCGGGACCCATCAATGCGCTTTGCCTGCCTACCCCCGCTGTGCCAACCTGCTCCACCATATTTAAGCCTGTTCGAAGGGCTTCTTCATTTTACGCAGTCTATCGTCATCTAGGCGGCCAGACTCACGGCTGAGGCTGCAGGGGTTAGACCCATCCCGGAAGCAGCTTAGTGTGAGGCAAGTCAGCACTGCATCAAAATCTGTCCTCTGCAGTGAATATAGGCAGCTGGTAACTCTATGAACAGTAACACAGGCTACTGAGGAATTCAGGTTGTTGGCTCATGACACAGGAGAGGAAACTGCTGTTGTCCCAATGAACATTTTCAGTGTCCTGCTGTATAAACGTGTAAAAGCTTTGGATAAATGCAAAGATATAATGGTGTTATAACTACTGCTGTACAATTCACACACATTCAGCCAAATGTTCAAGTGTATCTAAAAGAAAGAGACAAAAGTGACAAACGAGAAAAGCTAAAGGGCAAGGCAGATAAACTATCCACCCCCATTTGACACAAAACATGCTCATTGAGTGATCTGACACTCTCCACCAATCATATTAACTTAAATGATACTTCAGCAAATCAGAAGAAAAAGCCTGTGTCCCCAGACAGAGAGATCGCAGGTACGAGATTAATGTTTACAGAAGGAAGCAACCTTGTAGACTGAAGCAGAGGCGCCTCTCAGGGATCTCTCTCAAACCCGGAGAGTGCGCTTAAGGTGTTTTCACACTGAAGCTCTGGAACCTGACCCCAGTTTAAGTCCCTGACCTGTCTCTACCTGGAACTTTCGGAGCTCCTGGCCATTTTCATGTGCCACTTTCAGTCTGCACAACAGGAACAGGAACAGGGTCGATCGCTATCAAAATGGGACTGAGCCTTTTATTTATACCTTACTTATATGACCAACTACATGTTCATGATTCTTATTAAATCTGGCTGACAGATCGGCGTTTCAATTTCCACAGAATAAAAAAAAAACAATGTAACGTTATCTCACTAATATGCGCTGGCACTGGTACTATTAGACAAAAGTGTATTGTTAGCGATTACATTTTCTGATGCAGAAATACGAAGACGCAAGCAATAAAAGTGTTAAATATATTAATTTACATAAATTAATAATAAATGTAATTGGGGTAAAAAAAAAAAAATTCCATCTGCTCAGTTTTTGCTCCATTACATCTTTTTCTGCACTTCCGTGTAGCTACCTTACTAGCGCCAGTGCTTGTGGTCAACCAATCAGCAAATTGTGGCTGTAAGTCACAACCAATCAGCAAATTGTGGCTGCAAGTCACAACCAATCAGCAAATTGTGGCTGTAAGTCACAACCAATCAGCAAGTTGTTACTGTAACTGCTTCTCCAGTAGCTTGTGTTCCAACGAAAAGTAGTCTGGAGTAGGTACTAAATAAGGCTTCCGAAACCACCTCAGAGGAGCTACAATCAAGGCGAGCAAGCCAAAAATCCTGGGTTCCAGAAAAAGGCTGGTTTCCAGGTTCCTGCGGTGTGAAAGCGCCTTTCGGCAGACCACAGCCACATTCATGGCTGGAGAACAGACAAGGAGAACAGCTTGGAAGTACCCTCCACACATATCTGTGGTCTGGAGAACCGGCCAAAGAAATACTCTCTAACCTTCACTTTAATTATAATAAATACAAAGTCTGATTAGAAAAATCCCAAATTATAACTGATTAGTCCTCAAATTATTGATGTAAGATCCCACGGTACAACTGCTAATGACGATAAAGAACAGCGACGCCGACGACACTACAGACGTCGGCAGTGACGATGACAGCGGCAGCACATACCCGTCTGCTCAGGCTCGCTCTTGTCCTCATCCTCAATGTCGAACTCTGACTCTCTCTCCTCATACTCCACGTTCTCGTCCAGCTCTTTGAAGTCGGGCGCAAAGGCACTCCAGTTTTCCTGAGCCACACAAGGAACAGGGCCGTCAATGTTCAGTGGTCTCCACTGGAACGTTCATTTACTAGGACATTTTTTTCACTTCTCTTCATTTTGAGTTTTGATAATTTCTATAATGTTCTTGATCTTTGTTGTACAGCATGTTTAGTGCAATTTGGGTCAGGGGTGCCAATAATTCTGGAGCCGACTGTAAGAGGTGAGCACTGAACCCAGACAGGAGTCACTACCCAGCTCCACACACACATAGGATTAAACTCCCTTCGGTTCATTTTCACTCACCACTTGGTTTTGGGCCCAGATGGACACGACCCCACTGGAGATGGAAGCAATGATGGGCCTTACTGGGTGCCACTGAAAAGACGCGAAGTGCAGGTCAGCACAGACACACACGCAGAAATCGAGACGGATAAAGGAAAAGAGGACAGACGGCCAACATGGATGGAGACGGAAGGGGGGAAAGGGAGGGCCAGCCCACCGCCACGTCCAGCAGCAGCTCCCCACGGGTGCCATGCAGGATCTTCACAAGGTTGCCAATGCTCTTCTCCCAAATGTAGAGCGCGTGCTGGCGGGCCGATCCGGCCACAATGTACTCGCCATCTCCGGAAAAGCAGCACTTCTTCCAGGGAGTCCTGGGGGGGTGGGGGGCACATGGAGTAAATACAGGAAGTACAGCCCCGATCCGTCCCCACCGGAAAATACAGGAAGGGAGTCAAGTACAGCTTGATAGTTTTTCACACAGCTTTAAGCTCAGTGGTGTAAACAAAAAGTTACATTTAAGAATTCATGATTTAATAAAACCGGCATCAGCTTTGGCAGCTCAAACCTTGGCTTCTGTAGGTTGTTACTTTGGAGCTCTTACATGGTATCATACTGTAGTACTGCTGTACTGCCCACACACATACAGTTTTGATTCATAACGAACACTGGAAATGCTGACATTGCTGACTCACACATCCAGGACTGGAAGTTTATACGGTGTCGCCATTTCAGGAAGGTTTATCGTCACAGCTATAAGACATGCAGTAAGGATAGCTGGCCTCTCTAAATCGCTCACAGGGAGCGTATGAAGGTGGGCTCCCTGCAAACGGACCTGCATGCCACAAAGGGTACACAACTGGCAGTGTCTACACTGGATGAGAAAGGATCCAGCCCTTCCCCATGATCCTGCACTGGAAAACTGGTTGAAATATGGACAGTGGACTAAATGACGTACAGTGTTCTTTAATTTACAGTCTATCACACAAAAGTTTCATGAATAATACGAGAAAAACTCTGAAAAAGATGCATCATAATTAGAACTGTGACTTGATTAAACAAAATTAACCACACAGTGTTCTGTGATTAACTGCACCTCATATTAAAACTTATAAATATGTATATAATGAATCCCCAAATTAATGTAAAATTAACAGAAAGTTGAGTATTTGAATTGTTTGGGTTTTTAGTCAAGTTGTATAATTTGAGTGTAATTGTCCAAGTGTCAAAAGTTAACAGAAATGATGTATATGTTTTCACAGTTTATCATTGATTGTTTATTGTGGGTTACACACAATAAAGTTGAAAGACTGCTAAAAATGTAGTTTTGTTACTGCAAGTTTTTGAGAATGACCCACATTTAAATATTTGTTTAATGGTTTAACTTAAACTTGTGATGTACAGATTACTCATTTCCAACAATGATACAAGTACAAGCTGGCACATTGCAATAAGAAGAGAGGGTATGTCAAATATTGTTTTTATAATCATACACATTGGCTATTAATGGTGCATACCACATGATCCAATAACTGTGTAAACTCAACAGGCGGATCATAGCACTAATCCTGACAGTGTGATTGATGTAAAATCTTTAACCTTTTGGGCAAACGTTCAACCACTGAAAGTACACTTAAAGATTTTAAGGCATAAAGCTTCAATATTCTAAAACAAATATTGCAAATTACGATGTTTTTATCCTATGTGTGTCTCCTCTGTGCAATTTTTCAAAAACAAAATAAACCTGGTAACATCAGCTTCCGCTGAGACGCTACCTGAATGTTTTGATTTTAGTTTGGAATTCTGGGATTCTGTGAAACGTCACGACCTAAACCCTCATGCTATTTACAAGCTGGAAGAATACCATAAGCCTCTATTAAAATATGCCCGTACTATTCTCCCATTTGGGTAACAAAAAACACAGCATACATTACCACAATCAAAGATATAACATCGTATGACTTTAACACAATGTGATAACGCAATAAACTTCCCAGCCCTAATTTTAATATACAGAGACGAACCCTTACATACATGGATTAGGGAAGCCAACAAACAACCAATTAGGAAATAAGAACAACATGGGATGGAGCATCGAGCAGTGGGAATAAAAGCTGGCTCATGTTCTTTGGGGTATTAGATGGATGTTACCATCTACTGTTAGCGTCTCCCTTTGGCAGTTGTCTGATTGACTCTGCACGGTCCAGATTGAATTGTATTCGAAATCTCCCACTTGGAAATTTCACCCCCCAATCAGAAACTTTATCTGTGAGGAACTCCCTCTTCGCTATTTTTTTCCCCTCAGATGCATCCGACCTTGGCTTTGTGTTACTGATACTATTTGGCCCCCGGGGTAAGGGGGTGGAGATCCCTGCTCTGTAGCAATGCACCTACAGGACAAGGTACAAGATAAGCAGACCACATTGTATTCTCAATGTGTCTGATGATGGCTGTGCTCCATAGGGCAAAAAGCCTCAGACACTACACATTTTTGCTGGGAGCTGGAAGGGAGCAAAAATGTGGTCTGGGGCTCCCTGAGAACCGGGTCGGGAAACACGTCCTTACAACATAAACTGGCATGTGTCTCAGTCCCTAATCACTCTCTAGGCCACATGAGGTGTAGAATTTCTAGTTCTGGAACAATAACTACCTACATGTCCAAATACGCTCGAGTAGATGAAATTTTATATGTGCACGTCTCTGCTAGAGATGGTGGCAGCTGATCGTGGGTGCTGAGGATGGGCAGGTCCAGCTCACCTGTTCACCAGGTCCTGCAGCTTCTGCATGGGCTCTGGTTCGCCATCACGGCCGCAGGTAAGGATCTCCCGGCCGTCATACACACGGATGATGCGGTCGGCCGTGTTGATGAGGAAGCAGCTGGGAACAGGATATCAGAGACTCATGATGGCTTTTCCAGTATCACCTGGGATTTGTACAACTTTGACATTAAACATACAGCACTGAGATCCATTTTTTTTAAACAATCATAGTATAATTCACTATTTCCCTCTGGAGGGGACTGCATATCACAGTCTAACAACTTCTTTGGATCCAGCTCTGTTAGCCTCACCTGCCCTTGCGCGCAAACTCGATAGATTTGATAGCAGTGGTGTTGCTCGTTCCCGTCGTCACCCTGAAGGAAGCCACCAGGTCCTGGTTGTCCGTCTTTAACACCAGAATCTTGGCGACAAAAAGGGAGTTTAAGGTGACAGCTCTCTTTTCACACAAGACGACTCCCAACAAAGAGGGGGAAAGGTGACACCTTAAGCACCTTGCATCTAATTTGTTTCAACTGACAGAAAAAAGGGTGCCGTTGGAAACAGCAGCATTTTATTCCCGTCAGAGTCCTGTCACCTCCCTGCCGTTTCCTTCCTTTGTTGACACAGAGCTGCTGCTTCATTTTAGGGGAAAATTAAACCAGATGTAGATCTCCTTCCATATAATGCTTTTGTGATGCAATTATAAGATCCATAAAATACTTTTTGATTTATCACATTCACAAGGTTAAATGCTGTCTGCTTTCACCATTCCCTTTATTGCCGCTAAACGGCATTGCTTCAGTTTTTGGGGCGATCTGACTCAATTCAACCAATTCCAGTTCAACACCCATACAATGCCTGGGCAAAGTGGCAGACCAGTCCCAAAACAATACATATTCCTCGTAGTCTGGGGAAATCAAAAATGATTAAATCGCTTTATGCAAGCCAAAGACAGAACACACAGTCTTCTACCATAGATATGGTGACTTCTTTGTTTCGCGTGCTTTTTTTTTCCCCGAAATGGAGGGGAACACAATCCCTAACCTTTCCCTTGGCGTTGCCAGTGTAGATGTACTCTCCACGCCGGTCGAAAGCTGCCACTACATTGAGGTCCGAGTCATCATCCACGGGAAGGACCACGTGCTTCGAATCAGCCAGCGTGAGCAGTACTGGGGCCGACTTCATGGGGCACACAAGAACTTTGTTCCTGTGAGGTACAATGACACTGCTAAAGCAAGACACCAGCTACCAAAACAGTGAGGTTCCATCATCCCGAAAGGACCCTGCTGCTTGCCCCATGTGTGAAGCTCTTAACCTGAATCATTTATAGAAGCACTTCAGTCTCCATTTAAACTGGCGAACTATCAGGCTGAAGAGTAAACTGGATAATGTCAGGTTGGATAATGTCAAAGTCTCTGCAGATAAAAGCATCTGCGAAGCAGCAGTGAACCTAAGACCTGGACTATTGATCAGATTTAAATGTTACTGCAATTCAATTGACTTAATCAGAATACCACAGAAAATAGTGCACATAATGGTTTTTAGGCTTTTACTAAACATTTATCAAATTTACAGCTCCCTCTAAGCTGTTTTGATATAAGCACAGACATAACTCCAAATGAATTAGCATTAGTGCAACCTGTGTACAAATATGACAGATGCTGTCTGCACAGAAACTCACGGGTCACGTGGGTGGTACTGCACTTTGAGGATTGGTGATGGGAAGCGGAACCTCTGATCACAATCGCCAGTGAGAACATCCCACAGGGACACAATGTTATCCGTGGAAGCACTGACAAGCTTGTGACCATCTCGACTCCAGCTAAGAGGCAACAAAAGACAGACAATACAAGCAAACCCCCGAGTCAGGCAACATTTTCACCGTACCAGGCACTGTACTTTTAGTACTCCAAGAAAGAGCCAAAAGTACTGTACTTCAAGATGCTGGTTTTCTACTGGTGTAAAAACTGGTACCGGCGCAGAATGATCATCAGGGTATTTTGTACTGAATTTTTAAAAATGCCTAAATTTATTATAGGACTGGGTGATGTGTGATATAAAGCTATTCCATAGTGCAATGTTCAGTATCTGGGGCTCTTATGTGCTTCCTAAGGGGGGGGGACTTCACTTGTGCAAGCCAAACTCCTGGCACCTACACCACCAACTGAACCACACCAAGCAGTCCCAGAGCATGGCCTCCCTCCCCCCACCCGCCAGACAGCAGCATTGGAATAAACACCCAGAGACAAACTGACCAGAGCGAGCACACCGGGTGTATATGGGCGCTGATGATCTTGGCAATGCCGCGTGTCAAAAAGTCCCAGATGACAATGCGCCCATCATTGCAGCCCACGGCGAGCAGCGTCCCCCAGCGGTTGAAGGTGCAGGTGAGGGCCATGCTGATGCAGTCCAGGGTGCCATCAGCCTCCTAATAATCAGAGCGCAGTTAGACACACCACTGCCAACAGGGACACTCTGCTGTGGGAGGCTGAAAAATTAGCTGTACTGTATACAGTCCTATAGTTTAACTTTAGAAGTGATTTCAATTGATTTCATATTATTTGCTGGATTCAGTAAATTGAGAGTGTGTGGGTACACACACACACACACACATATATATATATATATATACATACACAACCACATATATTAAATATGAAAGCTAGAATATTTATATTAGTAATTTATACATCTCACTAAAAACAAAATTACAACTTTGAAATAAATGAAAACTGATAAAGAAAATTGCAATATGAAGCATTAAATTAACTGCTTTGAGAGATAATTGCATTATTTTAGCAAGTCTTAACTCAAACTAGCCACAATTAACAATAAATGACCATGTTTACTTACCTCTGGGTAATTCTGCCCAAATGATTCTGAAAAGAAAGCAAAACTGGCCATATGTTAAGTGGAATGGCACAGAATCTATATTTTATAAAAAACAAAACCCAGGCAGGGATATTAAGAAATAAAACTTCTACTAAAAAGTCCCCTTTTACCAAATATATCCGTTAACATTATTAAACCAAAAGTGTCAAGTGCTAAAGAACTTCTTTTCAGAGTAACAATCGTGATAAACTGCTGTTGACAGTAAAAAAAAAATCAAAATTTCTTCATGTCAGGCTTCATTCAATTTAGGCATTCACAAAAAACATTGATTTATCCCGTGTTTCGTTTAACGTGTGTTCATCGGCAAAATAAGAAGTAGCGTAACGGCTGCTCTGATCTCAGGTGAAGTCCTTATCTGCTTATATAAAAACGACCGGCATATAGTGTTTTAGTCATTGCTGTTATATTGCCAATTATCTAAAAACGGAATGAGAGAGTCTTCAAATTGCACCCACTTATTTAAGAGGGTGCGACCGAAAAGACTACTGGGATAACTTGTTAAAATGCACAAAAACCGGAGAACTCGAACCACATTGCTCATGGAGTCAATAATGAAATTACTCTGCAGACGAAGAGATTTAAAGCGGCAACCTTCCGATTACAGGCACGGCTCACAACCCGCTGAGCCACAGACCGCCCCCAATGCTAACTGTAAACAATGGCGCCGTTTTGGTTTTCTGTTTAAGGCGCATAAACAATAGTCAGTAATTCTTTGCATTATGTTTTATCATGTATATGAAGTTTATACATTGCAAAAAATGTGTCAAACGTCCACGACTATATATCCATATTAACAAGCAAGGAACCCCTTCACGTTACAATAACTATTGCTGAATATGTAGCAAGCTAGCAATCCACTGGTGGTACTGATGCTGTAGCAACAATTCTCGTTAGAATTTAAATTACCAAGCAACTCCAGATTCATGGCTATTTCTTCGTCTTGTACCGAGTCTTTAAAAAGTCTTCAAAAGTAGTTGTAAAATCACTTTCCACGTTTATTTATCAGAATCCATAGTTATCCGATTAGGCTGCTAACTAAAACCCAAGAAGGCGACTGGCGCCTAGAAGCAGCGAAGGACCCAAGGTGTACAACGATTAGCTTTACCCAAATAAAATATCAAAGAATTTCAAATAAGGCTTTTAATTATTCGTCTGCGGTACTAATTTTAAGACATTCCATAATATCATTTTCAATTTGTATATATTTAATTCATACCAAAACAGGCATTTAGAAAGACACCTATCGGCATTTTCCAGTGATCTGCTCTCGACTGACTCTGAAAGTAACGGCGTAATTAATGTTATTTTAAAGTAATAAAACTACTGTATGTAAGTTTTTAACACCTCACTCAACAAATTGTTAAAATTCCCTGTATTTATTATGGCATGAGAAATAGACCTACTATTTCCGGGTCTTCCTCAACCACGTGCATGGATCCATTCTCGCTCATATAAATGCTTTAGGGAATTCCGTAGCTGACCGAACTGAACATCGTTATACAATCTTAAAGAAGTACAAGTAGGCCTACGTCTGAGCACGGTACTGGACCAAGATATATTTAGACAGAAAACATGCATGTATATTCTACAACTTTATTTATTTGTTATGTAGGTGTTATAGTAAAAGGAACAGTTAAAAAAAAACACTTCATATTCCTCATATCCTAGACCCCAGAAATTATTTGCGTCATGAACAGGATATTGCCCCATTTCCAGTCTACAAAATTCTTGTTTACAAAGATCTAGCTAGGGATGAGCAATACCAATATTTTCTTTTCAAACCAATACCATGACAAGGGGGTGGCAGTAATGGGGCTGGGTTCTTTGCCAATAAAATTTGCCAAGCAAAAAAAAAAAAAAAAAAATCAGTCTTTTAACATTAGAATCGGATACTCAACATAACATTCCTGCAATATTTCAGTAACAATCTGCACATCCCTATATTTAACCGTAACCATATCCATAGCACTTGCCCTGTGTTTTACGACCTCATTATAAAAAGGCAATCAGGTACCCAAAATCTCCAGCTAAAACCTTCTGAAAAGCCTAGCAGTACATGTAGCAGTGCTGAGTGAAGCATTTTGTGGGCCACAGCACAATGCAGTGATGCATTGTTGGTTTATGTTGTCAAAAGGCTGTATTATTCATCGGATTATGGTTCATCAGATTGAAATGTAAGATTACATGAAGCCGATATCAGCCACATGATAGCCTTGCATTTCTCTATGGGACATAAGTTAATGGTGAGACTGCAGAACCTCAATGACAT
>JAODKF010000125.1:549136-576804 GCA_026779585.1 Mormyrus proboscirostris | reverse complement strand
GTTACCGCCTGTGGATCTATGATAATCCTGTCTTTCACATCACAGTTTACATTATCCAAAACAGCACAGCAGTCCCTGTTGTTATCAGATTCCTCCAGCTCTCTCACAGTCGTATCCTACACTGTGGAGTTCTGCATTATCATCGCTGAGAGTGACTGGAATGAGGCCACTTTGTGTGCAATCTGACACCATGGACTGAACTGGGAGATCTTGACTGAGGTGGCTTGCCGGGACACTGGTGCCTCATTTGATGGGATAAGTGAGCTTTCCATCAACCTGGACAGCCACCTGAGGCAGCGTCGCCACAACTGCCACTGTCAGCTGTGGTCATCTGATCATCAGTGCCTCCAGTGTCCAGTTCAGCCAGACAACCCCCCAGTGCATCGCGAGGGCATTGTCACAGCCCCCACCAACAAAAGTCAGCCCGATCCCACCAACATACAACCAAAGCCCTTGTACCATCGTGGTACAGTTGTCTACTTGTAACCAGTCTCTCCCTCTCCCCACCCTGGTAGACTCCAGAGAAACTAGAAACTTTTGGTGTCCCTGTCTGACCTCCATCAAAGCCCTTGATAGGTCCCCCATTGGCATTAGCACCCTTTGGTACATGGTGATGATGTCATGCCCCATTCCCTTCCACAGTCCTCATCCCCAGAGCTCTATCCAGGTTTTCACCCTCTCTCAATACGTTTCCCAACTATGTCATGCCTAATCTATCCTCATGTGTTCTACCTGTGTAAGTCAAAATTTAAATTAGTGTTCCTTTAGTCTTTGTCTACCATTTGGTGTTTTATGGTAATCCCTGGTGTCTTCTTGCTCAAGTTCTCACACTCTCCAGCCCAGTCTGCTTCATAAGGTTAGCCTTTTGGTTTATGCGCCTTTTTCTCAGGTTCTCTTTTCAGGGCTGTGCCTGGTGGATTGGTTCT
This sequence comes from Mormyrus proboscirostris, assembly GCA_026779585.1. Lineage (NCBI taxonomy): Eukaryota > Metazoa > Chordata > Actinopteri > Osteoglossiformes > Mormyridae > Mormyrus > Mormyrus proboscirostris. The sequence goes on along the minus strand of JAODKF010000125.1, from coordinate 575,878 downwards.
GCTTTGTTACTTGATTAAACCTCCACATTTGCACTTGTGTCTGCTCTCCTGGGATTCCTGCTCGCTGTAATTGTGCATATCGTGACAAGTCTTACTACTGTAGGTATTGTCAAGGAGCACATCTATATGAAACACTGAATAGGCATATCACACAAAATCTTATTTAGCCTGCAATAATCCCATAATCCAGATTTTCTGTCAAGACACTCCATACGTCTATGTAGCTGACTAAATGGCCTAAATGTCATGCTCAGAAAACTATACTTTACAACAAATAACTTACAATGTTAATGTGACCTAAACTGTAAAACAATTTTGTTATTGATAAGTGGCTACAGAGTAGCAGTGTTTTAAAATAACAGAAAAATAAAGGTGCCTTCAGGCTCTAATCACAGTTTGGATAAAAAGCATAAACTTAATCTATCACAATGCATTAAATGCCGACAACATAGTACTTTTGTCAATGGTCAGAATTTCCCGTTAATCAGTATACAGTAAACCGATGGTGTGTCTCTCAAGCTAGAATACAGTTTTCGTACCATTTCACAGCCGTGAAATAAAAATCGCCTTCTTACCTTTGTGTTACACACCTGGTAAACTTAATATACCCATGATTGCAATAAAAAGTGCATGTTTTACAGTAAAATAGGGCCACCAATTCACTGTATCCACTTCTTGAAGCGAGTAGACCCTGTTGAAGTTCTCTCAATTTAGCACCAAATTTCTACCTATCCTTTAGGACTCAACAGGGGGAAGTGAGTGGCTCCATAGGCTATGGCACTGTGCCTCTGATATAAGAAGGTTGCATGGTTCAAGCCCCGGCCTTGATAGCACACCTATATGTCTATCTGTCTGCCCTTAACTGCCAGCTCTAGGGGTGCTGCAAGTTAGCTACCTATGCTGCCTATGGTTTCATTCGTAATTTGCTGAATGCTCTGTTCCTGTTGCAAATTAGAGAACTGTAACAACCACAATGCATAGTTTTATTGTGGAACTAGACGCCTTTGGAAACAAATGAACTGTCGTTTCGGCGTGTGGCGAGTCTGAAGTATTCTTCAATAGTCTCCAAGAATTCTGCTTTCCGAAAATTAGAAAGTTATCAAAAAGGCAAAAGATCTGGTGGCATTTTGCAATAAAACGGGGTTCGACGTATAATTTAAGTTGGGTCTTATTGTACGTGGATGTGATTTGTTGTATACGGAGCTTGCTGTACTTTGTTATTCTAAGACACATATTAACGTTTATAACCGGCTGTCCTAGAGAGAATACAACCTACTATATGGTTTCTGTTAATGTGTTTCGCGTACAACTACATACGTATCATACGCGTACGAATATTTTCTTCAGTTGCTACCCAATCATACTTTTGTTTGAAGTATGGAGAGTCATGATCACTTGTTCAAAGTACTAATTATTGGGGACAGTCGAGTTGGGAAGACATCGCTGGTGCACCGTTACGTGCACGAAAAATTTTCGAAGAATTACAAGAGTACAGTGGGAGGTAAGTGTAGTGTACGCCGGTCAGGACATTTCGTTAATCTCTGTCATTCCTCACGTGCTCTCCGAAGCCGAACGGCGCCCCAGGCCAGTATCGCCGTCGGCGCCCCTCTCCTCGCGGTAATGGGTCATGGACGGGGTATAAACGTGGTGGTAGTGTCTGTGAATAGAACACAAATTGAGAATGTGTTTCATTTAAAACTGTATTAAACTTTACAGGTGCAATTAAAACTCGGTAAGAAGGCATGTGATTTTTCAAAAGAACTTTTTTACTTCCTTTTTCTGTAAACGTTTATTGAAAACGTATGAGGCTTAGCAGATCTTTCAGTACTGCTGCAGTATTTAAATGTCAGAGAATAATGTAACTGTATGTATTTCTAGTGGACTTTGCAATGAAAGCTCTTACATGGTCTGACACGGAGACTGTACGACTTCAGCTGTGGGACATAGCAGGTAAGCTGCACTGTTACGCTGATGGTCAACATCTGAAAAACCATCCATGTTACTGAAATGTCGAAGGAGAAATAAATGAAACCTTTTAGGTGGAGGGCGGCAGTAAAGGAGTCATTCCACAGAATCGGTGCCATTTCTGTATCCAGGACATTATATGTATAAATATGCATGAAAAGTAGCTTTATAATACATGTTATTACCAAGCAGTGTGTCCTCCCCATTGTCCTCATTACAAATTAAAGTTACATAATGTAAAACATTAACGAAAACTACCCGGAACACTGAAAAAAGTTGAAGGTTTACAACATGCAAATGGCACCGATTCCATGGAATCACCTCAGAAATAAAACTGAGATATTTAAAATGATGCTGTGACAATGTGGTCTTGAATCTTTTAAGATGCATGTCGTATTCATTTGTGTAATACTTTTAAATTGAGTTATCGTTTATAGAGTATTTTTACAGCTTGGTGCTTTGCGCCCAGCATTAGAAGCCCTCTGCTCTGCCTCAGCAGTCTGATCTTTGTTTCCTAACCCTGACCCTGATCCCCCAAATCTGACTGGTGACACTATTCAGGTCAAGAGCGTTTCACCTCCATGACCAGGATTTATTATAAGGGTGCATCGGGCTGCGTGATCATGTTTGACGTCACCAGCATCTCCAGCTTTCACAGCTGCCAGAAATGGAAGGAGGACTTGGACAGCAAGGCCCTTCTGGTGGATGGTAACCCTATCCCCTGCATCCTGCTGGCAAATAAGGTAGGTCCAGATCCCTGCTTACTAAAGCGAGCACAAACACTACAACTCATTACAGTATTACAGTACTTGGATGTTGTAACAAGCAGATGTAGTGAATAGAAAACATTTCAGCTGATGTGATTTCACTCTAAAGGGAAGTGCTTTTGCTCCATTTCAATATATGTGATGCTCCTGTAGCTTGCGTTAATAATACGAAGGTCATGAGTTTGAATCTCAGGAAGTGTACATAAATTGAAACCCATCACTCTACTGGAAGTTGCTTTGAATAACAGCAGCATATAAATTTTAATGATTCATTCACACTCAGATAGTTAAACATTCCTGCTACACTGCTAGAGTCAGATCTTTTTCTTAGACAATTAAAGGTAAAGAAAAAAACTGGAAACTTTGATCCAGGGCAACTATGAAACATGAATTGCATCTAGATAGATTAGCAGGGTTAAAATTAACCCAAGTCTAGAAGAATCTGATTTGAATGGCTTGGCAAACACCTTATGGAAGACAACTGGTTCCACTTCTTAAAACATCTCCTCGATTGGAGCATAGACTGACTTCTCACATGATATGCAGCTCACTGTTTTAATTTCATACGTGTACCACAGTGTGATTTATCACCTTGGCAAGTGTCAAGGGAGGATGTGGAGGCATTCAGCAAGACCAGTGGCTTCATCGCCTGGATGGAGATATCAGTCAAAGACAACAGAAACATCACTGAATCCATGAGGTATGCCAGTGTTTGAAAATCCATAACAGTTTAACCATAACTGCTTATGCAAATTGACCTGGGCTTTGTGTATGGGTTAGACCAGGGGTCCCCAACCACCGGGCCGCGGACCGGTACCGGGCCGAGCATTTTGTTCCGGGCCGCGGTGAACAGATAAGAGGCTGTTTTATTTTGGAAAACACTTCCATCTATGGCTCATAGGTGGCGATAAGGCAACGCACTTGGTGATTACAGTAAAATCCCGTTATTGCGGACTCGCTTATAATGGAATAGCGTCTATAACGGACAAGGTCCGCTGGTCCTGGCCGTGTGCCTTTAAGAACATGCAGAAAAAGCATCGGATATAGCGGACTCACATATAACGGCATTTTGCTTATAATGGACAATCAGTTTGATCCACAGGGCCGCTTTAACTGTAGTTTTGTTCGGCTATAACTGACATGCAGCTTCGCCGACAAGGCACGTGGCGTGCCGGTGATATCCAGCGCAGATAGTTAAATATTGCGCACCTCATTATCTTTGTCTCCGCTCCCTCCCCCAACCCGGTGTTCTGATGAGTAGAGCTACCTATTGAGACGTGCAATCGAGCCTTTTTGCGCATGTGCAGTTCCACCGTTTTGGGATTTAGGGGTTAGGATTAGGGTAAAGGTTTTAGCGTTTTTTTTGGGATCAGGATAAAGGTTAGGTTTAGGGCTATTGATTAGCACTACAGTAGCCTAACTGGACAGAGTAACTCAACTCGACAGAACATTGGCTCTTAAGAGGGAAACAAGCTCAGGGTTCCCACTTATTCAGCAGGATGGTGAGTTGTATTTTTACACACTTTGTTTTTAGTTGTTTCTATACCGGTCCGTGAAAATATTGTTTTACATGAAATTGGTTCATGGCGCAAAAATGTCTCTTAACACGTCCTCCCCTCCCGGTCCGTGGAAATGTTAACGGAATAAAACCGGTCCGTGGTGGCAAAAAGGTTGGGGACCACTGGGTTAGACCACTAGGCTTCTCTCCCTTTAATCATGTTGCGAAGGAACACAGAAGGAAGGACAGTGGTACGAATCCAATTTCAAATAAATGGGTCATTTAATGGATATTCCAGAAAATTGAAACAAACAGAAACTAAATACATATTGGAATCCAAGTCACAGGGCAGAGGCGAAAGTTGTGGGGACAGGCAGTTGGCGTCGTCGATCGGTGGACGATGCAGGTTGTAGTCGATGGCTGGGCAAGGATTGGAGGAGCGGCGGCAGCGATCAGTGGCCAAGGCGGGCTCAAAGATGATGGTCCGGGCAAAGGTCAAGAGAGGGGTTAATTCTGCAGAATGGGGCTATCCTGGGTGGGTGGATCCTGCTGAATGGGGCTATTTAGGACACTGACGGCACACACACTGATGGTGGTCTCCAGAACAATCCCCGCTTATTGCATGTTAAAGGGAAAAGTATAATTAAAAGTAAATTTGATTTAGAAGTAAATTTAGATTTAGAAACCCAAAATTATACTAAATATTCTTCTATTTATCATTCAGTGCTCATGTTTGCACTGATCCAAAAAAATTTATTTTCAGATGTTATAAATAAAAAGGCCTTTACTTCATATACAGTCAAACCTCGAACTGTGAGAAACTTGGTTTGCGAGTGTTTTACAAGACGACCAAAATTTTTAAATAAATTTTAACTTGATAAACGAGTGAGGGCTTGCAATACGAGTATTATGTATATGCTTTGTTTGCCAAGCGTCACATGATCACAACTGAGCCGATGGTTCTTCTCTCTCTCTCTTGCTGCAGGATTGTGGGTAATCACCTCCCATGCTCGGTCTCAGTCAGTGTGCTTCACTCGTATAGTCAAAATGTAGTAGAAAAGCACCACCTGAGTAAGGGTGTAGCAGTGCAAGTGGTGAATTTGTATAACGACAATGCAATGTCCACATTTCCACGAAATCAAAAAGGAGGCAAAAGCAGCTGTCATTGGATAGGTTCCTTGTTAAAGTCACATAAAAAGAAAAGGATTCCAGTGAACCAACAGATAGCAGTGATTCCGTTAGTTATAGTGAAAGTCATCCTACAAAATAACCCTCCTCTTCTCCTCTCTCTCATCTCCCTCACACCATCCACGATTCTTTTCAAAGGTAAAGTGCAGGTTAATTTGTTTTATGTATTTTTACTTTATATTTTGTATTAATCATTTTTAATGAATATTTTTGGGTTGTGGAACAAATCATCTGAGTTTCCATTATTTCTAATGGGAAAATTCGCCTTGATATAGATGTGCTTTGGATTACGAGCATGCTTCTGGAACGGATTATGCTCGCAATCTGAGGTTTTACTGTATATAAAATTACAAACAATAGGCTTATTGTCCATGATTAGCACTGAAATCTGAAAATACTGTTTTAAGTTATCAAGAATTCATTATTTTGATGATTAATGATTATTAAACTAGATCTTAAGGTCTTTGAATTACAGTAGAAACAGAAAATCTGATAAATTGCTGGACAAAAATGCTGGGCAGTGAATGGAGTAAAATTTCTTTAAAACCTGACCATTCCCATGCAGCCCAAACACAAACGTTTTATTTACTGTGATGTCTGTGGTGCAGAATCCTGGCAGAGAACATGATAACTCGATCAGCTTTTGGAACACCAGAAAACCAGAGAAACGGCTTCAAGCTAAGATCACCTGTAACGGCAAAGGAGGTTACTGGGAATCAGTGTTGCTCAACTGCGAAGAACTTGGTGGAATGAACATTTCTGATATTTCTTTTAACGGGTACACTAACGCTATGGCATAAGTCACTGAATATAAATAATAAAGATGATAGAGGTAAAAAAATCATTTTGTGTTTTACTTTTCTTCTATGTTCTAATCAGAGTCGCAGAAAATGCCCACACACGACAGAACACTATTGCCCTGCATAGATACTCGCGCGTCAGTGTGATCGCTAAGTATGGAGCGCCAAACAGGTCAAAAATGTGTGGATTAATAACGCGTAGTAAAGCTGAGTGAGCGCAGTGCGCGGTTGCAGAGGTGCCGCAGATAATCGCTTGCTGTTCCTAATCACTACAAGTGTCTCAAACGACCAGACGGGGGCTAAAAAAGACTATTAACAGTTCAATATGCTGTTTAGTATTTCTTCATAAAATGTCAGTAGTAAATTTGTCTGGATTTTAACAATGGTATCATTCATCAAAATTTCCCTATAATAAAGACAAAATAGGCTCATCTTGGGAATGAAACACCAGGGCTGAAAAATCAATCCCACTCCGTTGTTGCCTAAACTCGGTAACGCCCCACCTCTTACCGTGCATCTGTGCGATTGCGACTGTGCGATTTACACCGACTCGCTGTAAATTAATAAGCATATAATGCGGTTGTTTGGTCGAAACGAGACATATGGGGGTGTCCACGTTAAAATTAATCTGTAGACGGCGGAAGCGGTGATGTCACACTCTGAATTAATGAATCGAAGGGGTCTTTCTTTCTGTCCTGGAAGCGCGCGACAGATTGGCTTTTCAGTACTGCTTGGCACTGTTGGACTAATGTTGCTCTAAATAACAAGGCGACTGACAGGGAGCACGAAAAGCTTTCCTCGTCTCTGCGATGGCGTCGTGACAACGAGCAGAGTCACCAGGATCACAGATGGGCAACTGCTCATGCTGAGCTTTAAAGAACGCTTTTCGTCTCAGAGTACAGTAAAACATGCCAACTCTTCTCACATCGTGCCAAGTAACATACTTTCACGCCATAGGTAATAAGGACCATAACAGGATTTTACACCAGTATTGGAGGCACGCTGAGTGTGCGTTGTAAATCATATTTATTCTAAAAATAAGAAATGTATGAACTTGGGACAACAAAACAGAGCCCCGAACATATCGGGGATAAAATTACTATTGCGTCAAGGTTTTCATCAATAAATCGAAACACTACGTGCTGAGCTACTGTAGATAATGATTTAAAAACATCAGCCCAGAGTAAGGCTAAAACTCAATGACGTTTTTACGTACTTTCCAGTGTAGTGTAGTGATATTACCACTAGTAAGCGTCGTTTTCTTTGCTTGACAATGATTATTAGGCCACTTATGCAACTGTGACCTCAAAGAATGTCACACATTATCCTGACAGAAAAAAACAATGTCCTACATTTTCAGTTTATTAACTTTTTAATTATTTGACATAATTATAGAATGTATTTACGTACAGGAAAAAAAACAATTGTTCATAGGATACAATCACTTTCTCTCAGAAAGCATTATTTTCACTACGTATGCGGACTGATTTGTTCAAACAGAAATACGAAATGGTTCCTGTGAGTAGCCTATATATAAGTTTCATCGCTAATTTAAATATGACTAGGCAAAATTACATTTACGGCAAATATAAGCTTTTTATACAAAGCCATGTGAATTGCCATATAACTATCTGCTGCAAAATCGATCAGGAAACTTATTTGAGCTCCTAATCGGTTGAAAACATATGACAGATCAGAAAATTGCATTTTAATGGAAACACTTTCTTGAAGAAATAATTGTATTTAGAAAGTCTGCATATTAGTACTAACGAGCGGATATAGTTGTGATATATATTCATTAATTCATTCTCGTATTCATTTAATTTCAGCAACGGTATTAAGTCTGACCAGGAATATTTTCTGCTTTCTCTCGGGAACGCTGCTGTCAGTTGTATCAATTCTTAAAGTTATAGCCACCGAGCCAATGCTATGAACGATCTACTTGCGCTGAACAAGACGATTTACATACAGATAAATGATTGGCCATTAAGTATATAAACGTAAACCCCGAAAGCTCGGGCTTCTCAGAGGCTTTGCGTGGGCAGCCAATGATATTATCAACAGAGCACGTGGGCGTGGTTTTGTTTCAATGAATACTAGCCATACGAGCTCGTTTCTCCTCATTTTCTTGCACTGAGCACGTAAAAAAGTCGTTAAGAAGTCGCATTCAACTTCCTACTGCGATTGCCCGGTATTTTGGGCCTAAGAACTGCTTTTCGCTTCCACGCTGCATAAACGTGACTGTAGACTGTACATGTGATTAGTACTTGACCAATCAGAGACGTGGAATCGAACTACATGTCAGTGAGCCCGAACTCTGCGATAAGAGAACGGAGCAGGCGCAGTAGCAAGAAGTTATGAAACCAGTGAGAAAGCTGAGGCCGAGCATGCGGAATTGAAGGCTGCCGGACTGCACAATCTACCCTTACTTAAATAAAATTGGGATAAGAAATGATAGTTCCTCAAGGAATGACATAAGCATCACCTCCGGTGAACAGCGGAAAGGTAAGTGTTGGCGATTCTTGTGCTCTTCAGTGTGAAAATCACTTAACATATGTAAGGAAAACAGTCGCAATAGTTACAGGTTACATAACCATTGTACCTCTGACCCCCTTTAGGTTTACGGGTCTTGGTTTTCTGTTATAAACTTGTGCTCCATTACGTTGCCGATTGATTGTAATATGTGCGTATTTATTACAAACAAAATATGCTATTAATGCTGTTCCTGGCAAAACGAGTTTTTCAGATTCCTTTTGATTCGTGTGACCCAGTTTCTGTTCCCGACTGTACATAAATCGTGTATTTTGGTCACTATAAATTAGTAACAACTATGCGGATATCAACCTTTTTTTGTTAAGGAGCTCGCAATGTTACATCATTCATTGAGTATTTAGGTATTTCAACTTTTTATTTCCACTTAGTTTTATTTCGAAACACGTTTACAAGTTTGTGTTATACATACCTAGGATACATACATACATACATACGACAATCAACGTCCTTGGTGACGACACAAATCCTGAAAGTTGTTTCGAAACTGCGTAATACGTTGCCAGTGTGTTTTGCGGGGGCCATCGTAATGTTCTGTCAGATGTGGGGGCGGTTAGAAAGTAACGTGGCTTCATTCATTTTTTTTGCTCCTAGCGTCTCTGCTTTGCTGTCTCGGTGAAACTCAAAGCCAGAGATACTGTCCTTTCATGTTCTGCTGTACTGCTTTTACAGTGATAGGTTTCTTTTGTTGTATGTGATACACTGAGTTTTATTATAACACATTACATGACATTAAATGAACGCGTTCAGCAAATCGAACTGATCCGAAGTAACAGCGTGGACAGTCGACGACGCCATATCTTCTCTGATATATTTTCATGCAAATGGACATTTACATTTTATTTGTTTATTTAAGTTTTTCTCATCTTCTATTCAAACGAACCTGCGATTCATTTGGACCTCAGGCGTTTCTTTACTTTCTTACTATAAAGAACTCTCGATTCTGATGTTTTCGGGTGATGTCTTTACGCTATGCGGAACCACTTTATATAATTTCATTAAGTGTAATGTGCGATGCTATCATAACTGAAGCTTTAGTGAAAATGAACTTTTTCCAGACTTTTCGTGCTGTTTCTGATTTGGAGTAGGAGTGTTGGAGTACTAAATTGGATAGCATCCACCAAATAGGTCTAGTTTGTAAACAATATTGCTTGAGACGATACATTTAAATTTCATACGCCTATTTAATCAAATAAAACGTAGGCAAATCACAAAGGAGCGGGAAACTTGAAGATGCAGTAAAAAAAATGGGATGGATGAAACGCGACAAAAATGCAGACTTTTAGAAATATTGATCACAATGGGTGTCTTTTAATGTCCCCCGTAGATTATGGCCCCAAACTCCATCCACTGGTTCCGGAAGGGTCTCCGTCTCCATGACAACCCGGCACTCAGGGAGGCGGCGCGTGGTGCCTGCACGGTCCGCTGCGTTTATTTCCTGGATCCTTGGTTTGCCGGCTCCTCCAACCTCGGAGTCAACAGGTGGAGGTGAGTTACACGGGTATTACGATGAAATTTTCTTTACCTGTTTGTTTCTGTGGAATTTTATTACTGTAACGTTCTCAGCCCTAAGGTACCACTATGCATTCTGTGAAAAATATCCCCTCGTAATTATTAGCTTTATTGAAACCTTCCAACCTGCCAGTTGCTTGTCTTTCACTGGCCAGTTGTTGACTGTGGGAGCGGATAGCAACGCACATGCCCCCTTTATAGCTAGTTTCGAAACCGCAGAAAATTTCGGATGGTTCAGCTTTTTGTTTCTCTATCGACCTCTATCAACTTTCTCATGACGTATCCCTGTTGAAATTATTTGCCTTAATTATATTTTCCGTATATTTCCCCTTTTACTTACCAGGATTAGTGTCATATCTTATGTAAGTTTCTACTCCTGGATATAAATGCGGCCTCTTAAAAGACTATTGTATGACTTGGGCTGTGAACCCAAGATCAAAGATTAGAATAGTATGAAATGTTCTCCCCATTTTCCACTTCTTTCTGGATTTCTCTACAACTGTGATCAGAATGTATATGAAGCGGTCAGCAGGGGGAGCCTGGCACGACAAAATGCTGTAGTGGACCTTTGTATGCTGCTGGATGTTCAGCTTCAGCTGAATGCAGTACTAGCTGAGGTTAGACTGCAGTTGCAGAATACCTTGTTCTAAAGATGCTGGGGAGGTGAGGTGTGTGTTGGTGGGCAGGAGGTGGATGGTTTGGTTGTGTGCTCACTGCATGTCTATTCAGGTGACTGTGGTACTGAGATGCACTTCAACACAGGCAGCATTGTTATGATAGGACGGTGTGTACTGTGAGTTAATGTGAATATATTGGCTTTCTCCTTTTGAAATATGAAAAGTCCGTTCTATCATATTACTGTTCTGCCCTGTAAATTGCATTTTGCATTTTACGGTGGCGCGTCTAATGGGTAAATGGAAAGTAACACATAAGAAGTGAGATCTTTTGAAAAGATCTCAAAAAAAAAAATGATAAAAGCAGAGAAGAGCAGTTTCTGTTAAAATACCACCCCCCCCCCCCCAGTTATTGTAATGAGGCAGGTGGTGTTTTACGAATTGGAGTATTTTTTCTTTTTCAATAGTATGACACTAGTTTATGAAAGTGATTTTAATTATTATTATTGTTGACACTCCACAGCGATAGAGCCTTAACCCGTATTTAGCTGGCAACTGCTATGCAACATTGTTTAGGACCTGGGGTGGTGCTTTGCTGACCGGGTATTTAAACTGGCAACCTTTTGATCACAAGCAGACGTCCTTAACCATTAGGCCACTCTATTGCAACCAGTGCCTCAGTAAAGGTCACCCCAAGGTAAAATCCAGTACATCAGAGGGTTTGGAATTTGTGTCTGGAAGGTCTTGGATTCAAACCCTGTTATCGGCAGAGTAATCACATGACCACTGGGCCTTGGATTCAAGCCCTGTTATCAGCAGAGTAATCACATGACCACTGGGCCTTGGATTCAAGCCCTGTTATCAGCAGAGTAATCACATGACCACTGAGCAAAGCCCTGAACCCCAACTGCTGCATAGGTGCTGCATGCTGGTTGACTCTGTCTTTGACCCCAACTTCTGTATGGCCCTTTGGGCAAAAGTGACGATTTAACCATGGTACATGCACAAAGATTTCATTACTGAATTGTGCATGATTTCTTAATCTCAGGAGGCCCGACCCTTTTCCCTTAGAGTAGAGTAGTGTATGTGTACTATAGGGTTCAGGTTTGGGCTTGTTTTTCTACATAAATCATAGATTTTGGTCAGTTTAATTGTTGGTGTTCTCGGTGCACTTGGAAAAATAAATTGAAGATAAAGGCAGAACATATGGAAAGCAAAACTTGGAGTTTGTTACAGGTTCTTTGTCTCTACATAAAATGGTAAACGGGTATGGTGCTTGGATGATGGTAGTACTAGTGGCGTGAAGCCACAAATAGAGATTATATGCAGTACTTTCATAATATTGTGTTGAGTGAAAATGAAAAGCAGGGCTAGTGACCTTGTCTTGTATGACTAGCGGCTCTTCCCAAGATGTCCTAACAGGAGGCAGTGATCACTGGATGATTACTGGCTCTCCGGTATTTTAGAGCATACGTAGCCTTTCCTCAGCTTTTGAACCCTGCCTGAGGGTGGCCTGGTTTCATTCTGCTGTAACATGTCCTATGAATATCTTTGCTGGTATCCTAACTGAGAATGTCAGTCTGTGCCCATTATGTATTTCTTGTGATTGGTTTGGATTCTGCAATGCTGCCATTTTGTTGGTGTAAATCTTTATCCTTCCCTATGATCCTGTATTGTTCTCTCTGGTCTTTTGTTTCACACCTGCTGGTAGTTCCCCCTCATAATATTTTATACCATTTCTGATCCTTGCACAGACTAAAGCAGAAAAAAATGTTTGTTCAAATATTTTAGTTAGGATGGCAAGAATTCATGGTAATATATCCCAGGGAATATCTTAAGGCAGAGAAATTTATTTTTTATTTATTTGATCAGGAATCTCATATTCTTCAAAAGCGCATGACTTGTCAAACTTTACACAAAGATGAATTGTCATTTTGGAACTCGCACCAGTCACCTGCACAGTTGTGTAACAAATTTTACAAGGTTTATAAAGTAGCTAAATTTAGGAAATCGTTGCCATTTCCAAAATAAAGTAAAATGGGTGTATAAAATTAACTATTATCGTCTTCACTGTTTCACCATATAGTGAGAATGTGGGTTAGTGTGCCGCCATATCAGATTTCCGTGAGTCACCCATGGCAATGACCTACTTTTGGAGGGCCTGCCTCGACGGCCTGCTTCGACGGCCTACCACCGTGCAGCTGTGTGTCCCCACGATGAGCAGAGCACTCTGTTACACACACAGTCCCAAACCCAAGTGCTTCACCTTATTTGTTTTAAAATATGTTGCCTGGAAAATGTTTTCCTGCAGTTTAGAGCTGTTAAATATTTATATAACAGACACTAGTCCTACAGCTGTAAGTCGGGTTTTGAAGATGATTTTTTTTGGCTCCAGCAGCAGTGAACTTAGTGATGTAAATTTGATGTGGAGATTTTACTTTTCCCCATCATACTCGCACCGGTTTATGCAAGTTAAATGTGTAGCTTGCGCAGCATTTCCCTGATTTGGTGTGCTATTGGCGGTGGGTTTGCAGCTTGAGTTGCGTGTTTTTTCGGGACTGCCAGTAAAGAATACTGTGGGTTTAAATTCCTTCCTGACTACCTGTGTCATGTCCGCAACTCGGAAGTATCGCAATATAATAATTGCTAGTTTTATTGATCCCCTTGGGGAAATTCCCTTCACACCTCCTCCAACTTGCTCTCTGCAGGTGAGAGTGAGCACCCCACGAGGGGCATGCAGTGGGCTTGAACTGGCGACCTTCTGATCACAGTACAGAGGCTTAGCACACTGAGCCAGACCAGTACGCTGAGCCAAAGTACTCATCTTCTATTCTTATACAGCACTGCTAAACCAAGTTAAAAGAATAGAGATCCGACCTACTGCACCATTCTGAGGTTATGTATTATGTATGTTCACATATCTGTCAGCAGCAGGCTGGATGCAGATGGAAATGGGTTTTGAACCTCGTTGCTCCATATAGGGTCAGGGGCCCTTGGCTGCTGCTGTAGTATTTGCAGCCTTTCGTGGCTGGTTCATTCTTGCTGCGTGTTTCATAATCACTTGTTTTGGTGTAATGTGGGTAATACTAATGTCCTGTTTAAAAATAAATCTTTTCAAAATTGTTTTCTGTGGAGACGGTGTGAAAAAGATTTTGCTTGGATACTGGGTGATCTGTCACAGATATTGTCACGTGTCGTGACTAGGGATGAGCATTTTAGGCAAATTTTGCCAGTCACTATTCGAATATTAGATTAGCCCAACCCCAACCCAACCCAACCCCACCCTCACAACACACGCACAAAGAGAAATGTAGATGTTTCAACATTTTTTTTTTCCCATATGAAATGAGATATTACCCATTACCATGTAAGGATAACGCAAAACATTTAAATGTAAATTGAATAAATTAAACAGAAATTAAACCGAAGCGATGGCTCAAGTGCAGTAGCAAACAATAACATTAATAGCATGTGCTTGGTGCAGTTATGGCAAAATGACCATTTCCTATATTCTTAACAACACAACCCTAAAAACACTTCTCTAGCTTATAGGCTAATTCACTAGTATATTGACACACACAATGAGACGTCACTCTTTGCTGCAAAAAGATACATAAAAAACTGGAAACTAGTGCTGGACAAATTTTATAGTGATATTTGAAATCTTTGAGAGAAATATCGCAATATTCGTAAAATTAGTTGATGATCTACTGAAAATGAGCTATAGCTAAATAACTCATGACTTACTAATAGTCAGTCTCTACTGGGAAAAGCAAGTTGGAATCTCAGACTCTGGTTAACTCACCAAAAAGTCTGTGTTGGTTCACTGACGGTTAACTCTTAAAATTTTACTAAGAACAAATTTCACAGAATATGAATTTCAGAAATGTTTTTTTTTATGACATCCACGACAACCTATAAAATAAGCAGCAGGATCAAATTCGTTTATGCTTGTTGCCACAAGTTGACAGCAGACAAAAAGCAGTGCCGACAAATTGCTTGCTTTAACTCAATATCGTCTCTGTCGAATACGAAATATCTGCATTCAACAAGACGAATGTCTTCTGGTGGTTATTGTTCACTCGTTTTTGTTACACTTGGCATTTGAGTGGGCAAGAATGAAAATGAATGATTGGCTCACGGAGTGCATGCAGAGCTCACTCAAACAGCAGAGCTAAGCTTCATAATGCATCAGCCTCAAACTTATTCGAGAGCGGAAAAATCGTACCTAATTATATTGCGGCTAAAATATTTTTTATTTAAGATTTATTTTTTGATTTTATACATGCTCTTGATTTATATTGGACAATGTTGACTCATCCCTAGAAGTGACCTGCTGAAACCTGCCATATCATGACCATTTCGTGGATTGTTTAGGTCTGTTTGTATTTTTTATTTTTATATTATATTATATAAACAAATAAAACCATATGCTGTACAAATGACCTCGAAGTTTAATTAACCAATTACCAACTAGTAATTTAGCCATGACCTCAGCATGACGGCTGTTAGGTCCCATGTAACTGTTGGTGTCTCGGTCCCCCTAGGCCACGGTGTTCTCGCCTTTTAACCACATTCTCTCGTTCTGTTGTTCACCCTTCCTTTTACTGTGCAGTCCAGGCATCCATCTGTTTTAAGTGTTGCTGTCTTTACAAAAAGTAACACTACAGTCTCAGGACGGCAGCTACTTACTTATTGTGTTGCTTTGTCAGACTTTCCCTGAATGGCATGTGGCTACATTTTCACTGAAGGACCAAATCTTTTAGAGAAAGGACAGACTTTTTGATATTATTAAATTGTGTATTAAATGATGGGCCCTTCCTGCATAGATCAATAACAAATCTGCTAGACCCAAATATCTAGCCCTATAAAGAGGGGTATTAAGCTTTAAGGAAGCAACTTTTGGGTAAAGCTGCAGCTAAACAAACATGTACCAAACAAAGCAAACAAAAATACGGTTTGAAATACGTCCCACAAACACAAATAAGGAAGCAAGATCTGTTGGATGAAATGAGGTTACTAGGCTAAATTGCATCCCCCCCCCCCGGGTACACGGATCTGTGTCGGTACAGTTATATAAGGGCTTACGTCTTTCCTGGCTGGCAGCCCACAAACGTGACTCCAAGTGTGTTTACTTCACTGACCCAGACTGTCTTATTCTCTGATCCATCTGAGCTTTCGTAACACCTTTCAATTCTGCCATTTCCGTTTGCATGGCGATATGTCATTTTCTTTGTTATTGACAAAATCATCTTTACTGCTCTAAGCATTTGATTTGCAGATTGCCCTAAACCTTTTGGTTCAGTTTTATTTTAAGACTCTTTCTTAGAATGATACCCACAGAACTTTTTCTATAAATGTAACTGGATTTTCGCCTGAATTTTCTTTTCCAATCTGATTGTACGTGTACAATAATTTATTTAGTAGCTTTTGTCCAAATTGATGTACGTGAGGCAACAGACTGGACATTACATTATCACATTACAGTATAAACACACGTCCTGTCAAGGAGTCTACTTTGCATATGTGCAGCTAGTCTGAGCTTCTGGTGAATGGTTAAGTTTGTGTAAGCAGTATTGGGGCAAGAACATCATCTTCCAAACAAAGCACGATCACAACATTAATAAAAAAATTAATTAAACACTGAATATTTCATCGGCAGAAAACGAGATATTAAGAACGTTCTGGGAATGTGGGGTGGTATCAGGCTAGTAGAGGAATTTCTGGAACAGATGGGTCTTGAGGTATTTATTGAAAGTGGAGAAGAAATCTGCTGACTATGTGATTCGGCAGCTGATTACATCATTGGGGGAACCACACAGGGGAACCATCCGTATTGAGACTCCTCTTGTATGGTGGAGGGATCTCTAAGTGGCTTTGCTTTGCTGACCGAAGAGGGCAAGATGGGATGAAGGTCTTGATGGAGATGGGTGCCTGTCCATTATTGGCCCTGAAAGCCAGAATTGAATATAAGCACCTATCTTGTCAGTGAAGAGAGAACAGTAGGGATGGGATACGAGAGTGTTTAGACTGATTGAACACCAGACGAGCTGCATTTTGAATCACTTGTAGTGGTTTCACAGCACATGCTGGTATGTTATGTGTGTCCTATATGACTTGTGCTTTGGCCATTCACACAACGGCATAAGTGATCAAACTTTTTACTCAAGTGCAATTTAGGTTTTGAGACATAATTTTGATAATTATCTTCCTGCAGCTAAACGGGTGAGTTTTTAGGTGTATTAGTCGCAGATGCAGAAGGTGATGAGAGTTGAATTTCCAGACCAGAATATATTTCTGGAAAAGTACAGTACATTATGGTACAGCACTTAAACCACTTAAAACTCTCCAGCTGTCTCAAATCTTGTTTCACACTTGCTCCAATGGTAGTATGTGCTCTCCCTGTCTGCCAGATAAAAGTATATCCATCTTTCTGTTTGTTCCGTTGAGCATATGTTGTTTATCACAGCACAGCTCTACTTTTGGACTGAGATAAGAATGGATCTGAAGCACAAGGACGTGACCCAGAGCCCAGGACACTGCTGTCCCGCATCTGTCTGGGTCTGCCCTGCTCTGTGGTGTTCTGTCTGAGCCCTGTCTGATCCTCCCCGCCTGGGCAGTGTGTTCTTGTGTTGGGGGACACGTGCTGCCAGCTGGCTAGCCGGGACTGACCGCTTTGTAAGCCTGCTGCCGCCGCAGCTCTCTTCGTCTGCAGGTGCCGCGTCAGGGCGGAGGGCAGCACATAACCCTGGCTTCCATGGCATCTGGCCTTTTCTCCTGACTTTCTTCTCTTTGAGAACATTGAGACTTCCAATTCTTCTTCTTTTTTTTTTCTTTCACATTTAGGAACGAGCAGCATTTGCGCACACACACATTTTGTGTTTGATCTTCTATCCGTCCATTCATCTTCCAAGCCCTCAACTGGAGCTGTGGTCTGTGGTTCCGTTTGACCTATGGAGATAAATTTTGTGCTTGTGTAAAGTATACATGAAACCCTTTCTCGTACATGTGTGGCAGTGTATTTGTGTGTTTAAAGTTGGTGAACATGTTGTGTTTTGACTCTGTAATTTCACTCTTCAAATTATTTTAATCTGGCTTTATTGCTGTGACCATCATTATTTTCTTTATAAAATGAAGACATTTTGCAACCAGACTGAAAGTCATTAACGTGTTAATTGCACAAAGGTAATTCAATATGAACTTTTATCCGTCAGTACGGTGGGTGCCTGGATGATGCCTGCTTTCCGGGTATCTGGTGTCTGTAGCGCTGTAAGGCAAGTTTGTTCTCAGATTAACTGCCTGTTCACACCTCAGGAGATTTTGTGGTAAGCGGCATGTACTCTGACCCCTCCCAACCTGCTCAGCCTGCCTGAGATTGAGAATGTCCTGTCCTCGGTCAAATAATCTCGGCTTTGGAGGCTGGCTGTCTGGAGGTAGCAGAGAAGGGCCTGACCTTTTTCTGGAGGCTGTCTGGCCTTGATGGGCAAACACACAAGTATATATGTCATTAAGTCTCTTTTTCCATGTTTAATGTTATTTGATTTGTATAATGTGGCAAAAACTGCCTTTGTTTATATAGGGACTAGGTTAATGAAAAGAACGTCTCTTAATTAGGAAGTCTTTCTGTTGATTTGCTGATAGCTCTGAGTGCGTATCAGATGTGCAGCGTTAAATCTTGGGCACCCAGATATAGTGCCCAGCTTCACTCATGTTGGCAGGTGTCTATGAAAGCACCTTTAAAGATTAGCTGTAGGGTTAAGCAACAGAGAATCAAGCAGCTTCCGTCACAGGTGCAGCAGCGTGGCCTCTGGGATGCTGACTGGGCCACCTGGCCCGTCTATGAGAGCCGTGCAGCCAGGGCCCCGCAGATGGCCGGAACAGACGGGCTGCCCTTGGGGAATGAGGGCTGCATTTAGCCTCCCAGGAATAGCGGGCTGTTCCTAGTGCAGGTGGGCCGAGCCGAAACCTGTTCTGTGAATGGGAACCTTACCTTGCTTGACCCGGTGTGACATGTTTACCGGGGTTCATAGAAGTCGGCAATCTGCAGGGACAGGTTTAGCTTCATGGTGGAGCTGGCCAGGAGGGAACACTAGAACGGCTTAGTGAGAGCGGCCTGGATACTGCGCTCCGGGCTAGAGGTGGCACACGCATGAAATGGGCCATGTTTCCTCCCTGAAGACTCTTCCTGGCCGCGTTTGCACGCTGAGTGCTTGCATGAGTCATACCTAGTGGTGTCTGTTCTGTTAATATCAAGATTCTGATATTAAGACCGTCAAAGTTTATTTAAAAAGTGAACTGCAGTCGACAATTAGGATTTTAGAAACCGTCAGTTTCATATGGTGCTTGTGATACTACTTTTGTATTTGCGTGGTTTGCTTTTGAAGGGATGAAAAATATTGTTCTTCCTCCACTAAGTCCTTCAATATAGCCTTATGGCTTCGAGATTGTTTTGAAAGGAATGATTGGCAGGGTGTCTCACTGCTTATCTCTGTGTGTTTAGGGGGTGTTCCAGTGGTGGATGTCCATGAATGAGGGTTGTGGATGATGAGAGTGCAGGGGGGTGTCAGCGGGTGGTGGGCGGGGGGTGTCAGCGGGGGGCGGACTGCTTGTGCGTCAGCCCACAGCATGATACTGGTATCAGTTTGGAGCTGTGGCCTTTGGGAATGGAAGGATTCTGCTGCTTTATTTCACAGAGAGTAGATGCCAAGGGAAAAGTCATTCGCATGTAGCAGCTAGGGCACTTAAAGTCCTGTTCTGTCCTGTTCTATGAATGGGGGCGAGGGCAGGCACATCAGGAGAAGGCATTGTAGTTCCTGATGGCAGCAGATAGAAGCAATCCCTAATGGCGCTTCCTATAACACCACTGTGGAAAGGCCTGTGGCTAAAGGTGTTCCAGGAGAGTGCCCCCTGGAGGGAATGGGCAGAACTGAACAACACTACAGTACCTTCCTTGTGTATTTTTTTTAGCATAACTGCCAGCATTGTGTTGCCTTTTATCATAAAACAGATTCCCTTTCATCTACCGGTACTGCTGCCAAGGTAAACTGCAATGTTAATAAAATGATTGAGTGCAGTGAGAGAGGAAGACCTCTGCTGGTGACTATTTCATGCCGCCATGTTTCTGTAATAAACACTTTAACAGCCTTTAGCCGTTACACGATACTTGGTAATGACAGAACCTCAAAATAAATGTCATGTTCTGATCTAGTTTGTTTTATATACCCCCTGGTGTTGGAGTCTCTTGTGTAACAGCTAATGCTGATACCTCAGCCCAGGCTCGGTCAATCTGCAAGTGAAATGCGTAACTAATTAATGCTGCTTGAAGAGCCCAGACTAATCTATTCAGCATTATGTTGGATTCCTGGCAACGATAAACATTTTAGATAGTAAAGTACCCTCTGACGCACAATTACACCCCCCCCCCACACACACACACGCACACATCTTTCCGGCATGACTGATACTCCTCTGAGCAGGAGGGGACGGAGGTGGAATGAGCAGCTTGTGAGTAGGATGCCCGCCACCCCCCATGCATACGCACACGCAAATCAATCCATTTTGTGTTTTCAACCTACTACGTTCATAATTAAGTAATCGCTATGGAAACCAGAGCCCGCAGAGCACTCTTAAAGGAGGTTTATTTCCAGTATTAAAATGTGCAGTAATTCCAACTTTTCTAGATGTTCTTTTGTAAATCATCCTTAAGTGTCTAAAACGGTGTTTTCCAACCATTTTCCCGCTGCGGCTCACTTTGCATAAGGCTGATGGTGGGGTGGACATTGGATTATAAGATATGTTATGGACCTCAGTTTTTAAAAATTTTGTGTTGAAGTACAAAACCACACTCGCCTTGTTACACAGGTACAGGCCGCCCCCTGTCATATATGTACGGCAGGAAATTTTTAATAGAGTTTAGGCTGCTCTACTCTTGCTTGAGGTAAAGCACCGTTTCAGTGTTTCCCCTAATTGATACACTTGTTTTTGCTGCTCTGAGCTGTGCTTCTTGTTTGTTTGATTCATGTCTGGCCTCAGGTTCCTCTTGCAGTGCCTGGAAGACCTCGATGCCAACCTTCGGAAACTGAACTCTCGCCTTTTTGTCATCCGTGGGCAGCCAGCCAACGTGTTTCCCCGCCTCTTTAAGGTCGGCCCTGCCCCTCCATGCCGTTTTTTCCACACCCCTTTAAGGTCGGCCCTGCCCCTTCCCTCCATCCCGTGTTTCCCTGCCCCTTTAAGGTCGGCCCTTCCCCTCCATGCTGTGTTTCCCCGCCCCTTTGAGGTTGTCCCTGCCTCTTCCCTCCACGCCATGTTTCCCCGCCCCTTTATGGTTAGCCCTGCCCCTTCCCCTCCACGATTAGTTTCCAGCAATTTCCCACTTAAGAGTAATTGCATTACAATTTTTGTTGTTCCTGTTTTTTTTTTTTAAAAAAAAAAACAAATTACTTTTAGTAATATTTTATTTATAATATAAATTATAAAAATATGTATAATTTAAGTTTAATTTCCTGTTACCTGGGAAAAAACGGTCTATTTGCATTATATCTGCATTTTTCATAGTGGAAAGCTGGATTAAAAGTAGAGACTGGAAGGAGAGCAGTGTCTGAACGTAAATCACCATATATGAGTGCTACTCTCATGCTTGCTGGGCTGGTTCACATTGGAACTATAACAATACTGGTTTCTGCATCTGACATGAATGGTTGAAATTCTAGTTCTATATTCAGGGTGACTGTGTTTCAGGTTCTTTCAGATGTGTGTCATACTGCCTAAATATGAAGTTTGATTTTGGAAAGGGAACTAACTATTTTTGATCTTTTGTTTGTCAGTGGTTTATGTGAATTTCATTTTATTTTCACTCTTGTCTGCCTCAGGAGTGGAAAATCTCACGGCTGACATTTGAATACGATTCTGAGCCCTTTGGCAAGGAGCGGGATGCTGCCATCAAGAAGCTGGCCACGGAGGCTGGGGTGGAGGTCATTGTGAAGATCTCGCACACCCTCTACGACCTGGACCGGTGAGCAGAGAACTAGAGAAACCACTTGGCGTTCAGTACTTCTGATACATTTCTGGAGAGATCTGGGTTAGCCAGTGAGACGCACCTGGGGCAGAAAACGCAAACTGTTACGGGGCAGAAACACCTGCTGTGCCATTCGGCCCCCACCCACAAGACGGTGCAGGTGTTTTCAGGAAGTGATGACACAGTCAAGCTGAAGCAGCAGGCGTGCCGCTGTGATCAAGCGGCTGTTTGACTGGGCTTTGGGTCAGATTTCCTTGGGAAGCAGTTTAAGGAGGCAGAATTTACAAGTAAGACAACATGCCTGAGGAAGACTCTATGAAGTCACCATTTAAAGTCTTTCTGGGACAAGACTGAGAGGGGGTTTCCCCGGCGTAAGCGGTTTAAACTTGGGCAGTATTACCAAAGGGATGCTATTTAATACAGATGTTATTCGTATGAATGTATAGGAATTCCAAGATATTTGTGTATCCTATCTTGCTTTCCCTGACATGCATGTACAGGCGAACACAGAGCTCAGAGCCAGGGTCTAGGAATAGACATTTTTTCAAGTTTTTTTTCACTTAAGACTTCAGTCACCGATTGCTTTAGTGTCAAAACTAAGCTTAGAATATGTCTGTCTGTACTGCGTCACATAAGTGTAATAAAAGTTTTACATATTCATCAAATAATTGGGCAGGTATGAAGAGATACGGTTGGCTGAGTACACTAAACATTGTGGCGGTCAGTTCAGGTATTAAGTATTTTTGTTTTTAAGGACAGAACTTTACATGACAGCTTAACACATAATGAGTCCCTCCTCCTTTGAGAGAGAGGGCCTTCTGCCCTAATTATGGCTTCCTGTCCTCAGGTGTTTGACCCTAACCTGTCCTCCCCTCTTCCACCTGCTCCACAGGATCATAGAGCTGAATGGTGGGCAGCCACCGCTCACCTACAAGCGCTTCCAGACGCTAATCAGCCGCATGGACCCCCCTGATCTGCCGGTGGAGCCACTGTCCGAAGCTTTCATGGGGAGCTGTGTGACCCCTGTGGCTGAGGACCATGCTGAGAAGTACGGGGTGCCATCACTGGAGGAGCTGGGTCAGTGCTCACCTCTGCACGGGAAGGCTACCGCGGCAGAGCTACTGCATGCAGCCATCTGACACACAGCAGTGTGCTCATACTGCCAACTCTGCTGTCCTTTTGTCCTTTTATAATCATTGTGATACAGTCACATGACCTTTAACCACGTGCAGATTCATGTCATTTCCACCACTCCATCTGATTCACTTTAATGCTTCACTTTTTTCTCACTAAGTGTATATAAAATATACTACAGTTTTTCAAATTCAGTACAAAATACCCCGCCTTGTGTTATGATGATCATTCTGTCCTGGTACCAGCTTTTACACTAGAAGAAAGTCAGCACCTTGAAGTACTGTACTTTTTGATACATTTCTGAAGTATCAAAAGCAGGGTGCCAGGTTTGGTGGAAAAGCTGTGTAAGTTTGATGTGCTTCTTATGGTTTAACTGCTCGTCATTTTATTTGTGAAGCTATTCTACTCCGTTTCTTGCAAGAAGAGGTGAAGTTGACTCGAGCCCCTGCTCTTCTGTGTTCCCTGCTCCCCAGGATTTGACACGGAGGGCTTGCCGTCAGCGGTGTGGCCGGGGGGGGAAACTGAGGCACTGACCCGGATAGAGCGGCACCTGGAGAGGAAGGTGAGCAGCAGGCTGCCCTCAGAGCTGCCGGACGGCTTCGCTGCCCTGAGGAGTGACTTTGACCCTCTGCCTCTCCCTACTCCAGGCATGGGTGGCAAATTTTGAGAGACCCAGGATGAATGCAAACTCTCTGCTGGCAAGTCCCACTGGACTCAGCCCCTACCTCCGCTTCGGGTGTTTGTCTTGTCGTCTCTTCTACTTCAAGCTTACAGACCTCTACAGGAAGGTAAAGCCAGCCAGCCTCCCTGGCCCAGCATGAGTGACCGTGAGTGAAATTAGATGGCGAATGGGGAGATTATGGATCTGTGCCCATGGAAGGTTATTGGTTCAAATCCTGTGACACTAATCATATCAGTATTGGGCCCTTGAGCAAGTTGCTGAGCTCTCCAACGACAAGGGGAACCTCGTTCTCTGATGCTCACAAAAGCACCAACTAAGCAAATGTAATTTTTAAACTGAAGATGGTGCAAAATGTAAATATTCTCAAGAAGCAAGAGTAGAAGTCACACTCTTGTGATTTCTGAGAAGTACATTTTAAACTTAGTTTTTTTGATGCGAGACCTACTTGCATTTTATCTGAAGCGAATATATTGTCCTTTGGCGCCCGACGCAGGTGAAGAAGAACAGCTCGCCTCCTCTCTCCCTCTACGGTCAGCTGCTGTGGCGTGAGTTCTTCTACACAGCTGCCACCACCAACCCCCGCTTCGACAAGATGGAGGGTAACCCCATCTGCGTGCGCATCCCCTGGGACCGCAACCCTGAAGCACTGGCCAAATGGGCCGAGGCCAAGACCGGTTTCCCCTGGATCGACGCCATCATGACCCAGCTGCGCCAGGAGGGCTGGATCCATCACCTGGCCCGGCATGCCGTGGCCTGCTTCCTGACACGGGGAGACCTCTGGATCAACTGGGAGGAGGGCATGAAGGTAGGGAAAGGGGGTGGGGCTGACGTGAAGGGAAGAGGCTTGCCTTGCGGACTCTGCATGGTCTAGGTGTTAATGGGGAAGGCCTTTGAGAGCCTGCAGGAGGGCGAGGTGAGCGGAAAGAGGCCCTGAGATGCTGTTATTCTTAGTGACTCATCTGTCTCTTGTGATGTTACAATAACTGCTCGATTCTGACTGACGGTCAAGGGCTTTGGTGGACCGTTTTTGGTCATCTCCTTAATCACCAAGCCCGTCCGGAGCATTGTTAGACGTCTTCCTTGACTGCCTCCCTGCCCAAGCCTCACCTCGGCCCTCACTCCCCCCGCAGGTGTTTGAGGAGCTGCTGCTGGATGCAGACTGGAGTGTGAACGCGGGCAGCTGGATGTGGCTCTCCTGCAGCTCCTTCTTCCAGCAGTTTTTCCACTGCTACTGCCCGGTGGGCTTCGGCCGCCGCACCGACCCCAACGGCGACTTCATCAGGTGGGTGACCCTGTCCCCCCCACCCCCTCGGCTCATCTGCTTCAGGTCGGCCAATCGCATCACAGCGGCTGTCCACGCGCTACCGCTGGCCTATCCGCTCACGGGAAACTCTGCTTCGGGCGTTTCCTGTCACCCACCTCCCAGCCCCATTACTGCACCAACACGTAGACATGTGGCCACACCCCCACCCAGTATACACTCACTCTGATTGGAAAACACGTTTCTGACAAGGGAAGTAGATGACAAGGACACCTTTTTCATATGTGACTGACATCGGCGTTCCCATCCACCTGACAGGGGTGTGAATCGTTTAAATTGGCCAATTGGTACCAAAGCGATTGCGCCTACAGCTTTCTGGAGCAAAGCTGTACTTGTGAACACAGCATATGTTGCATTTCTGAAGTCTGGTGGTGCTGATTGAATTGAAAGAACATGAATGCTAGCAGGTTTTAGCACTACTCAGTCTTCTAAAAATGACTGAAGTGAACATTACCTGCTTTTAGTAACACTGAAATGTAACGTGAGACAGGTCGACATTCAGTCTAATCACTGTACAATTAACATTTCAGAGCCATGTTGCTTGATTTCAGCTCGGTAATCAGAATATTTTTAGAAATTTTAATTTACATTGGGTGATGACCATTGGGTGATGTGGGCATATTCTGAGAAGCCTCATTGCTGCTGTAAAAGCTCAGCCGAGGCACAAATGCTCACCCATCTCATGTGAGAATGGATGAGAGTTTTGACAGCTGGGAGTCCGTAAATGGACGCATGTTTTAGAAGCAAATAAAGGGGTGGAATCGAACAGGACCGTGTAGGAATGTGGTGGTCATTAAAGACGATAACAACATGGCCTATTACAATGACGGCAGTTTTAAGGTACAGTTCAGGTACTCGAACGTCACATAGAACCAGAAGACACAAGCCAGTTTACTCCGTTATCCCCACCTGAAATTACTCCTAATGTCTCTCCAAATATATATGTATTTTTTTTAAACCTCTAAAGGGAACGGTATGTGATTCCGGTTTTGTTGAGAAACCGAAGCCCCGGACTGCTGTGCTGTGATGCGTGCCTGTGTGTGGCTGTCTGTCCGCTTGACTAGTCTGCCTGTCTGCCAGTGCTGTCCGTGGATGTCAGCAGTGATGATATGTCCGGGATGGACGTTTGTGTTTTCACTGCGTGAATGCGATTCAGCCCAGAATTCTTTGTTTCCGAGCTAAGAGGTGTTCTGTTTTATTTTTGTGTCCCTGTTGTTTGTCTGATCTAGGGGGTTTTGGGGATTGGGTGAAAAGTTCAGCTTTCCCCCACCCCTTTGTAAATTGTAGTTGATTGCTTTTAAGACGAAAGCCATTCTCAACCAAAGCACCTGGAGGCCTGCTAACTGTGTCTCTGGCAGAGGGCTTTTGCAGGCGCAATGCAGTGAGCTGCTCCGCCGTGGCCTGGGTGACGTCTCGCTTCCTCAAAAGGGCATTTAAACTTCTTGGTAAAGAAGCGCCACCTGGTGGTCATGCCCAAGAGGCTGAAGGCCACAGGGACTTTTGGAAGGGGGGCCAGTGAGAGGCAGGGTCCCCCCATCATAATTCTGGGGCTCCGCCTGCCATTGTCCCCCTGCTGCTGAACGTGTTTGTGGCTTTCTGCATGGGTCTGTAGCCCTGCATGCTTATGAGAATGGCCATAGCCTCTCAGCCCCGGTCTGTATTACCTACTGGCCAATCAGTGTGTGTGTTGGGGGGGG
>JAODKF010000125.1:526980-549036 GCA_026779585.1 Mormyrus proboscirostris | reverse complement strand
TTGGCTGATCCTGCATTCGAGGAGCTGGCCGGGGCTTGACGATGTGTCCTCCATACCCAGATCCAACGAAAAAAAATGTGGAAACAAAAAACAAATGGCCTGGCCACCTGACATGCCCCAAGTGACAAAATACGGAAGTGGTTTAGACCTCTGTTCTATCAAACATCAAACTCTAGATGTGTGATGTCACCCGTAGTCGTTTTAGCAAGAGCTCGATTCCAAGGCGCAGCCATGTCTTGGATCTGAATGGGCCAGTGGAATTTTCCCAGTGAAATGGCCGCAGTCCTTTTGGCAAAACGAGGAGCTGCCTGAGCACATGAGAGAAGCCGGTTAGTGCGTTGCTCGTCCCGCGGTTAGCAGCTTTCTCTGCTTTGGCTTGGGATCACTGTCGTCTCAAAAGCGACCAATGGCAGTCTGAGGGGCAGGGACTGAACCTGAACCTCTTACTCAGCCCGTAGCTTGGGAGGGGTGGGCGGGGATTCTAGGGTGGGGGTGGGGCCTGGGCTTGGGGGGAGGGGTCACTACCTCTGCTTTCTAACGCGTGTTATAGTAGGAATCTCCGTAGCCCTCAAGGCAGGCAGGAGCTTGGCTTTAAAGCGCGTCGGTCAGCTGGCCTGCACCACCCACACCCTCTGTCCGGGCTCTGGTAAGGTGGACCAAATAGGTAGGTGGCCTTTCCCTGTTCAGGAAATCCAAACAATACAACTTCTATTGTGACCTCACGCCCAAAGCTGAGTGACCCTGCTCTCAGGGGGGAGGGGGGGGGGCTGGGTGTAGGGGGACCTGCAGCACATGGGCCTTTGCTGGATGGGCACTTCCTTCCCATGGAAGCTGAGAGATTTTATACACCAAAATAATGGTCTCACCTGAGTACTACTCTGCCCCACCTTTCAGTCCCCTCCCCCCAGCTTGCTTAGCAACTGGGTGTTCTCCAGCAACCAGGCGTCCCTCTGGGTCCTGGTGGGGAGGGCACCTCCTTGCAGTTCTATGTGTGGCAGCTACTCCTGGTTCTACTTGTGCTGCTGAGAATCTGCTTTTCTCACAGCCCTGGGGGTTCCTACAATTTCTGTAGAATGAGATCTGTCTGTCTATCACTCTGCTTTGTTTTTTGTTTTCACACTTTCTCTCTTTGTTAATGGGCAGTACGCGCTTCCAGCGCATTTCAGAGCTCTTTCCAGCATCTGTATTAAGTGGATGCACCTGTAAAAGAACCCCAACAATCCCCAAATCCCTTTAAAAATCTGCTTCTGCACATGTACAGTGGACAGTGTGACACTAGCTCCTGAACCACTTGCTTATTGAGTTGTCCATTGTAATCACTCATGTATCTGTGATTCAAGTCAAACGTGGCATTTCAGCATTAATCTTGACACTAATTCTAAGCTACCCCATGTTTGGGTACACATCTCTCATTGGCTTTTAACATCTGGTTTATGGGGTCAGAAGCCGCCTATGTTACAGTAACTATCCTGAGGGTTAGTCAGTTATGATTTCTAATAAGTCCATTTTAAGTGCCATTAAATGCCATTTTGGTTTTAGTGCTGTAAATCATCTTTGTTACTCTTGTTGCTTATATTTATTGGTTGTCTTTGATATGCCTTAAATTCAAGTGTGTATCAGTGAATTGAATGATAGACCTGTTAGGTTGTAAATTAATTATAGTGTATTGGAAGATGTACATATTTAAAATTGGTATTCTTAACCAATATTTTAGTTAGACCATACATGTCTGATTTTTTTTTTCTATAGGTACTTCACTCATAGCTACTTCTGAAGAATGTCACTCTAACCAGGAAATATATCCCCTTTCTGCCTCGTAGTTGTTGGAAGCATACAATACTAACATTTGTCTATTTGTCAGCCACAAAGAGATCTGTAAGGTCGTGTTATGTAAGCCAACTTGCAGCTGAAGGAATAGTTTGGATCTGGTGTTCGTGACGAGACCCTGTGGTTTAATCTCTCCCTATGCTTGCAGACGATATTTACCTGTTCTCCGAGGTTTCCCGGCCAAGTACATCTACGACCCCTGGAACGCCCCAGATTCTGTGCAAGCCGCTGCCAAGTGCATTGTGGGTATCCACTACCCCCGGCCTATGGTCAACCACGCGGAGGCTAGCCGTCTGAACATCGAGAGGATGAAGCAGATCTACCAGCAGCTGTCACGTTACCGTGGACTTGGTTAGTGGGGTCCTTCTTCTAAGAGGCCTGTCATCTGCCGTCTCTTGCCATCCACGGCCTGGCTTTCTGCAGCTTTGCCCGCCTTAATGCCACAACATTCGTTGCAGCCGAGTATGATCACATTGGTCTCATTGCATCTGCTGGTGCCCTGTCACAAAAGTGTTATCCGTCACTGTTGGATGAAGTTGGCTGTTGTATGGCGATTCATTTATGGCGTCGTCTTGACAACTGCAGGTATGATATTCATAGGTCCCATCTCCTGTTCTCACTAATGGGAATCGGTGTTGCTTATAAACAGGTCTGCTGGCATCCGTGCCGTCGAATCACAACGGAAATGGAAATGGAGGGCTGATGGCCTATTCACCAGGGGAGCAGCCTGCAGCCGCTGCAGTCAGCGCAGCCCAGGGTGAGTTCCCGTTCCTTGCAGGCCACGGGCTCTGCTTCCCGGGTGGGTGTGGGATCGTAACTCTCCCTGTTTTCAGCGCCGGGTGCAGCAGGAGGTTCAGTCACCGGTGGCAACGGCAGTGGAAGCATCCTGCTGAACTTTGACAGCGAGGATCAGCCGGGGCTGAGCGGCGTGCAGCAGCACGGTGGGCAGGGGGGCCACGGATATGAGTGAGGCGGGGGCTCCTGCCGCTTGCGCACGCTCATCATTGTCTTGTGCCTTATCGCCCTCAGGCTATCAAGGCACGGCAGACCCAGGCCAGGGGACAGCCAGCCAGCGCCTTTACCAAGCCTGCAGTTCACACGAGTTCGCTGTGCCCCAGCATCCAGGTACCGGACTTCAGTAGCGCCGACGGAATCCAAAGGGTGTCTCACAGGCTTTCTCAGTGGGAAAGTCTGTGTTTATCCTGGTTGGCCCGGGCCAATTTGATACTGAAGTTTTCCTGATACTGTGTCTTTGGTGTCTCTAAATGGGCAAGATGGACTGAAGGCCCTCCTTGTAAAGATAAATAAATAAAAAAAAAAAAAAAAGATAAACCCTTTATTTGCCATTTGCACAAGTTACGAGTACAGGTACGCTAGAATTCTTATCTCTGCCTACCCCCATCTTGCTCTCCATAGCTTGGGGGGTCATGGCGCAGGGTCAGCCAACGTGCGGCGTCCCTGGAGCTGGGGGTTAAGGGCCTTGTTGAAGGGCCCATGGACATGTGACTGCTCTGCTGAGGCCAGGGCTCGCACCAGTCATCTTCCGATCACTGGTACAGAGACTTAGCCTGCTGAGCCACTCATCGCCACCTTATGAAATGTTTTTCTGTTAATGAATTCCTGGTGGTGCTGGAGAGCTGGAACCAGTGCAGAAATAGGAAGTGCACTGATGTATCATGAGCTGTATGAATTTTTTATTTTTATTTTATTTTTCGTTTGCAGGGCGCCTGAATCATGGCAGTGGCTCGGGGAAGAGGGAGCGTGAGCTGGAACGAGAGGCCATAGGCGACGGTGATGCTCACACAACCTCACACAAGGTGCAGAGGCACAGTTCAGAGGTCAGTGGCAAGTGACTGGAGTTGTGTGGCTCGTCTGCCAGAGGTCTTGGCATCAACCACATATCTGGTGGTTTAAGTAGAACTGCTGTTCTCTGAAAACTTAACTCGGCTAACGGCTGAATTACAGTGATCGGCCAAAATGGAAGAACAGCTCTCAGGTTTTTACACATACAAGATGGATTCCAGCCTCGTCTTAATGACATTGTTTTGTTGTCTTTCAGAAGAGCTAAGAGAAAACATTGTGTCTTATTGAACCCTTTTATCTGCTGAAAACCTGAACATCAAAATAGCGACAACACTGAAGATCTATTTTTTTAATATTTTTTTCCACCAAAAATTTTTATTATTTTAAGATTTATTTTAAGTTATTGGGCCTTTTATTTTAAATCAAAGATTCAAATCAAAGCATACAGTTTTTATTTTTAAGAACCCTGGATTCAAAGGTGAAAATGTGACATGGTTAGGTGTTTGGTGTTGGGGTGAAAGTGGACAGAGTCATTGCAGGAAGCTCAGCCTGGCGCAGTTAGTGTTCTTGTGGTGCAGCACATGGTCGGCCGACTGTAAAGCTCTTCTTACTGCCCATCTCTCCTGCTCCTGGCTAACACAACGGTACCCTTAGCTAGGACTGAGGACATTCCTTCCTGAGTGTATGTCGCTGAAAGTCAAAGGTTGGAAGTGAGACAGAAGGGGATAAAGTGGAGACATAGGCGACCTCAACACATCGGTCCAGCACCTTTGATCTCATTGCTGAAAATCTGCTCTTCGCCATCCTGGAGCAGCTATCGTTCATCAGGCACTGATTCTCTCGGCTAATGAACCTGCCCTGAATTTCTGCCACTACTCAGAGCTCAGTACCTCAAAAGGACACCTAGTCTAGGGATTATACTGAAACAAAGGTAGCTATCATCCATGTGATTAATCTTTGTGTGGTGCTCCATGCTGTTTGCAGTCAGGACTCTGGATTTACATTCATGGCCTCTCAGGGCACATCTCTGCTTCTGCCTGTGTTCCTGAGTGGCCTGTTTCGACGGAGCTCTTAAATGTGACCGACTGCCCGTAAGGGAGTACATTCCATTTGGAACATCTGTCCTTCGTGGTGCAGAGGTTCCACTGTTTGTTCTCATTATTTTTGTATATATACAGTTTATATGTATATACATTATACACCATGCGAATGCTGTATGTGGAGTAGCATGTTAGCATCTTGTTGTCATCGAAAGCGAAGCAGCGCGTTGTGTATGTAACCCCAGTCTGTTACTGCCCCACCTGAGTGCCGCACACTGGCAGTCTTTCCCGTGCCGACAGCGTGTCAAACCTCATACACATCACGTCACGGGTACTGAAGTGCATCCTCTCCCAGCACTTTGCCTAATTACCTAATGTTAATTTATGTCATTTACAAACCAATTGCCTGTTCTGGGGTATTAACATTATACAGGATATTAGCCTCCTAACTGCCTCAGGAAACGTGCAGCAAAAGACCAGGTTTCTTATGCCAGTTACAGCCCAATGCTGTCCGCAGGTAGAACTTTTTAATTTTCATTATGTTGGTCACTTGTCCTCATTTTACCCCATCCCAGCTTTGTCACGCATTTTCACCTCTTTCAGAAAGGCTAAACAGGGGAAAATGAAGAAAAGGATCCTGAAATGATCAGTAAACAAAATAGTGGTTTTTTTTTTCCCAATGTCACTCACCTCAGATATACCACTTCATAAAAGAAAGATTTGCTTTAGAATAGAAAGCTGAAGGACAGTGTCTAGGAAACTCCTCAGCATTTTTATAAAATTTTTAATAAAATGATAAAAGATAAAAAATCAAGTTAAGCAAGTTGTCAGAAAGAGATTGAGACCCTCATTTCTGCCGTTAGACGTGAAATGGGCTAAGGTTTTTGTATAGTCTAACACTGCAGCTCTCTACTATTCTTTGACAAAACATTCCTCATGTTCCAAATCCATTTAAATGGTGCCTCAAAAATGGAATCGGTTGGAGATTCACATGTACGTCTTGAGCTGTACAATGCATGTGTAAACTAGCAGCTACACTTCTGGCTATATATTTGCTTAGCAGTTTGCTGTGTTTTTCCTCAAACCAAGACAGCCAATAAGAGTTTTGTAATGGGGCTTGGATATGCATAACTTGTGTGTGCAACTACACTGTTTTTAACGGTAATCGATTTGGTAATCGATTTGAATTCGCCATGATGATAGGCTTGTGATATTTTTTAACACCATATTATACCTATTTTTATAGTCAATGTGCTGTGGGAACAGTCTTGTTTAAACATATTTGCTTATGTAGCCCCCTCCCCCAAGCAAAAACAAACACATAAAATCCAAATCCATTTTTTTAAGTCACCCCCCCCCCATGTTGCACGTTGCTTATTCACCAGTAAGAGTGCAGACTGCTTCAGGTGACTCTAGCTGAGTCTGTGTGTATTTTCTTTCATAGGAAATGGGAGCCTGAACAGCACTTGGCCTCATTAGTGTGGCTCCCATTGTTTTTGCTTCATGCAGCAGTGTCCAGTATATAATTATAGACTGCATTGTTACTGTAGATTTTGACAGAACCATTTTATCCTCATTTCCTTCCTCAAAAATAAAGCAAAACAAATGCCATGGGTATAGATGTATTGTCTAGTTTGTAACTTGTACTTGTGCTTAATTGGAATGTTGATGAATAAAACTGCTGCTGCAGTGAAAGCTCTTGACTTATTGCATCCTGTGTCATTAACCAGCCACAACTCAAAAAGTATTTGGTAGATTGTAATGTTATATGGGTGAAGATGTGGAATCGATCAAACTTTGAATTTGCATGGTACTGATTATCCTCCAAGGGAGGAATGGGGAAAATGTGCAGAGCAGTTAGACTCCAAAATGAAAGCTTAAGGGGGTGAAAAGCATAATCCACAGACATGACAGAGCATCTGATATTGTGGCCAAAATGTTGAAATCAACGGTTACATTAAATTTAAAATGGTTACACGATCCATCTAAGTATGCACAATATTAGTCTAGTTTTAGGCAATGATTTTCTTAAGCAAAAATTAATTCTATTTGATGACTACATCTCACCCAACCAATCTATTTACAGCTCCTGTACCAGTAGTAAAAGCAAAAATAATGTGTCTGTCTGGGCAATTCCATTTATCAAGATCAACTTGACCTGAGGAAGGGTGAAGAAGACACGAGTTATTTTTTTAGGTTATTCACAATGCCACGTAAAAGGGAACCCCTGCCTTTTTCTCTGTGCTACTAAGGGACAAGCTCCCAGGACCCATATGCCCTTGTACTTGATCATCAGAAAGTGGATGAAGTGACGTGTTAGATTTACGTGGAATACATAGGATATTTTGCATATCCTTTGATGAAACCCTGAAAAACACAGCCATAGTGAACTGTAAATGCGCAACAGGTAAGAGCTCCATTACACTACCTCACAAATGTTCACCATAAACATGTGATTGTGGGTAACATGCAGCCAATAAGCCCATGGCCTTAATGACTGCTTCAGTGCTTCACAGGAAACCTTATTTCTGGTAAGAAGCTGGTGCCATGCTCTTTGAAACAATTCTACTACTGATAATGAACATCTTGGTTTGGTCTTAATTCCAAATTAAGATATGTTTCATCACAATTAGAAAACATATCTAGTCATAGATCGAGATTATACTCCACAAACCGAAAAGTCTGCATTATTTTGTATGTATTTTGCAGTTTCCCTGCAGGTAGAATGCTATCCCATGTTTTTGACTAACACAACAGAGGTGGAAGTAGTGAATAATCAATAGTTCATAGATGGAGGATGCAATATAAAATCCACTTCATTAACTGAATTGCCCAGATAAGGACTACTTTTTAGTATCAGTCCATCATTGACTCATTAACACCATAACTTAAAAAGTACTTGGTGGATCATTTTCACATTTGCAGTCACATTATATAGGTGAAGATCTGGAACTGATCAAATTTCAAGAGAAACTGCACCAAAATTGAAGCAGTGCCACTTAGTGGTGGACAACCAGAGATACAGATCAGGTTAACCTGATTAACTTGGGACAAGTCACACAAAGTTGGGCTTTTAAGAAAGATTTCTTAGACAGGTGGGGATAGTGAATAGGGGGGCTAAGGATTGTACAGATGGGTGTTGTAGGAGGAGTAGGAGTTACATGGGGAGCAGGGGGTGACAGAGTTGAACAGGTAATACTCTAATGTTTCCGACTCTGTAATTCAGGAGGCAGCCCACCAAGAAGAAAAAGCAGCTGGGATTTTCCAATGGGAAGCATAAACAATACTACATAAAGAGTATTACACAAATATTTTAATATATTGAAATTGCACAGAGCAAAATTCTACGCAGTACTGTAGGCACCCTGTATAGGTTTACCACAGGCAGGTAAGCATAAAGTATCTTTTGCATTGAAGTGCAGTTAAACATTTACACAAAAATGTTCACAAAAAATGCAGACCATTTCATACTGTACAGCTGCATGTGGAAGGGTGCAAACTTTTCTATGAGGATGGCCAATAAATTTCCCCGGGTCTGTGTAGCTAAACCAGAAGACAGTCTCTAACAAGCTGATATATGGACACGTACTAGATGCACTCATACAGCGCATCAAATGCATTTCTGCACCTGCAAAACATCAAGTCATGAAGATTTGCAGCAGCACGAGAAAAAAACTGTAGAAATATCATCTGTAAAACAGCATTCAGGGATAAAACCAAGACATCAGGAGAAACTAGAATGGACCACGTGAGATAGGTTAGCACACAGCCAACATGCTAAACAGTGGATCGTGCTGAACTGAGTAGATTGTGTCTCACTTTGCCTGTACAACATACATAACTAGGTGAAAACAAAGCAAAACGCTATACAAAGGCACTGAATAAATCTAAAATTCTGCTTCATCTCTGCTTGATGGTATAAATGTTCGGTGTTGTTTTAAGGCTCAGGTGTGTGTGTGTGTGTGTGTGTGTGTGTGCACGTGCGTGTTGGGGGGGAGGGGGGGGTCAGTTGGTGGCCCCAACTATTACATGTCACTCTGCCTTGTCTTTTGCTTTTTTGACAAAGGGCACTTTGCTGGCTACTGAGCTCCCAACTGTGGACACGCCCCCTGTCACTGCAGCCACGCCCCCTTTAACTAGGCCGACACCCACAGATGGGACAGATGTCACTGCAGATTTGGTGATCTGCAGGCTCTTGCCCCCCAGCCAGGCGACACCTCCCACTGTGGCTCCCATCGCTCCCTTGGTGGCACTGAAGAGGGTTCCTGTCACGCGCCAGATCATGCCTGGTTGGGTCTCCGAATGCTCCTTCCCATCATCTGCACCAAAACACACAAGAACAAACTTTTAGGTTTAAAGGTGAATGTTCCTACTGGACACAGACTACTTGTTAAATACTGGTGGAAGTTTGGAACTATGCAGTTACTGAGTCAGAGTGTTGGCGACACTGGTGAGGGCCTCAGCACTGGGGGACCCCACTCTGTATCTTTACATGCTCTGCCACTTCGTGTTTGAGTTTCTATTGTTCCAATAATACCACTTACAGTTGACCATGGAATATCTAGAAGGGAATAAATTTTATGAACTGATTTGTTACAAAAGGTAGCATCCTTCAGTAAAGGGTTTGAATCAAACACCAGAATTTTAATGACTGAGAGGTGTGTCCCAATACTTTTGTCCATATAGTGTATATAAAGCACTGCCAAAAACTTGGAAACAATTTTACCCAGATCTTTTAAAAAACAGCTGCCTACTTTTCCCTTCCTAAAGCATCTAAATAGAACAGCATTCTAATGAATATGGATACATTGAATGGAATTGCAAAGAATAATATTATTTTCACTCTTTAGCCTGAAAAATGTATGTTGTGTAGCTTTGTTGTGAACTGCTCTGGAGTTCAGCAAAGCTGCATTTTGTGATCACATACACTCAGTGCCCTGCAGCTGCATTTTGTGATCGCATACGCTCAGTGCCCTGCAGCTGCATTTTGTGATCGCATACGCTCAGTGCCCTGCAGCTTTGAACTACTGCCTCATTGTGTCAGCCAGTAACTGACAAGACTACACTCATTTTCCTTTCCCAGTCTGCCCTTTCACCAGACGATTTTTTACAAAATACTTCAACATCATCAGTGCAAGATAGATTTTGAAGTCAAAACTAAAATAAAAAACGCAGTATTTACCAGATACAGGCTGGCTGGGTGGAGGGTCTGCCTCAGCTTCTTTGTAACAGCCACTCTGCTGTGTGCCAGAGTTGACATTCTGGTGGAAAAAATGTCATATTCTCAAAGTTAATGGACATGGCCAGACCCACCCCACAACTATAGTATTATTTATGTTTAGGTAATGCCAATTTCCTATTGTGATGATACTTTGCTTGCCATTGAACAAGCACATGTAGATATGAATTATTTTTTCCACACATCCCATTTTGCTCTTCTATGAGACACACATACACAAATACAGGTGAGAGATTGAAGTTCTGGGTCAGAGCACAGGCTGATATTTCTCTGATGTCCTGAAGCAGTTTTTGGGGTTAAGGACCTTGCTGAAGGGTCCAACATACTCTATATATAAGCATCATTTTTAAAAAATAAAACCATAGTGGAGTATAACATGTTTCTGTTGGTAAAAATATGCTATCCACTTCAGACTAATTTCAGAAGAGATGTTAATGAAGCTTAACATTAGTGGAATTACCCTATTTGAGTTACTGGGTGGTCTCACCAATCAGGAGGACAGAAGCCCTATTCCCCTGCATATCCTTCACACGTGTACTACAAATAAATTAAAATTACTTAATAATAATAATAATAATAATAAACTATTTGTGCTTTTTACCAACGGGCCTGAGTGCGGCTATTGCGAAATTCTCTGGTGAGTCATAATTACTGTCTATAATTAAGCTTGAGTCGGTGATTTCAAGTCTCTGTTTAGGTAGCGCTCTAATAGTACACCTCAAAGGAAACAAGAACTATAATATCCCATACGATTTTACGCCAAGTTCATAATCGTATGGGATAAAGGCAATCTGTTCAAAGCTGACTTCAAGCGTGTTACGCTTGAAAAGACGAAAAAATGTTAGGTCAGACTTACGACTGCTGTAAACACTATTAAATAAACCCATAATTTACGTTAAATAATTAAATTATTTAGTTGTATTAAAGTATACAATCCTCACCGATTACTTAAGTAATCTTTAACATAAACGGTGAATTGTTTTTGAATGCTAAGCTGTACTGCATCTGTCGTATTCTGTCCAATCATTCATATCGCGCAATAAATTTAATTCGAGCACATCAATGTCGTTTGCATAGATATGAAGGCTCTCTTAGCGCACCTTGATTGTTCGTGTTTATGACCATTACCATGAATTGCATAATATACATCAGAATATTTTTTCAGCGTAATACAAATGTTTACATTCTCATGAGATCAGCAACTTGAACGGAAAAACCTAATACTGAGGCTAAAATCTCAGTTTTAAAGTTTTGGAGCAATTCCCGAAAGCAAAAAGTTATTAATAGACATGAGTGTAAGAAAAATCCAGCACTCACCTTCACCATTGTTTCCAGATGCGTTAAATGTTCTCCCGTATGACACTGCTGAGATTATTTCAGCGTCGGTTTACCTGGAATACCTTTCCCTGTTGGATGCCAAACACTTGGCACAAAGGAAAACACATTCAGACCTAAGCAATGTGTACAATAAAAAAACAGAATAGTCCTTCTCTGTGGCGCATTAGCTACAAACGGCGTACAGTACTATTGTCTAAGTGCACTCATAGGCAACTTCTCACTCTGCCGAGCGGCGCTGCCGACGTGGCGCTCACTGTGCACCGACTCCGTCTACTGGCTCTATCCGGATCTTGCGTCACTTCAACCACAGCGCAAACATTTTGCTACAGTCCGACTAAAATACTACTTATAAAACAAATCGCTCGTATTTCGTGACTTGCTCCACAATATGCCGTCTAACGTCTCAAAGTAATTGAAATAAGTGGTTTTAATGTGTAAATATCCCTCGTTTGAAAATGTTTGTTAAAATGAGAGCTTAGAATTTTGAATATTTTATGTTAATATAAAAGATGTTCACGCTAATACAAACTCGTTCATAACATTGATTAATCAGGATACAACTATAACAGTTAACTGAACTGAATGCTGGTAATTTGTATTCCCGCTGTAATGAACGGGAACATGCTCTTCACAGCACGTCACTACGTCACTAATTATAGCGGCTTCCTTTTATAAATATAAACACTGTCTTCTTTAATAGCCTTTAGGCACCCCTTTTTCCTTTTACTGCATCAGAGAAACTATTTTTCAAAATATGGTACAACCCTGCATAGACAGTTATTTTATTTTTACATTTTATAATTTTACAGTTAGGTTGATGTTGACGTTTTTAGCAATTCTGCTCGGAGTAGCATGCGAAGAAAACACCATTTACTATCCAAATAATTGCAGTGCATGTGAGTTTTCGCAGGTGCTTACCAGACCTCCTAACACATTTTACGCGTCTTTGTTCTATCCCACCAGCAGTTTGGATCTCCATTAACAGTTAAAGAAGTGCTTGAACCGAAATACAACTTACGTATGCAGTGACTGGTGAATTAAAATGGAGTTATTGATGAACCACTGAAAGATATGTCTGTCTACAGAAATGAACAGCAAGCACGTAGCATAAACAGGGATGGTTATTGGTTACATGAAGATATGAAGATACAGACTAGCGGCACTAGCCCAATATAATATGTGGATATGTGGGCACAAATTGCAGCAGACATTTTACTGGAAGGCTGTAGCTGTGTACTGAGTAGATCAATTGCAATTTTATATGCTGGTGCATACATTTTTTTTGGGGGGGGGAGGGGGCAAATACCGCGGTATATAATGTTACCGTAATAACCCCCTCTCCCAACTGTCCCTCATCCGCCTCGGTGTGGTAGTGTTAGCTAAGGCCAAACTGGAGCAAATATCTACTCAGATCACTTTCCCATAATATCTACGGTTTAGGATATTGTATTATTTAAAGCCAATGAGAATGAATCTAGTGTGTCAATCATCCAGTCTGGGCTAGCAGAATTGCAAATTTCAGGTGATATAAATTATGCACCATCAAACCAACCATCACTTATTACCACGGATATCATAAATGAGATATTTTAGAGTACCGCCTACCCTTCAGTACCGTGCTCGTCTTCGATAGTTCGAGTACCTTTGGGGGGGAAATTCAATCGAATTTAAGTTGCTTTTTAAGTCATGCTGCAGAAAGACGCTATTGTCTACCTGCAGGAACAGCAGGGACGATACGATGACAAAGAAAGGGAGAAATTGATAAAAATGGAGGATCTTTACAAAAAGAGGTAATTGAAGCGCAGTTTTGCAAAAATAGTTTTCGTTTTGGTTTGCCGCAGACATGAGGTCTGATGGCTGACTTTAAAACTGAGCCTCTCCCCCCTGCATTTTCCTTCTAGGCTCTGGCATCAGCTCACGGTGGAGCTGCTGGACTTCATTCAGAGCCCGGCACTGGCTTCTGATGGCAGGATTCTGAAGGTTTGTACTAAAGGGAAAACCGCAAGGTAAAGGTTTCCTGTCGGAGCTTATAAGGAAGGTTATCTGTCGAAATGGTTGCATCAGGACAACGGCGTCGCTGAAACAAGGGCAGTGCTTAACCAGTGTTTTGCATGACCCGACAGACCTTTACTGTAAACATCTGCCATTCAGGTAACTTATTAGCATTCACAGTATGGGGTTGTTTAGACTGGAAATAACGAGTACCCTTCTCATCGGAGGGTAAACCGGTATCTCCCAATATTACAACCGTTTATCCTGGTAAAGGACCAAGCAGACCTGTCGTTCATTACAGATGCTAGTAAATTATATAACCCTATTGGAGACCAACATACACTCTTTCGCCCCCTGCTGTGTGATGCGCAGAGGTCTGTAAGCGGCAACTGGCGAATCTTTTACAGTGAAAGCCTTTGTTTCGCCTTTCGTTTTAGTGAGCCAACAGAAAAGTACCGATCTCCGTGAAAGGGCTGATGGCACTCATTTGCCTTAAACAAAATATGGTGGCTAATGTTTTTAAGAAGTGGAATATTCTGTGTATGTGTTTAACACTTAATGTTATCACTTTGATATTAGCTGGAATTTGCCATGGTCAAAAATAATTACATTTTGCTTTGAATTTTAACAATTTCAGTTTTACATTTTACCCAACACTTTCTTCTTTTTGGTAAAAAGCAGGCACCTTCAGAAAGCCTGTCCCACCCCACCCCCCAGGCGTGCAGCCGTCAGGGCCGGCAGTGGCCATAAACACACTGCTGAACTGGCTCTATTTCATGTGTGCCATGACTCATCGTTCATTAGGGGATACCAAGAGTTGCTTTTATTTATTTTACATATCTTCCCTTCATGCTTCTCTTGATGTTTAAATGTACATAGTTTTCATTCGCATTTATGCAAAGCCGCTTCTTTTAGCTGGAAATCTATTCCATCAGTTGTCCTTTTCCACAGTTGTATGAGAACTTCATCTGCGACTTTGAGCATAGGTGAGTTCTTTTGCAGGAAGTGTGCATGTCCTTTTTGAAGTTAACTGTCAGAATACTGGTCTTGTCAGAGGAGAGCACGATTGTCCTTGCTTTGTCACAGCTGACACATTTTGATGTTTGCCGCAAAGCGTTTTCTGTGTAGTCATGCTGTGATTTCTATCTACCAATACTCATTATGTTGTCATTTTGAGAATGAACCTTTGCACTTGTATGTGGAAATACACTTCAAAACACTTGAAATAGTAGTAATGTCGGAATGGCCCTATTTGCCCTTAAATCAAAGTAATGGACATATGGTTCAATTTGATTCACATTTTGCCAGAATGAATCCATTGTCCCTTGTGGAAGTGATCCTTCTAGCTGCACAGCAGGTGCCTGGTGAGTTAGTGCAGTGGCTGCATTTATCATGTGGACTTGGTCATCGTGTCATCTAATGTATAACTTTGTCCTTCTTGAGAACAGATGCTGGAAATGCTCTGAAGCTGCTTGAGAAAACCAGAGAGAAGGTACCTTAACTGTGGTACTTTCATTACTCTATCTGCTACACCCAAGATGGCTGAGTATTTTAGTGGCATGCAGTGCCATCTAGAGGATCATGTAAGAACAGCTTGCCTGTGGTGGAGCCTGACCTTTCTCCTTTGACTTCCAGGCTTTGGGTGAACCTTATGTTTGCTTAGAAACAGTCAGGATGATCGTGATTCAGCAGTGTCTATTCTGCACAATCTTAGTCGTGCGTAGGTGAAGGATCAAGCATTCTGTTGCCCATGGCCAGTAAAGATCTAGAATCCTTTAAATAATAAAAAAAGAATTTGTTTTTAAGATTAAATTGGAGTGATGTCCTTGATTCTTAACAGGTGAAAGGAAACAGTGAGGCAGTGATTCTCTGCCTTACTGCTATGTCCGCTATCAAGTTAAAAAGTGGAGACCTCCCAGCAGGAAAGGTTTGTTCTGTATTCTGTATTCTGCCCTCTGCTGGTTGGAATTCCAATTGCACCACTTGCTATGTTCAAAGCACTTCAGGCTGGCTTCTAACATTGTCTCAGCTAACGGGCCCTATACTGTGTGATGTCGCTGTGCTACTCTGTGCCTGCAGAGCCTCCTGGTTACCGTGGAGACCATGCTGGAGCAGCTGCCTGGGCTCAGTTCTACTCACAGCCGCTTCTATTGCGCCTCCAGCAGTTACTTCCGGGTCACTGGGCAGCACGCTCTCTATTACAGGCAGGCCTTGCGCTACTTGGGCTGTGTACAGATTAAGGAGCTCTCAGGTAAATGGGCCATCTGCTGTGTGATGTCACTGTGCTGCTCTATGCCTACCGCAGTTCCTACCGGGCCACAGGCCTTGCGCTACTTGGGCGGCGTAGAGATTGCAGTGCTTCGCTAACCCTTCTGCCACCATATCCCTGCAGCAGATGTTCAGCAGCAGAAGGCAGTCCCGTTGGCGCTGGCTGCGCTCCTGGGTGACGGGCTCTACAACTTTGGGCACCTGGTGAGGACCCACTGGTCTGGCATACAGGGACATGTCATCAAGGATGTATGTTTGTAGTGCATGTCTAGAGAGCCATTTTAACGCTTTTGAAGATGCACAGCACTGTGCGTAATATCCACAAATATGTAATGTCAAGGATCAGCCATGATTGTCATGATTTGATGGCCTTTGCTGCACTGGGTGTGATTTGGTTTGGCCATCAGGACAATTACACCTTGTTTGTAAGTCGGGTCATGCATCCGGATAGTGCTCCAGAACAGAAAGCAGGTTTGTCAGGCTCTGCACAAGAAGTTAAATTTTGGAATTTACCTGAGGCCTAAATACTACGTAGACCTGACCTGAAACTAGCGCTTTGTGGTTGTTAAACCCACAAATGTCACCAAAGTCGTTTTTCCATGGAGGAGTTTTGTAATTCCTCTGTCACTAACAAACCATGCTTTTATGACTAAACCTGTTGGGTGTGGAGTAACCTATCCAAAATAATGTCTTCCCACATATTGGCTTTGAATACCTCCTACAATGACATAATTGATACTTCACTGATCCCCATAAGGAAATTCTCTTTACGTCTCCCAACTTGCTCTCTGTCAGTGAGAATATTCTGTTATATCTATATCTATATCTATCTATATTTATATATACACATTACTTATTTTTTTGTGACCTACTTGTTTTTTAACTGGAGCCTCGTCTCTCTGTACACTGTAACGTATATAGCAGAGATGACAAAGTTTGCTTTTGACTTTGAGAGCAAGCTGTCTTCAGGGCAGCCACCTACTGTAGCACCAAGGAACTGCCTGTGATCAGAAAGTTGCTGGTTTTTGCTGAAGGTCTGCCAAGTGTCAAATACACATGAAGAAAATCTACTTTTTAAATCCCCTTTTATAGTTCTGGAATGCCAATGTCATTTTAGTCAAATATCTGTTTAGTGCTTAGAGGGGAAGCTGTTCTCAGTTTATACCTACATTGAGTTGACCAACTGTGTGTGTGTGTGTGTGTGTGTGTGTGTGTGTGTGTGTGTGTGTGTGTGTGTGTGTGTGTGTGTGTGGTTTTAAAAGTCATGCTTATCTTCCAGCTGATGCATCCCATCCTAGCAGCGTTGCGGACTGCAGAGACACAGTGGCTGGTCCAAACACTCTATGCCTTCAACCGTGGGAGCCTCAAGAGTTTTGAAGCTCTGCGGGACTCTTGGAGCTCACAGGTGTGCGTCAGCCCTCCCCATGGCTGCTCCAGCATCATGGCATGGCTGTATTGGGCTGCAGCCCATTCTCACCTGGAGTCTGCCACAGTTCTGTTAAAACCTAAAAC
This sequence comes from Mormyrus proboscirostris, assembly GCA_026779585.1. Taxonomy (NCBI): domain Eukaryota; kingdom Metazoa; phylum Chordata; class Actinopteri; order Osteoglossiformes; family Mormyridae; genus Mormyrus; species Mormyrus proboscirostris. The sequence goes on along the minus strand of JAODKF010000125.1, from coordinate 532,017 downwards.
CTATTAATTAGCTATAACAAGGGGTGTTTGGGAATTGGTGATAGGTTGATGCAGTAAATGTATTCTCTTGCTTAATGAGTGTAAACCAGTCATTGTGAGTCCACTAAACAGCTGTAGAAGCAAAAACAGAATATGCCAAAGGATAATGTATTCTAAGTGTGTGTGTGAGACCTTAATCCCCTCCAAGTGTCACTTGCTGTTTGTATGCAACAGTGTTCTCTCACCATGCATTCCTCACACGTGGATGGTACTGTATGACAAAGCCCACTTCATTATACTCTTAGACAGATCTAGCCGCCAATGAGAAGAAACTGAGAAAGAAGCTGCAGTTACTGTGTCTAATGGAGGTGAGGCTTGAGGCAGGGTGTTGTACTGTGTTTATTGTAGCACAGCGGTTTAAGCCACCAACCTGTTGTTGACTGTTACTTTTTGCAAGTTACTTGTTCAAACTCTCATAGCTCTGTGTTTTGTTGGTAAGATGTATATTTCAATGGACCATAAGTTACATGGATTTGCAGATGATCTTCACAAGACCAGCACACTGCAGACAGATGACCTTTGAGAAGATTGCCATGGAAACAGAGCTGCCAATCAGTGAGGTGAGGAGTGTGCTTATGGGACCTTTTCATATTTGAAAGTGCTTGCTGGTATCTATGGGAACGCTTAAATTAAAAAATTACATGGTTTTGAGAAATGAATATTGCCTGCTGTTAGAGTGCAGGGTTGCCTGGTAAGAGTGGAGTGTGTAGAGACACCTTACATTACTCCTGAGATCTTTGTGTGAGCAGGTGGAGCTTTTGGTGATGAAGGCACTGTCCTGCGGATTGGTGAAGGGCAGCATTGATGAGGTGGATGGTCAGGTGCACATGACCTGGGTGCAGCCAAGGGTGATGGACCTGCAGCAGGTGAGGATGGCAGAGGTTTCGGGGATTTGGATTATGAAGTGTAGGATGCTGAAGTTTCAGATTGGGTGAGATGATCGTGATTAGCATGTAGAAGTTTTAGGGAGTAGTTGCGCAAATAAGTGAGTGAATAAGTGTTTAAACCAGTAGGTTGTAGCGTGGGAAATTATTGAAGTCTTTATTTTGTAATCTTCAGATCTGTGGCATGAAGGGCTGCTTGGAGACATGGTGTAGTGGTGTAAGGATGACTTCTATGCTTGTGGAGAACCATGCTGATGAAGTGCTGGGATATCCGGCATGAACCCTGGGTATAATGTGAAAGCTACTGAGGAGCTTTTAAGACCTACTGTCTGTTTATAAGGAATAAACATCACTGGTATTTCTATGGCCTGAAGAACCTTATTTTGCTGAAGAAAGTGACCATGCTGGTGTTTTAATGGTGGATTTGTATTAAAATGGATGAGAGAGGCATATAGGGCTCTCAAAGGAACAAATAGGCACACTTGGGTTCACTCAAACACTTTAATGCGAGGTTATCTTGTATTAAAGTCAATACCAATTAAAAGCAATGCAAAATAACCTTGTACCACAAAGAATATAGAATAGCATATATCATACAAACTAATTATAGAAAGAAACCATAAAATACAGAAAATGCAAATTATTATCACAAGTGGTGACAATTACTGTAATCTCCATAATTAACCGCAAAAGTAGCTGCAAAACTATTTACACTTGGACGTGCCATCATCCCCCACCTTCACACACGGACTGGGGAGCCCTTTTCAGTCCTGGCAGGAGACCAACACGTGAGTCCCGAGAAAGTGCCAGGTGATGCACGGCTGAGCTCCGGTCAGTACTGGAATCTCCCCCTTCCTTTATACTAAATCTAGTGTTGCGTGTGGGCAGGGGGTAAGCTGGCCAGACTCACCCCTTCCCCCCAGACAATATGTTATCAAATTCCCCCCCTTTTGTCCGAGTGATGCTGCTTGCGATAAAATAGTAAGACAGGTGTCCTTGCGCCATGCCCCCCCCCCCCCCCCACATATCCCGAAACCGAGATAAGCATCTCCATGCCAATCTAACGACCCACATGAGCATCCTGGCTTCTTTTTATGAGCCCAAGTTATTTATGGCGAAATAGGTTTTACGGGGGATCGGTAAAGAATAACATGTTCGTGCAGTTCAGTAACATTCGGGCTGAATCATGGACGATTGATCTGAATTTCAGGATGATCAGTCCAAACACGATCAGAATTAATCCACAATTACAACTTCCCAGAATATTATAGTAAAACGATTAATTCCATGTCACATGGACTTAATCGTCCGCGAATTCATCCTACTACAGGATTTATGAACAGACTTCGGATAGACTACTCCACAAGCAAAACGAGAACCTTTCAGGTGCACATTCAGAAAGAGGACGTGCTGTTAAGAAGGGCTAACATACACAAGGTGGGTGGCTTGCTGGTGCAGTGACCAGTACTCACTTCACATTTATCAAAGTTACACAAGCATAAAAAGTTGCTGAAAATGCGTATGTGCTTTTTGTAGGTCCCAGATGTATCAAAATGGTAGGGAATAATGTGTGTTTGCAAAAAAACGGAAAATCTAAAAATGTGAACTGGGATTTATTTTTCCCCACTTTAGTCTCTGGATTACATGACTGTGTATCACGCCCAGCTCCGTACGATCCTCGTGTGTGCCACGCCCACCTCGTTACCTTGTGTTCATCCCTGATTGTTATCGCCTATTTCCTGTTCCTTTGATTGGTCCTGTGTATTTAGTCCGTGTCTGAATGAGTCTTGTCAGATCCGTCATTGTACTGTTGCTAGATGTTCGTGCCTGTCTGCCCTTATGTCCAAATAAACCCCTTTTTTGCCGTTTACCCTGCGGCTCTCGCCTCCTGGCCTGCTCACGAACATGACAGTGTATTTGGCTTAGAGATATTAATTTTCCATTTCAAATGGGCCTTGTCACCTCTTCCATGATTTCTTTGATATCTGTGATTGTCACTATTTGCTCTACATGTGAATCAGGTGTCATACATTTGCATGGATCATGGATCCATGTATAAAAATAGCCAATAGTTATGATGAAAATGATATAATGGCCTTCTTGGTAGTGACAATATAACCAGAAGGATTAGAAGGGGATGGATTTTCATGGAAAAGTTTGTTGTTTGCATTTTGTTGATTTTGCGGATATATATGCGTGTGTATGTGTGTATAATATATAAATATGAAAAGTCCCCCTGGCCCGGTGTCCAAGGTGAACATTTCCTTTGAGAAGCCCTGCAGAACAGTGTAGGAGCTTGAGGGACTCAAATTACAGCCAGAGGACCCAGAACAAAAACAAAAGATGGTATGTACAACACTAACGCTGATTCAGTGCTTTGTGGATCGGGTGGCGGCCAAAGGAGGCCCTGGAGGTCCGATCCCCGGCTGACAAAACTGGCTTTCGGGACATGGAATGTCACCTCTCTGGTGGGAAGGGAGCCTGAGCTTGTGCGTGAGGTTGAGAGATACTGACTAGATATAGTCGGGCTCATCTCAACGCATAACTTGGGTTCTGGAACCAATCTCCTGAAGAGGGGCTGGATGTTCTTTTCTTCTGGAGTTGCGGCGTGTGAGCGACGCCAGCTGGGGTGGGGCTACTGGTGGCCACATAGCTTGTTGCATTAACAACGGAGTTTACCCCAATGAACGAGAGGGCTGTTTCCCTGCGCCTTCAGGTTGGGGATAGGTCTCTGACTGTCATCTGCGCTTATGCACCGAATGTCGGTTCAGAGTACCCGGCCTTCTTGGATTGCCTTAGTGGTATGCTGGTTGGCGTGCCACGAGGGGATTCTATGGTTTTGCTGGGGGACTTCAATGCTCATGTGGGCAATGACACTGTGACCTGGAGGGTGGTGATTGGGAGGAATGGCCTCCCTGATCTGAACCCGAGTGGTGTTCTGTTATTGGACTTGCATTGGACAAATGCATGGTTTGTCCATAACGAACACCATGTTCGAGCACAAGGGTGTCCATAAGTGGACATGGTATGAACATGCCCCTGGCTACAGGTCGATGATCGATTTCATAATCATATCATCTGATCTCCGGCCTTCCGTCTTGGACACTCAGGTAAAGAGAGGGGCAGAGCTGTCAACTGATCACCACTTGGTGGTGAGTTGGCTCAGGGGGCAGGGGAGGCCGGTTAGACCTGGTAGGCCCAAGCACATGGTGAGGATCTGCTGGGAACGTCTGGCAGAGGCTCCTGTTCGCCGGAGCTTTAACTTGCACCTCCAGCAGAATTCCAACTGTATACCAGGGGAGGTTGGGGACATCGAATATTAATGGACACTGTTCCGGACCTCCATTGTGGAAGCGGTCGTACGGAGCTGTGGCTGGAGGGTGGTTGGTGCCAGTCGTGGCGGTAACCCCCGTACCCGATGGTGGACACCAGAGGTGAGGAGGGCTGTCAAGCTGAAGAAGAAGGTCTCCAAGGGGTCTCCGGAGGCAGCTGACGGGTACCGGCGGGCCAGGTGAAATGCGGCTCGGGTTGTTGCAGAAGCAAAAACCAGGGTGTGGGAGGAGTTTGGTGAGGCCATGGAAGGTGACTTTCGGTCAGCCTCAAAAAGGTTCTGGCAAACCACCCAGAATATCAGGAGGGGGAAGCAACTCTTAATTCCTGACTATTTATAGTGGGGAGTGGGTGCTGTTGACCTCACCTGGGGACATCACCCAGAAGTGGAAGGAATACTTTGAGGACCTCCTCAAACCTGCCTCAGATACATCTACGCACACTGCCTTTGAGACATCTGAGGGCACAGAGCCTCGGGATGCTGGGGGGGCTTGCCGATTACTGGGGCTGAGGTGGCCCGGGGGTGGACGAGAACTACCCAGAGTATCTGAAGGCTCTGGATGTTGTGGGGCTGTCGTGGCTGACACGCCTTCTCAACAGTGTGTGGAGGTCAGGGACAGTGCCACTGGATTGAGAGACCAGGGTGGTGGTCCCCTTAATTAAGAAGGGGGACCGGAGGGTGTGTTCCAACTACAGGGAGATCACAGTTCTCAGCCTTCCTGGGAAAGTCTATTCTGGGGTACTGGAGAGGAGGGTGAGATCGATAGTCGAATCTCGGATTCAG
>JAODKF010000125.1:497786-514888 GCA_026779585.1 Mormyrus proboscirostris | reverse complement strand
GATGTGCTGAAGGAGGCTTTATGGAGTGGTTCAACTCACTTGTCAATACAGGATCTTGGTGAGAAATGAATGCAAATTTGGATGAAAATAAAAAGGTGAAATGATGCATAAGCTTGTGGAAACAAAGACAAATGACAAATGTGCGCCATAATCAAAGCTGAAGGCAGTCTAATGAAAAATTCAAATGGCAACTTTTTTTTTGGATGGGCAGCGTATTACCACTTCACCAAAACATTATATGATAATGTGATAAAGATCACATGATTTCATTTTGAGACAAAATGTAAGCAGTGCTAGGTGGCAGCAAAAGAAAGGACAGCTGCAGAAAACACTTGATCCTGTGAACATCACAACATTGAAAGTATTAAAACCATCTTTTTAAAATTTCCCAGGAACATTAAGTAGATAATGTTCTAGGATTAACTGGCATTGCTTCATTTTTGATGCAATTTGTCTCAAAATTAAATAGGTCCTAGAAGATCATCTACACAATTTCCTGGGAATGCATTGTTTTCATTCTGGCAGCATCTAGTTATCTGCATTGATGAGAATACGTATTCACTATAGTCTCCCTCATTAGCTAAACTGTTGAAAAGGCAGTTAAAAATGGCTAGCATCAGCACATTCCTTGTGAAGGTTACTGAAGAGAATGGAATTCTGCCTTTTTCTAGATAGGCTATGCAATATTCTCTATTTTATTGTTTTTGCCAAGGGGCAGTTTATATCCATATCAGTTTGGAACTATACTTAGAATGTCACAGTAGTTGATGCAGCCCAAAACCACCATGCATTTATAGTCAGACACAACCTCTGATTAGCCATCAAGATTTAAATGTTTGCTTTACTTTGATAAATTACTCAACGGTCCAATATGGCACATAAAGGATTCATGTATTTTACAGGTCCCAGCTCCAAAGAGAAAAAATGATAGCAACGGTAATGGTGTGAAGAAGAAGAAAGAGGATCATCAGGAAAACAAAGCTGAGAACAGTGGGAAGCCAGCAAGTGAGCAATGTGGAGAAATGGAGCTTTCGTCAGCAATAAGAACAAATGAGGAAGAAGTGGAGACGCCAGGTGATCAACTTGCTGTTCCTGCAGAAAATATGTCAGCTTCCATCTTAGGTAGCCCAGTTCCCATGGAAGTGCAAGAGCAGAGACTCAACACAGTGAGCAGTTCAACAGAAGAATCCAAAATAACCACTGTACTGAGCAGCTGCCCTGAAGTGGAACCGGGAACTAGGTCATCTGATGCCATCTCCTCACCCAAGTCAAGGAAAGGAAAAGGAAAACAATCTAAAATGTTGCAAGCTAGTGCAACCATCAAGCCATCAGCACCAGAGTGCATGGAAATATGCAATTCAGCTGCTGCAGAAATGCAGTGTGGTTTGTCGCAGCCCAGCAGAACCGAAGCATCCAAGGCCGTGGCTGCTGTGGCGTGGCCTGAACCATCTCCACAGAATACAGCATCTTCTGTGGCAAACGAGGGTGAAAAAGAGCCAGCATCTATAGAGATACACTGCCCATCCGAATCAAGCTGCAGCCTCGGAGGAGAGCTTACGGGGGGTGATGTTTTCTGTGCGACGCCCATGGACCCAGAGGAGATAAAAAGACATGAGAAAATCAAACGGCTTAAAGAGCTTCTGAAGGAAAAGGAAGCTGCACTCGAATTGATCCGAAAAAAGATATGAATATCAGTCTACTTTGTTGCTGTTTTAACATTTATTTAAATCTGTACATAATTTATATATTTATTAACTATTTTCAAACCTTTGCTACAGTTTGTTGTGTAAAAATATCCTATTAAGTTTCCTTTTTTAAATGTGGAGAGAAAAATAACATGCAAACATCTAGGCATTTACAGTAATGGTTCAGGTTACTCTTTGGTGAGAGTACTTTGATGTTCCTGTGGTTGTAATAGTTAATAAAGTGTATTTTATTTGCACATGTAATGCAAATAAAATAATTTTCATTTGTTTGCATCTTGCATTTTATTCTTGAAAGTTGGAAAGTAGTTAATTAGTTCTGTGAGAAGTGGCACATTATGCAGTTCAGCCACTAGGTGATGAAAACAAGAAATAACACAATATGCCCAAATTTCAGTTGATTTTTCAATGGCACATTCAACACAAATGCACTCATTTGAGATATAAAGGGCTACTCTCACAATATAAATTAATTGTGCAGATATAGTTTTAGCAGTAGAAACATAACTGGCAAGACAGTAAACATAATCAGTATAGCAGTTAATGTAAATATACACTATACCTTATCCTCAAAAGTTCCAAACCACCCAATAGAATTTTTGTAATTAAATATTACATGCAGTTGCATCTCTACACTTCCTGTTCTATTCGTCTGTGTACATAATCTGCGATGACGAGGCGTGCTGTACCCTCCTTTGTGCTCTGCGTTTTCTGTTGCTCCTTCCTTGTTTAGGAAAAGTGGTTGAAAGATGGATAGGCAAAACCATTCTGCCTTGTGTAATCCTTAACCTTTTGGTTACAAGTATTATTTCAACCAAGAGTTATAGAACCATCACTGTTGGATATTATTTTAAATTATAGTCCTGCATAGTGCACATATAAAATCTACAAATCCTGTAATTTTTTGGACCAAAATCTCAAGATGATGAGAAATAAAATGATTTTCTTCTATTTTTATTTATGTATGGGTTAATGCAGAACAAGCTGAGCATTATACATTATCAAACACTCCACATTGGGTAGATCCTTACCTGTACAGAAGTGTGTTTATAAACTATAATGCCTAGCTTGAAGTGCTTTAACCTTCTTATACCGCAGTCATCACATATTTGGCCTATACGTTCGTCTTTAAAGACATTATTTTAATATTAATGAACCAAAAACATTTATTACTAGAACTACTGTGTTTTACAGCTGATTAAACGTTTCTGTTTAGTTTCCATTATTTTTAAATTGTACATGTGGAAATTTATGTAGCATTAGTTATAATTAAAGATTATAATGGCGCATTAATTTCCTACTGTCGTTCACCTGGATAGCACTACCTATGCGGTTACAGAAAATTAATAAATATTCTTTTTACCAATGAGATACAAGAACTGAACTGTGCCATTGTATACGTTTTATTAACACACAACTCTGAAATAAAAATCAAATGCTTATGGAAATAATATGTTGGATAAGTGTATACATTAATTTTGGTCCCTGTGCCTTTGATCGGAAGACTTAATTTCTCTTACAAAGCAACTCGATTGTGGAATAGTCTTTCAGTGGGTGTGTGAGATTCAGGCTCACTCTCAATATTCAAGTCTAGACTACAGACACATTGGTTCAATCTAGCTTATAGGGACTGTAGTTCTAGTTCTAGCTAACTCCTCACTCCCAGTTAGACCTATACTGTGAGGTGTAAAGCTGGGTGGGGATTGGTGCCATTGGTTTTGAATAAACTGAACTGTCAGTGCTGTCACTGTAGCTTCACACCCCCTTGTGGAATTGGAGTGCTGACATTTCAGGGACTCCCCATGCCTGCATTCCCACCTGCCTCTCCCTCCTACTTATGCTACAATAGCCATATCTGCCGGAGCTTACATATTGCACTCACCTAACTGTTGGCACTGTCTCCAGTCTCCCTTACTTTGGCTAATTGCACATTTTATTTCCCCTACTCTGTTGCCTGTGCTGCTTCTAATACCTATGATGTCTTTCCTGCCCCCCCCCTCTCCCCGTGATGTCTCCTTCCTTCCCTGCTGCTGTACCACTGTTCATCCTGCCATCAGAAGCAGTATATATGTTATATACCTGCCTGCCATTATCTGCCTGTCCCCAGCTTTGAGAACTGGGATCATAAGGTTTGGCCAGTGTAAATTAGGACGTTACCATCTTGGTCATTTGACTCCCTCTTCTGGGCCCTGGAGAATGGACTCCCCCTTTTGAGTGTGGTTCTTCGCCTCTGGCTTGCACATTGGGGGCTTTGGGTAGGAATAACGTAAAACACTTTGAGACAATGTTATGTAGAAATAAGCACGTTACTGTTGCCTCACATCTGAGACCCGGTTTTGAATCTCTTACGGAAGCTCTGAGACACGCAGCCACATTTCCCTCAGTGCTCTTTCTGAAGCTGTGCTGGTAGCTGTGATGCTCAAATATGGCTTCACCAGTTTGCACACTCGCAAAGCTTATGCCTTACTCTGACATTTTGACCCTCATGGTTAAAACGATGCTGATTGCACTTTTCATTTCGGTGGCACTGACTAATTCATTGGTGGAATTATTCGCTTTTGAAACATGAGTGAATTGTTTTGAGTTACAGGCGTGTGCAGCTAAACCATAGTGTTGTACTTTATGCATGAACTGTTTTGAGGAATGCTCTTATTGTGAGAATGTTATGTTTCACAAAATGTGCAAAGGAACTGAGAAAAACTGTTCATGGTAGGGTCTGTAACCAGGGCTGGGGGGGGTGCTTGTTTATTTACAGGACACATACTATGGGCAATTTTGAGATGCGTCTAACTGCACGTCTGCACTGTGGGAAGAAACCCACAAGGCTTGGTGGGGTCTGCTCTAGTAGCCAGTCCTCTATATCTAACTGGTGTTTTCTCTTCTGCCCTTTCACCAGCTTAACTACTATATGGTGAGTAAACTGGTGCAGAATGGCTGCCGTCACACCATCCAGGTGGGTGCTACACAGTGGTGGTGGTTCAAGTGGTTCTATAAAGTGCTTTGGGTGTCTTGAGATACGCTAATGAAAATGTACCGTTCATAAATTGTAATAAAAATATGAAAATGTAAATTTTAACATGCATTTGAAAATTCAAGTCTGTTCAATACTTGTGCCATGGAAATTTCACGATGTAGGACTCAGGACAGCGTAAAGTCTTTTCAACCTTCAGTTTATGGTGGTATATGTGCCCCAGGGAGATACCTCAGGAGTTCTCCTCCAAGCCTCTTCTTGTAATTCTTTTTATCTCTTGTTTCATGCCCTTTCCATCTCATTCTTAGTTACCTTGAGTTCTGCTGTGTGTTTCCATATATGGTCTGTTCCGGTATTTTAGTACTCGCTATTTTCTGACTAGGGCCTGATGCTATCATCGGACCTTAAACACATGATTCCTACTTGTCTAGTGCATTCCTCTATTGCTAGGAGATTATACATATACACAACGTTCACTACTTTTGTATCACAGTTGGATTTTTCTCTCACACTTGCATGGACTGCATGTTGTGTAGGGTCGTGGGCTTCAGTGGCTGTGGGGCATCTGTTGGTGAAGAAAGATTCACTAATCATGACTTTACCGACGATGGGATCTTCACCGAATGAAGGCCCTAATCAGGGCTCTTGAGAGACTGAGAAATGAGTCTGAGTGTCTCAGCTTATGATTGGCCTGGATAAAAACCAAGATCCGGGCTTTAGTGACCACTTGGGCACAGCTATTTGCAGTCTGTCTGTTTACGGAGAGAATATGAACCTCGTGCAGATGTTCACTTACTGTACCACGGCGGCAAAATTCATGTCTCTGGTGACTCTTCCTATGAAGTCAGCAGATGCATTGGGAGAGCATGGGGGGTCATGAAGTCACTGGAAAGGGGTATGTGGTACTCCTGGTACCTTTGTAAGAGGACTAAGGTCCAAGTCTTTGGAGTCCTGGTGCCTCCTGTGTTGTTATGGCTGCAAAACATGGATTCTATCCAGTGACCCGAGATGAAGACTGGGCTCCTTTGGTACTGTGTCTCTTCAGAGAATCCTTGGGTACCGCTGATTTGACTTTGTGTCAAACAAGTGGTTGCTCCAGGAGTCCCCAATGAGGCACATTACACATTACGGCACAATGGCCATGTGGCACGATTCCCTGTGAGGCTGATCCGGCTCGCAGGATCCTTATTGCTGCGGACCCGAGCAGCTGAACCAGGCCAAAGACCACGTGTCTGCCTGGAGGGTTGTCAGCTACGATCTCATCGTGTTTCATCATGTGGTGGGTGTGGCAACATGCTGCACCAGTGCACGCTCCCTGACCTGACCCGATTTGAGAATTCCCAAACATGTTTGTAGCTTTTAGGTGATATGCTTGATGCACTTATTTTATGATGAACATGCTATTTCAAAGATGGAAATATAACATAAATATGTTCCTTACATAAGTGGTTTGCAGACTTCTTCTCTGGGGACCCCCCCCAAACATTAACTGTCTTGTGACCCCTTTTTGATATAAATAAATTGTAAATCATGATAAATTGGGCCATTGGGGGGCATTCGATTATAGAATTTGCCAGTGGATTGCCAGCGATAAAACATGCGGTACCTGACACTGACAAAACATAATGTAAAACTTTTTTTTTTTTTTTTTTGTATTCTCAGAAAATGATCCCACCACTCTTCCCAGTTATTGGGTAAACCGTTTGAGAACCACTGCTTCATTGATGGTGCATCCTCCATACACCACAAGATGGCAGTAGTCTTCCAGAGCAACAAGGGCGGCTCCCGTAACATTGTGCACTTTTGAAGATTGCGAAACACTGGCTTACATTAAATTCAAAAAGAACGCAGATCCCCTAACTTTATCACATTTTATGTTGCAGCTCTGTACTAAGAAAAATTCAGTTTATTTTTCCCTCACCAATTTACACTCAATACCCCATAATGACAAAGTGAAAACTGGATTTATGAAATTTTGGCAAGTTTATTACAAATAAAACCCTGAAACATTGTATTGACCTAAGAATCCAGACCCTTTGTTATGAGCCTTGAAATTTAGCTGAAGTGCATCCTATTTCCATTGATCATTTGAGATTTCCGTTGACCTTTGAGAGGATTCGTTACCTTGTTTGGAGTCCACCTGTGGTTAACTTAACATGGCTGACATGATTCGGAAAGTAGCACACCTGTCAAAATGGTCTCAGGTGAGCAAAAACCAAGCCAGGAAGCCAAAGGAATTGTCTGCAGAGCTGCAGACTGTGTTGAGGCTCAGATCTGGCAAAGGATACAAGAAATTAGCAGCATTGAATATCAAGAGCACAGTGGGTTAATTCTTAAATGGGAGTAGTTTGTAACAAAGACCCTTCCTACTGCTGAGTGCCCAGCCAAACTGGGCAGTCAGGAGGCCAGGACCTTGGTAGGAGAGGTACTGAGCATGGATTAATCAGGGGAAAAATGAATTTAAATGCTATTATAAAGCTGAAATAAAATGTGGAAAAAACTGGGTCAGTATATTTTTGAATGCAGTGAACAGCATGTAATGATTGCCTTCTTATGCTAAACTGACGTGAACACTTCTTTAACATTGGTTAGGAAATCTGCATTAGATGTTTTAAGGAATTGAGTTTTCAGGACAGGGGATATTTTTTTTTTTTAAAAAAGAAATGGCTTAAAGCAAATCTGAAATGATTTCAGGAAGCACCTTATTTCAGATATGATGCTTAATTGGAATTTAAATTTTATGTATTCTTGCTTGAGTTAAAACCTTAATTATCTCACCACACCACCAAAGCAGGTGTTAATTAGTTAAATATTTGTGTCTGTGAAGGACCAGTAAATTGTGTAAGTACACAGAGGACTGTAGATCTGTGTGTAGAAGCACACATGACTAGTGCCCACTGCAGCACTTGGTGTTTGTGGCACCGTATTGCATCATAGAGGGATTTACTGATTTATTATGAATGGTGAAGGGATTGAAGGACCAGGGCCCAGCAGACCGCCAAGGGGAGAATTCTGAGCGAGCGTGCGCATGCACACAGAGCATCGGGTGGTCTATGTGTCAGGGTATGCAGCAATAGAAAAAAAAAGGTCCCATTTAATCCATCTTGGCAGAGTTCACCAGCCAAAATCTTTGCCTTTGTTCCTTCCATAGAAGACAGCCCAGCGTCTTATTCATCACCTGGCTATTGCCCAGGCACCGATTTTGCTGGTGTTTCATCTCTTCCAAGGGTTATTACCTTCAAGTTAAATCCACTCCCCCCTAAGTCACAAATTTTGATCCGCATTACCACTCGTATTTTATATGTACTCCGTGCTCTCTGTGTACATCATACAGCATTTGACCTACAGTATTTACACTGCTGGGTGGTGCCATGGCTCATGCAATGATTCCTGGGAGAGGCTTGTGTCTCACTGGCAAGCTGCACTGGATCAGGTGTATGAATGGATGTTACTTTAGTCATTCAGGGTTAATATTCCACTAAAGGCTCTAGGGACTTTTTTCCCTTCCTGAAGCATTTAACCTGACTGAGCAGCAGCTGGCTTTTTCCGTGGGAGCGATACTCTATTTGGAGAGGCACCTCCTGCAGAGTCTGATTAAGAGAAATAGCACCTGAGGTATAGCCCACCCCCCTTGCAGGAACCTTATTCCATTATAGATGTAAAAATAGATACATCAAAAGCATTGGGGTGGTTTGCAAACTCTACAGACTATTTACAAGGCAATACAATGGTTGCATAGATGTAAATGTACGTGTATGTGTGTGCAGACTTGTCTTGAATTGAAAATCTCACTCCAGCAAGCTGACCGAAGTTAGCAGCCCTGCTGTAAGGATTCCCTCCTCTCTATGGCAGAGGCCTTCCCTAAAAGGTGGTTAAAGTTGAACCCTTTTTTAAACCAGGGGCTGAGTGCATTTCAGTCAAGGATCTTGACTGGTATTCAGCACAAAGACTTTTAAGCAAGGCATCTAATCTCTTTTATAGCCAATGTGATCTTTATAAAACTAAACTTTATATCCATCCATCCATCCATTCATCGTGACGTATGCACACATTTCCTCGCTCCCCAAGGTTTCTTCAAGCCTGGAATGTTGGGCCGTTGCCTAGGACAGTGCATGAGTGAGTGATTCTCTTGGCATGGTGACTACTCACTCTGAGGTGAGTGCATGGTCAGTGTTAGTTGTCAGTTTGATGCTGGAGCTCCCAGGAAAAGCCATTTTACTCTGTAAGGTGGAAAACCTTCAGGGACAACAAAAACTGACACTTGGCTACCCAGATGGTCACTGTTTAAAAGTGTCTTGGACAGGGGAGGCATCTTCTTCCAGTTGCTCAGACACCCTCCTTAGTGTCAAACTAGAGCCTTGGACAGTGACTACAACAACCATCATAGACTTAAGCATCTATCAGCACCCTCTTCAACAACTTCTGTTACTCCAGTTCAGTTCTGATGCCTTGTTGATAGTATGACTTGAGCATGGATTTATGGTTTAATAAGGGTCTATTCTACAGCATAATGAGTGTTATGCTGGGGTTTAATGATGGTTTGATCAGGGATTTATTGCTTGGCATAATAGGAGTTTAATGCCTGGCTTTAATGCTAGAGTGTAATGCGAGTTGGATGCCAGGGTTTAGGAGCAGGGTTTAATAAGGGTGTAATAAAAGGGCTTAATGAGGGTTCAGAACCTCCTTGGGTCTTCATCAGCTGAACAATTATGTTGCCTTATAGCCCGTCTCAAACACACATGGTCTGCTTTGTACAAATCACCAGCACACACAGAGATGTTTGAATATAAACAGGAGCACCCTTACATTTCCTCTGTATTCCAGTCTACTGTTTAACCCATTTTTCCAACACAATATGCCATCCCAGAGAGGGCCAAAAAATTTTTAATTATCATGGGATCCTGCTTATTTACAATTAATGACTTTTCTATCTAATGAAATAACGTCTAATATACAAGAAGCATTTCTTTCACGAATGGACTTTAAAACACCTGTAATAAAAACACACCTGGTGACACGAATCTAGGGGAATCAACATTGCATAAGTAGTTGCAGTCAGGCCGATAGCGCAGCCTAAATGGCCACTGTATGTAGCTGCTGCTTCTACTGTAAATACCATGATGAGCACTATTATCCTCACCGCAAACTAAATGAAGTAATATGCACTTTTGTCTTTTAAATAAATGACCTGATCCTCCTCATCTTAGGGAAGTTTTAGGGAATCCGTTTAACACGTGCAAAACCAATTTCCTGGTTTATATTACAGAGAAACACAGTATAGTAAAATAATATGATGGTAATGCCCCAGGGACCTTAAATGTATGAGGATCCTACTAATGACAGCTAGTTATGCTATGTGCCCTTATTTTAAGTAGTTACATTTTAAAGTTATGGCGTTTTACTTTTCTATGTCCGATGGCGAAGGTGCAGTCTACAGAAGCGAGTCCTTTATTCTTTACTTTCAGTGACATGTAGATGAATCGGTTGCTGGAGTCTAGTGCAAGTGAGATGAGCAGTAATACAAGTGAATACAATAATTAGGGCAGCGGAGACAGTAGCTATTACATTCTGAGTGCTGATCTATTCATGGAAAGACTTTATGAAAACAAAACTACCAGAAATGCGGTAATGTGCAGTAACAATAAACTGGCACAGACTTAGCTAAAAAGCAGTGTGGCTGCCTGCTAATAAGAAGTCTATTTCTGTGAAGAGCAGTCACTACTGGCGTCTGCCAAGGCTGCAGTTTCACAGCATCCAGTAGATTTGCTGTTTTTGAACATTTATATCTAGCGACCCCAAAGTCACTCTGATAACGGTCGTTAATTTCACTTACGTCCACGAATCTGGAGCGACTTTCACTGCCTTGCAGGCTCTGCCTCTCCTTCACCACTTGGCTGAGTTCACTGCTTTCTCGAAGTGCCCTGACTGGCCATGAAAATCATCGTGTAAGATACCTGGGCAGAGAAGAAGGTTTGCTGAGGGGTTACAGGTCACTGAATGTTTCATGCTGTAGGTTGGAATTAAGAGTTTCAGGCTAAACCTTAGAGCTTCGCACAGACTCCTTGGAAAGACACATCCTAAAAGAGTTGTGATGAATTGAATCTTTAATCCCCTTTGCCTCTGGAAATAACAATTTGTTACACATGGAGTGTAATTCCTTTTGCACTGATTTTTATAGCAAAAATGTTCTAACACTGAACTGGCAAGATTAACAAACTGGCATGGTATGTCTTGTCATGGCCTGTATTGTATTGTCTTTGAAAACCCACTTTTACAGTGGAAGCTCATGAGTGTCCCCCATCCAGTCATACCGGGTGTATCTGCATTCACTTGTTATTACCCACAACCCTGAGTTATATCTCTTCACTGTCTTTATTGTTTCTTAAAGTTTTTTGGCTATAACTGCAAAAACGATTGCAGTGACCCAATTTACCTGTGAGCCCCCCTGCCGGAAGCTTCCACTGCATCCCTTCTTTCTCACAAGTGCAATTTTCTGTCTTTAATGAGATGCTTTGCTGGTAAGTCCCACAGCTCGCTAGGGAAATTCTCGCTGCTGCCGCGCCGTAAAGCAAACGTCACGCTGACTGCACTGCTCACTTTGCCAACACGGTCAAACAATAAGGAAGAAAGACAAAGCTACAGAGAGCGAGGGGAAACGGCAAGTTTGGACATGGGGATTCTCCGTAAGTGGAAGGCTTCTGGTCTTCACCACTGCCATTGAAAATGTGACGCTACATACTATGGAAGCACTTATCTCTAATGACTCAATTACTCTTTACTTGACAAGGCTGTTCAACATTATTTTGTAGCTGTAATTCTTTTATTACCCCAGAAAGACATTTTTAAAATTGCATAAAATTGCAGTTTAGTTTAAGATTTTTCCGGAAAGTCATTATTGGACTCTAGAGGTGTAAAACTGTCGCTGAAGATACTGGTTGATACATTTTCCAGGGTGCATACTTGGTGCTCGTGGCGATCAGCTGGTCCCATTTTAGGCACTTCAGACACTCATGGTAGATCATACTGCTGACCGAGGATTTTGACGCCCTAATTTGTGTATCCTCCATAGGGGGGCGTCCTAAAGGCTGTCCCAGGCAGAGGATCATAGGGTGTCATTCCATCACAGGAGAACATGAATCAGGGTATAAATCCTCAATGCTGGGGTGATAATGCTGCTACTGCACCAGCACAATAAATAGCAAAATTAGCAAAGTTTGATTAAAATTAGCACAGGGGGTAAAATAAGTGTGAAGCAGGAGCCAATTGTCAGGGAAAATGGGAGGAAAGACAAGCTTTTAGTAAAAAGCAATTACTTTTCCCACAGTAATGTGCCTTTGACTCTGTTTATATTTCTTTGTGGAACATTTTCAGTTTTTGTACAGCCTTTGAGTAGCAGGTGGCCGAACATGATCTGGGTGTTGAATAGCAAATGTGAAGCAGCAAGCTTAATAAATCCGAGGTCAAAGACGCAGTTTGCCTAACGTGCAGCTTTCTGGGCACAAGAGTAATGAAGGCCTCCCTGAGTTTTCCTTTGATGTTTGTGAGTCTAAGGTTTTATAGTTTATGTCGGGTAACAGCAGACTGGTAGACAATGGTAAAAAAGGAAGCAGGAGGGGGCAGAGCCAGAGCAGAGCATACGGGCTAATTGATGAGGGTCCAGTAAGACAGGATCCCAGAAAGAAGGAGTGGGTTTCTCCAGGACTTGAGGCTTGCTGTTTTTAATTACAATTGACAGGTGATCGGCTCTGCTGTACCTTGTAGAGTTCTCACCCTGGTCCGAAGTCCAGTGCACTGACAGAACCACATCCTGAGGGCGGGAGGGCTGCCCTACAGGATGAAGACCAGGCATTTCCACCAAGCCCCCAAAGGCCATTACTCTTTGTCTTATTCTGTTTAATCCTTCCCATCCCACAGACAGCTTTCTGAATTAATCTGGGAAACAAGTATTGATTTACTTAACTGCCTGTTTAGCAGAAGTTCCAAGGACATAGCCTTTAAGAAACGTTTCTGGGGGAAAATGAAGGAATCTGTCAATAGTTCTTATGCAAACCAAGAAAAAAAAGTATCTGTAGTACTGGGACTTAGTAGATCCTTTAAAGGCGTTGCTGTGCTCTCCGAATGAACTTAATACTTAAACAAAGGGTGATGCAACGGTCCACTGAGAATCTGTCGCACACCAGCAGCGGGTGATCAGTGTCACGGAAGAGTAGGGGGTGATCAGCATCATGCAAGCTGGCGGTAAGAGTGTCTTCCTTGCAGTCAGTCATCCAATAAGATGAGGCTGGCAAACAACAGTTGCCCCAATCAGAAGGCATAACTGTATTCCTCAGCAAAGGCTTGAAGCCCATGCTGGGAAGAGGGAAAGAGAGAAAGGGAATGGCAACTCAGGCGCATGCAGTCTCTGCCAACTATGTACTGTATGCAGTCAGTGCCAGTTAACGCAGTCTCTGCGGGATGTGCATGCAGTCAGTACCATCTGTGCTTGCAGTCCCTGTCAGCTGTGCATGCAATCCCTGCTAGCTGTCTATATGCAGTCCCTGCCAACTGTGTATGGAGTCAGTATGAGCTGTTCATGCAGTCCCTGTTAGCTGTGCATGCAGTTCCTGCCAGCTCTGTATGCAGTCAGTATGAGCTGTGTGTGCAGTCCCTGCCAGCTCTGTATGCAGTCAGTATGAGCTGTGCATGCAGTCCCTGCCAGCTGTCTATGCAGTCTCTACGAGCTGTGTGTGCAGTCCCAGCAGTCAATTTCATCCATGACCTCTTCTTACCTTCTCTCTCTCTCTCTCACACACACTATTATTCTTCATTCCTTATTTATCTGTTATGTGACAGGGATATATGAAGTGTTCCATGATTCTGTATAGCTGAAGTGTTACAATCTGTTATTTGGTAGAGTAAATGTTAATTAGAAGCTTAGAGCGTGGAAAAATTTACAGAGAAAGGATTCTTTCTTATGTAGATTTTCCATGTTTAATGCCATAAATACAGACAATTTCTTTAAGAAAAACCACATCTTTAACTTTTGCAAAAGGAGTCTTTTATTAATTTTCATTTAAGGCAATCCAATACAAAGAATTTCACATCGCACTGTATAACAATGATTATGTACAACGTCTGATCTGACGAATTAATGAATCATGCAAGTAGGTTACCATAAAATGTAAGCTGAAGATCTGGGAGAACATGGGGAGAAAAAAAAGGGAAAAAACACAGGTGTCTGTACAAGCTGCATGCTTGGCAATAGCAACTGTCTATTAGAAGGATCTTGTCAGAAACAAAAGAGATGATTGGTGAGCGTTAAGGGCTATCAGCCAACTAACAATGACATACACACCGTCCACATGGGAACACGTATGCTACACGTGTCGGGCGCTTGGGGTGTTGAAGGCTACGTATGTCTCAGCAGGTGCAGACTGCCATGTAAACGTTTTCCACGAGACAGGGTCTGTCTTGTCTCATGAGAGGCAATGTTTTTTTTTTCTTTTATAAGAAACCAATTGTACCAAGTATACGACTTTAGTTTTTACTTGACAAAACAAACTGTTTTGATAGCGACAACATAACAGAAGATACATACAGCTACTAGTTTACAATATATAACCTTTGTCCTGGGTCTAAACTAGAAGAACCAGAAAATACCAAACATTAAAAATATATAAGGAGTTAATTCACATATCACTATTTTTTAAATTATGAACACCTGTGTGCTTTCCTTTACTGGCCCCAAGAAATATTTATTCATTGCTGTAGTAAAAATTGACCATGCGGGTTCCATAGCCCACCTGAATGAAAATGTGCTCCAAGGCTACAAGGGAAATCCATGGCATCTTTGCTCCCTTCTTTTGCCAATCTGTACTTGTTGACCTTTATTCCTTTGCCATTTCTTAGTAAACCTTACCCAGGTGTAGCTTAGTGAAAATGATTGTGATTGTGTGATGAGCTCCTGGAGAAAATGGAAGGTTTCACATGGCAGGAGGATTAACAACAGCAAAATTTTAAAGAGCTATAGTTGTCTTGTCTTAACTGACAAAGGAGTAATACGTAGCATTCCATCTATAAAAGGGTAGAAATTTATACAGTGCAAGCTAAATGTGACAGTACACCTAGGTGCTAAAAGGAGGAGACGATATCTCTCAGAAATTCTGAGACACCTTCCAGGATGCTCAGATTTCTTTTACACTGAGTCAAGGCAAGATCAACAGCTGTCCTAACAGCCTTACGGTCTGCTTAGATGGGCCTCTCTCTGCCATTAGCTAGCCAGGCTGATGCTATCCCAGTTAAGTACGTAAAACTGCACTAACATCCGCTGAAAGCTGGTGAGGCTATTTGGGACATAAGAGTAGAGGAATCCACACAATCGCATCTCTTTTTCCTAGTAGACTGTTACATCAGACTGTTGTTTTATAGGTCTAGGAATGCATGGCACCCAAAATGTGGGGGTCTCTAAGGGTGGTTTTCCACTGCACCAGGTCATTATACTTTTGGTACAGTACTTTCACTACTTTCCCTTTTCCATTGACTTCTGCTTGGGTACCAGTGCCATAAGTTCCAGTACCTAAAGTGCCAAACCAGTCTAGGAATGATTACCTTGGATAACGTATGTAGCACTCATGCAAAAGCAGCAGAGGTAAACTTAAAACTGATTGGTTAAACGTATAGTAGACAATCTTGAAAAAGAGCAACCATTAAAATTGCCAAATTTCATTTCCTGTGACAAAGCAAAGATTTTCCCCATCTGACTGTCCCAGTCCTTGCGATGTAAGAACTGCATGTGCATTACCTGCGATGATGGTATTAATATCGCACATCATCATAAAATACTACAGCCATTTTTCAGATTCAGTACAAAATACCCCACCTGGTGTTGTGATGTCATTCAGAGCCGATACCAGTTATGACATCAGTGGAAAACCAACACCTTGAAATACCATACTTTTGGCAGATTTTTTGAAGCGCCAAAAAGTACGGTACCTGGTGAGGTGGAAAAGTGCCCTCGTAGCAACTAATGATACGAGGAGCTCAGATTCTCACTAGCTGGCTAGGAGCCCTATTCTTGGACTATGGGCCATGCCTAACCTGAAACCCTCAAGTAAATGATCTGTCCATCTTGCATACTGCTTATCCTGGTTAGTTGTGGTAGGCCTAGAGTCTATGGTAAAGGGCGCATGGGCTGAGACATCTTGGATGGGATGGCAATCATAAAACAGTGCTGCATAAATCAGTAAAATAGTAAATTGCTTTGAATTAAAGTGATGATTATTGGACACAGTTGTAAGTCAATTTTGAGGGATTCCTGCAGAAATATCGTGTTTGTTCTTCTAAAAGGAGAGCTGGGCCAGCACCATTTGTGCTGTGGGCCAGAGGTTACGGCTAGCATTGGTGTTAAATAAGAGGTTCACGGCCAATGAAAGAAAAAAACAAGCAATGAATGTTCAATGCTTTAAGGTTAAACACCGATTAGGATTCCAGATGCATGCTCTCTGGATTGCTTAAGAGTCTCACACAGAGTCTCACATATCAGGAATAGCACCAGAAAAGGACCAAAACCAACAACCACCACAGCAAGAAAGCTATCGACTAAACTGCTAATAGTCACAGCAATGAGAGCTGGTGCACTTTTTCTTAAAACATTTATGCTATGAATAATACCCTAGAATGAAGGAATATGGATATGATGAACATTTCTGAAAGAGTGTTACCTAATGGTTAGGGAAGCGCACTTGTCATCGAAAGATTGCTGGTTCGAATCCCTGACCAGCAAGGTACTGCCCCCAAGCACTGCTCCCCGGGTGCTAAATTACCTGCCCCCTGCTGCAACGGTGTCACATATGAGTTAAATGCAGAGAACACGTTTTGCTGGTGTACATTGTGTGCTGTGGTATGTCAACAATGAATAATCACTTCACCTTAGAGCTACACAGAAATTTCATGCAGCTTGGAACTTAGAACATTATATGGTTGGATTTAAGGAGATCAACTTCTGACCCGACTGAGGCAGCTGACATGAGAGCCCAACGCCTTCCACAGCAAGGGTCAACCCTCTGTCCAGTCTCCTACACACATCTTGGTGAATGGAAGTCCTCACAGATAACTGAATCCCTGAGTCCTGAAACTCAATTTTTGTATCTCAGATTACAATGGCCTTTTCAGGGTTTGGTTCAAATAGACATTTTCAGACAATAGCATATCTTTTACTTACTTTTTTTGTATGAAATAATTGTATTTATACATATGTTTAAGCTTCATTGGTTTAGCTTGAAAGTGCATTTGCATATTTTATGTTATATTACTATAAAATAAAGCACTGTTGCTATACTGGCGTCCTGGGTCTTTTTGTAAACAGTTGTACCTAGTAGGGCTGGGCAAAAAAATCGATTTTTCGATATATCGTTTTTTAAAATGTAGTCGATTCAAAATCGATTCTCAAT
>JAODKF010000125.1:484140-497686 GCA_026779585.1 Mormyrus proboscirostris | reverse complement strand
AACAGTCATACACAGAAGTCAATCAGAAACAGCAAACCAACACAGCGATAGCAAAAGACAAAGCTTGAGCAAGAGCTTGAGCTAGATGTGATCAGCAGGCTTTATCCGGAACACAGGGTCAGAGGGCGGAAGGGGCGTGGCTGGAAACCGGAAGGCGGGCTGAAGCAGCAACTGGAGTGGAGCACTTGGGGCAGAAGAGGTGTCCTGTACACATCCAAAACACTTACGGCACATAACAGTTCCCTTTATGTCTTTTCCTTTGGTTTTCCCATGTCCTGCGTTTTCATCTTTGGTGTCCCTGTGTGTGTCTGCGTTCTGCATGATGTATCAGCTGTTGTCACGGTTGCTGTCTTTGTGCCTATTTTGCATATCTGTGCTGTTCCCATCGTCCCACTGATGTTTTTGCTCTTTTCTCCCTTTAGGTGGAGTTGTCCAGTCATGCCCTGAGTCCCGTTGTGTCCACTGTGTGGTCCCTTCAGTCTCTTTCCGCACGCCCGGAGTGCTGTTATGCTACGATTGTGCCATGCCCCCTCGTCTACTCCGTGTGGAATCCCTGTGCTATCAGTGGTTTCTAGTTGTGTTAACTGCTGGTGTGTATTTAAGTGTGTTTTGGTGAATGTTTCCCCGAGTCCGGTCATTGACGTCAGTCCTGTTTGTTGCTCCCTGTCCCCGAATATGTTCTCCCCAAAGAAATCCGTCATTCCCCTGATTCCATGGACTCCTATGCCTGGTTCCCCGCTCTGCGCCAGCATACATGCATACAATGATATTAATTAATTACAATAATATGTATACAAATAAATCAAAATGAAGATTTTACTTTTTTAGATCCAACAATATTTAATATTCCCACTTATTAATCTAGACTAAAATTTTCTCATAGCTTCATCATGGATTTCTGAACTTTTCTAAGTGCATGGTAGCATCTATATTGCCATATTTAGTGGTGGTTCTAGGGGCGGGGCCAGAGGGGCATGGGCCCCAGCTGAAATCTGACTGGCCCCCTGAAGTGCCCCTGTCCTGTCACTCATCTGTCCTTTGTCCAAAAGCAATTAGATGCATTAGATGCAATTCCAAGCCCAAACACTAATGGTGCTAATGAGCCAAATAAGAATGTCAAGCGTCAATAAAGCTTACGGAAGAAGAAGATTTGAACAATACTGCAGAGAAAGTTTTTCAACCGATAACCATCTACATTTTGAGGGGTTTGTTGGTAAGTCATAAATCCCTATTTCCTCAAAGCTGTCACATATCTTAAGTCTGACAAACATTAAATTAAGAAATAAAACAAACATTATGTAACCAAGATTACTATCACACCCCCATGTTAGCATTGCCGTAACACAGGCTTTTAATATCTGGGCCAGGAACTTGTGTCTAGGTTCAGCTCTCGGAGTGAATTGGTCACAATCACTAGTTAAACAGGGAAAACGATAATTTTATTAACAACACTCCACAAGGATGAGAGTCACGTGTGGAAACAATCCAGTCCATTTCAGCCAATTTCCGCATGTATAATCCTTTGTACATACATGAGCTTTTTTTCTTAACTAGGAAGCCCATATATAATAGTCTCATTACCATTAACATTCAATCTATTTTTACAATCTGCACAAATATGCATATACCATATATATATATATATATATATATATACATGCACACATATACTACTCAGTGCACTTTCACATTCAGTGTAATAATGGGGAAAAGAAACAATAATTACCACTAATCACACATACAACTAACATATGGCAACGCAAACGCCTGCATTTTTTCCCCTCACCGGAAAAAATCACGTTAAAATCACGAAAAATCGCTCAACGCTGATCCAAAACTGGAAAACGCAACACAAAAGGCTTCTGGCCAATTTCAATAACTAAAATTGACTTTTAAACATAAAATAGATTTTCCTGTTTTCTTTTCTGGTGCATAAACCTCCCAACTCTTCACGGGCAGCAGCTTCTGTAACTTTCTTTAACCGCTATCAAAAGGACATTGACTTAACCCAGCCAATCGCAATAACTTGCTTCGGGGGAAACCGATCCACTAATGCGAGTGGAAGTGCATAGGCGTGAGCAGTGCTAAATGTGAGCGCAGCTTTTCAGCTGAATAAAAATATGAATAAAAAGCTGGATTTGTCAAATGCTGTGTGTGTGAGCATTTTGTATACTAAAAATGCATGTAAAATCGGTAAGGAGATTTTACTGTGTAAGCTTTTTTTTTATTTACATTGGCTAGAGTAATGGTGAAATGTATAAACCTTACCAAAAGATTGTGTGCATTGATGTAGTACAAATACTTACCCCCTCTATGAACATTGTGGCCCCTTGATGGCCCCTTACTCAGAAAAATCCTAGATTGCCCACTGACCATATTGTTTTTTTTTGTGCAGTATGTACAATTTATGTATTCGCCTCCCTGGCACAAAAATGTCCCATAACGCTAGTTATGGTGATTTACAGAAGAAACATTTCCAGTACGTTATTAGTGTGCATTTCCAAGGGGCCTTGGTGATACAGTTCTCCCGATTTACAGTACGAGTTTATTTCTTTACTGAAGGAAAAATAAAAATTCAATTCTTCACAATTAAAAAAAAAAATCTGCGTCGAATTAATTAATTACTAGTCAGAGAGAATTAGTAACTCGAGAGCACGAATTACTACGAGAAAAAAAATCCACCATGACACCTACGGGGCTCCGTAATAATCTACTGTGCACGCCGGATTTGTACAATGATGCCCGATTTGTACCAATTCGTTTCACGACCCAAGCTGATGCCGTTATGCATTGTTAATTTTACAGCAACTCAGAATGGGATACATGTAGAAAAAAACACCGCATCTGCTGAAAATTAAAGTGACCAAAACTGATTGTGAATGTTACCATTTTAGTTTTTGTTTTCTCCAAGAATTTTATGTTTAAATGTGAATGTATTTTTTATTAAATGTAAATTCTAATAGTACTTGTTTGTTTCCTTTGTTGATTTGGCAAAAAAAAAAATTTTTTTTTTGCTGAAACCAAAGTCACAATTTTTTATTGCATTTCTATGGGAAAAGTTGTCGCTTAACAAGCGATGATTTGGAACGAATTAGCTCGTAAAGTTGAGAACAACCTGTACTCTAAAGCCCGTTACATCATCTTCGAATGGTATTAATACTTCGCCGTGGATTGTGAGATATCCATTCCGTTGCGTAGGGATGTTGTTGTACACATTGCGGGCGGAATATAGGCGTATCGAGAGGAATGCTCTAGTTCCCTTCGCTAGTATATTTCAATTAGAAATCTTGTCTGGGGACACCCTTCGAAATGCGACCATAACGCGCACCTTTTCCAGATATATACAGGGCGTGGCGCCCTTCCCTTTGACGTCACAATGAGGACCCCAGAAAGCGGAAGAGAATGCGGCTGCTGGCATGGAGCTGAGGTCCGCGAGCCGCTTCGCGAAGTGACCAGCCTAAATAAGGTGAGTAGCCGAGTAATGAATAATAGGTGGCGAAATAATACGCACGTTTTTGCTATTGTCGTAGTTGTTGGCGGCGTAATATAGATATTTAGGCACAGAACTCGATTCTTCGTGGCACGATGTTATTTCAGGTCATGCACATAACAGGCAAGGCTACCAGGCGGGCGCACGCATTTAGTTTTGGCTGGATATATTTGCATCTGCGTACCTTAGGTTGAGTTTCAATTGTTCAGGTGACGTCGTTGTAAAATACTACTCAGTAAGGGCCTTTATTGTCAGTATTGGAGGAGAGGGTTAACTTTTCCTTACGCTTTTAAAGACTATTACTTTGCTTTGTTTTTTTTTTGCCTAAATCGTGAAGCAACTGCACTCATAGCTTGGTTCTGTTTGCCTGTGCAATTACGTGAATGCACAAATTCTTTATTACCAGTTGAGCATTTAAGGTAAAGTGTCGTACGCATAAAGTGATGCACTGAACGTGAATAAAAAGTTCAAATAAGATCCAAGCGTTTGGACTTGTTTTCTACCGTTTTACCTCTGGAAATCAGACTGACTTATAATGATTAAACTACCTAGGGTTTAATATACCTGGCAGGCGCGTCCCAGGCTGCAGCACCTAATGAGCTCGAACGACGCCAGGATGCCCGGTTTTAAACTCTTTCCGGGAGCTGGGGCCCGTATTACAAAGTTGGATGTCTTTAGCAGGATAACTAGTCGGATGTAAGGTAGTCTGGGTTAAGTGGACGAAGATAAATTCCATTTAAACTGCGGTATCTTACCCGACAGGTTATCCCGTTAAGTAAATAAAGCAGTATCGTGATTCGGCCCTCGTGTGCACTACGTTAAATAAACAAAGAGGGAGGTGCTTTGGTAAAAAAATAAGCAAGCAAGCAAGTCAGTGTTTTGCTAGGCTTAAGTTATACAGGCATTGTTTTCTGAAACCTAGACTGGAGATGGAGGCGGAAGATTCTTGTAACGCGAGTGTCCGTATTCCTTTGTGTAGCAACGTGCAACTAGAAACAGGGCGGTATGGAATTAAATGTCGAAAGTTAGACAAAATTCTTTAAGGTGCCCTAATAACAATTTAAAGAGAGGGTACGATATGTTCTTTTTAGAAAAAACAATTAGTTGAATGAAATACTCTGGTAAGTGGGTGGGGGGCAGGGTACCCACGGTCATGGAAAACCTGGAAAAGTTTTGAATTTTGAAATTATTTTTCCAGGCCCTGGATAAGTTTTGGATTTTGAAATTATTTTTCCAGACCCTGGATAAGTTTTGGAATTCTTGGATAAAGAGACGTTTTGGAAACTAGCCTTTGTTCATTTTTGTTTCCCTCTTCATTCCGCAACGCGCTTACGGAAATGTACAAGCAGAAGTCAATAGTTATCTACCTTATACAGATACTGTTAACTATCTACTTTAGTTTCACGACCATGTAGCTTTTGGAAAATTTTCTTATGGTACTGGAAAGGTTTAGGAAAAGTCATGGAAATTTATTCTGCCAGAATTGGGGGAACCCTGGGGAGGGTGTTCTGTCTGGGTAGTACCAAGAATATCTGAGCTTTGTATGCTTTACTCCTCTGTAATGACAGGTATTTGTCTTATGCACATTAAAGCTTCTTGCTACTATTATATACAACATTTATACCGCAAGACATTTTTTAAACTAAAACTGTTGTTTTTCTCAGCAATTTTACTGCATTTTTAATACCCGCTGCTGTTCCATGTGTCCTTGTTTGCTTCAGAGACTCCCTGCATATAGGTTGCTGCAACTTGCAACGCACCACCAATAGACAGAACGTCCCATCTGGCCAGAATGGGCTCTAAGCGGTACCCCAGCCAGCCTTCCACCCGCCAGGACAGCTTTGAGGACGGGGGGGCTTTCGAAAAATTTGAGCTGTATGTCCCCAAGGAGGCAGAGGTGATTGTTGTTCCTGAGGAGGCTCTGCCTTTGTCCGTACGGAGCAGGATGAACTCGGTCCCCTTGGCGAAGAAAGCAGGTGATGGGCTGGCCGCTGTCTCTGGCCGCATGGCCACTTGGATCTCTCCTGTCGTGATTCAGGAGAGAGAGGCTCAGCTTGGTGACTCCAGCAGTTCCCAAGACGACGGACTGGCGCGGACGCGTCTCCACAGTGCTGTCGTGGCATCTGCAGCGCTGAGGCACTGCTGCTGGCTTCCCATCACCTGTGCGCATCTGGCTGCCTTTAATGTCCTGAGGGACTTCCTGCCCCTAGGGCAGGGCCATCAGCCCGGAAAGGAAAAGAAAGAGGTCCTTTCAGAGCCCACCTCGTTACCTCCAGGACGCGTCCTCCGCTTCACCCGTGACTCCATCATTATCCATGGAGGCCGGATTTTCTTATCCATCAAGAATTCCGCCGCCGCCCTCAAGAGGAGCCATGGTCGCCCCATTCCCGTACAAGACTCTTCATCCCTGACTGTCATACAGTGTCAGAACAACTTTCGGAGGTCTCCGGGCACCCGACAGAGCAGAAAAAAGCCCCGTGCCCTTGCGGCCAGCGTGCAGGTCAGTGCTGTCGTCAGAGCAGGCCTGTGAGGCTCAGGGGTTACCTGCATCCTGCAGTGGGACTTTGAACATCTTAGGAGGCGGATGCTGAGAGTCCCTTAGAGATGCAACAATTGTTTCAGCCAGTAATTGGTATAGGCTGAAGCAGCAACAATCGGCCATAGGCCATTGGTTAAAGATTAGGCGATATTTATCTCCGATAACCTTTAAAATGGTGACCTGTATTGCTTTGCACATCCGCATGCTAAACGGTTAGAAATGTCTGCAGTGTGGAATAATTTTAAAGTTGCAAAATGCATTTGCCAGAATTAGTGTTTTCTTACCAAACAATAAATGCTTTTTCATATTTTTTTAAATATAATTTTGTTTAATTTTATTTGTGTGGCGTGTCCCTTTAAAACTTATTTAAGCAGAACCTCCCAAGCAATTTGTATCAAAACAATCTACTGTCTGCATCAGCTAGAAACTTCCTTATCGATGCATCACTGGAGCCCCTGTGTACACTATAAAAACTGAGTAACTGGAAAGCTGCTTTTCCTTAATATACAGATCTCATCTCTGCTTCAGCCTTGTTCCGTGGCTGGAGTGAAGCCTCAGGATGCAGTGGCTTTGCTGCAGAAATTTGGCATCAGTCGGGAGGTGCGTGTGACTCTGCGGAGGTTACCTGAGATGCACAGAGGATGCGGGTGCGACTGGCAGCTGGGTGCTGTGATGGTGAGTCCTGCCTGCCCTCTACATCTCCATAGCTGGGAGACTGCAAAGTCTAGTAGTGGTGTTACTACTCGTCAGTCATTTGGGTATTTGTCAAGTGGATTTTGTTGTTGCTTAATTGTCTGTGGAGTGTTATTGTATGAGAGTATGCTCTGTGTTGAGAGCGTGTGTGTGTGTGACTCTCTTGAAGTCTAGGCTAATGCTAATTTCTTGCTTCCATCTAGGATCCAAATGACCAAATGTTGCCCTCTAGTGTCTCATCAGCAGAGGAGTCTGGCAGTTGTATAAATGTAAAGTATTCCAAAAGTGAAAGTTTCCAAGAACACTGTGCTGTTTTTGACCAGAGTGATCCTGTGGAAGAGAAACATCAGGTGGACAATAAGGAGCAAGACACAAGGGAACCTGTGCTTAAGAAAACAAGACTTTCAGACCCTTCTGTGTTAGGGTTACATGAGAGTAACGGAGGAGATAAGACAGTGGATGAAGAAAAAGATGTGGATGTGAGCAGGATTGGATATGGAGAGGAGGTTTCTGCCCTCGGACAGGAGGAAGTTATTGATGGACAAGAAGAAATGGCCAGGGGTGAAGATGGGGACTGTGTGAAACACGAGTGTGATCTCAAAAGTGAAGAGACGGCGAACTGGGACAGCCACAGCCCAGATAGGCCGCATGCTGGGGAACTGCCCCCCTACCTCGTCACATCGCAGCTAGAAGATCACACGGCATTTGACTTCGACCAGCTGGCGAGGCAGGAGAGGATAAATCGGATTCGGGAGATGATCCGGGAAAAGGAGGCTGCTCTGAGGAGTCTGGAACCCCCCAGTTAAATTCTGCTCAGTGGGGTGGGGGGGGCATGCACAGTGACTTTCTTCCTCCGCTCTGTGTTTCCTAGTGCTGACTGAGGTTTTTTTTTTTTTTTTTTTGCACACATATTTGCCCCTTGTATTATTGAGTGCAATATATGGCCTGTTACAGGTCACATGGTGTGGAGGACACCAGCCATGCCTTTCCATCGCCCTCCATTTCATTATGGGAAATTCTGTAAGGGAAAAAAAGGATTGCATACACTGTACATTTTATACATGTACAAAACTGAGGGTGGATATGATTTCTTGCGTAGTAAAGCTGACCTTCCTGAGAATCGGCAGGTCCCATACTGTTCCTCGGTGGTGTTTAAGCGACATGCTTTACCAGCCAGGTGATTCCATTTTGTATGCCAGTTAATGTCTGGGGGTAGGGCACAAATCCTACTGCAGATATAAATGACTGAGTCCTATGATCTGTCTTCTATTTCAAGGGGCTTCATCTACTGACCTGGGAGCAGTTTGAATAGAACAGCCCTTCTGATGGTCGCCATTGCATTAATGACTAGATACTATGTGTTAGTGGTTGTGAATTGCACTGAATACATTGTAATGGCTGTACTGATGTACAGCCTTTTGTTCAGTTGCCATGGGGAGGCGGGGGTACGGGGGGGTTACATGACTTGGTATGCATATTAAAGTGTCTAATCTGGTTGAATGGGATTATTTTAGTTTTTCTGGAGGTGAAGATAATCCCTGATAGTGGATAAGATCATGTTTCCTACCTGGTTTCTTCCCCACTTTGTTGGTGTCACAGGTTTTGCGAAGCTTCTTTTTCAGGAATCCATTGTTGTAGGTGAAATGTACGGTGAGTGAGTCATATGAAGTTTTCAGGATGCGCCAGGCTGAGTGTGATTCCTGTTTTCACTCTTGGTGGCCTCTACCATTAACACTGAACAGTTTGGGCAGGGGAGTAGCTGAGGGCATTGAAATTAGCTTCTGTTTGTGTTGATTTGCGATTATCTGCTGTTTTCCGTACTCTCTGCACCTCTGTCCTTGTGCAATAAATCATAATGTCTGCCGGCTGTTTCTTTTTGTTTTAAGCATTCCCAGTGTCGTTTACACCTGGTTTACCCATCCACACCTCCTCCATATATGCATGGGAAGAGTCAGATTCCTTTTCTTAGCAGTTAGTCAGCTGCAATGTAAACACAGCCATCGCCGAGGAGACCCCTTAAGCTGAAATGAGAACATGGCGAAGGTGCTTTGGGTTTTTACCAAAATGTCACTGTCTACCATCCAGTCTCTACGTATCCTGCTTTTTGTTTATTTATTTGACTTTGTCCTGCTGGCCAGTTTTGGCAAAAGATGTATTTTTTCCTCTGTAGAATCCCAGTAATTTTATCATTCATCAGGCATTTTTAAGTAAGCTCCTGAAAAACATTATACAGAGATTGGCATTTACTTGGAACATGAGATAGTGTTGCAGGTTTTGCAATCTATCTTATCAGCAGCTGAAACAAGTGACATTGCTTTGAAAATCTTTTTTGTTTTCAGTAGAGCTTAAAACGGCAACCCCAAGGTGTTCAGGCGCTGCAGGTCGGATCTCTGGGTTTAGCTAAAGCACTGTTTTAAATTCTAATGGGAAACATTTGAAATCCCACCCATTTAACAATCTATGGCCCTTTTAAAGCTTTTAACTTTAATTTTATGGTAACAAAGTATGGAGTTAAACTACATTCATGTGTCCCAGCAGCTTTGTGTTTTCTGCTACCCACCCAGGCTGAGGACCCCCTCCCAGTTTTGCAGTCTCTGGATGGGCATACCCTGGCACAGACAAGTCTGGACACATCTAAATCTGTAGATGGACTTGCCCAGTCAGTCTCACGTCCCCACAGAACAAGCCCTGACGCAGGAGAATTTCCCTGTGGAGAAGCCGCTACACAGACCAGCTTAGGAAGAGACTGATCAGTCAAGCAATACTGGGGAAAAGCAGGTTATTAATAATGGCTGCTGGGGGAGCATCCCATGCAGCAGAATACCCCTGAACTTGGTGGGGGCTGTTATTTTGGAGAGCTCTCAGCTGGAAGACCTTTTTTTAAGCTTGCTTATACTTTTGGGGTTGTGGAGGGGGAGGGGTGTTGGTGCAGCCAAAGTTGCATTGTCTTTCTGTTTCTTCTCTGCTGGGAGGGGCATAGCCAGGCCCCGCCCCCTTGAGATATAAGAGGGCAGCACTGTGCAAGGCTGGCAGAGCTGGCTGCGTCGCCGGAGACAGACACGGAGATGGAGACAGGCAGGACGATGCATTCCTCCGTGAGACCCATGCGCTGTCTGTCGCCCAGACATCGCATGCTGAAGGTACTGTATGCGCAGACACCACATGCTGAAGGTACTATATCCGCAGACACTGCCTGCTGAAGGCACTGTATGCGCAGAATGGGAAGGGGGGCAGAATCTGTGCTTTGGTTGCTATTATTTTATATCCATCTTCTCCATCTTTCACTGTCGGCCAAGGTGATGACGGCTTTAAGGACTGTCACACGCTGCCCCGGATGGCCGGTTCTGAGACCCAGTGAGCACCTGCTCCCCCAGTCAGGCTGACAGTTTAGCCGAAAGCCACGTGAACGTA
The DNA here is from genome assembly GCA_026779585.1 of Mormyrus proboscirostris. Taxonomy (NCBI): domain Eukaryota; kingdom Metazoa; phylum Chordata; class Actinopteri; order Osteoglossiformes; family Mormyridae; genus Mormyrus; species Mormyrus proboscirostris. Next base: position 487,553 of record JAODKF010000125.1, on the reverse strand, counting down.
ATACTGGAGCCGCACTCCGACACGGCTCAGTTTTGAAATAACTTTTTTTTTCCCCCAGCGCTGCACCAGGCTTTTGAATAACGCCGTACAGAGGCTCAGTTTTGCACTTTGCTCTGCTGCTGCTCATGTAAAGTTCTGCTGTTTAAAGTGCAGAGACCAACTGCCACAAGCGCATTGTATTCAGCTGCACACACAAGGCAAACACACAATGTAACAAAAATCTAATCTGATGTCCGGCATGGAAAAAAACTACGTTTTTCTTTTGATCTAGCTGCATGTGGCCCTGTTTCTGGCCGCTGGTTCCCTTTTGCTTGTCTGCTCTTTCAGCATCTGCGTTAGCCTTGGGCCAGCTGTTTCTCCTAGATGCAGCTCTCTAAGACCAGTCGGATGTGCTCTTTGGCCCCAGCTGTGCTGTTGGCTACTGTTTGTGGGTCTGGATACAGTGGGGTAATGTCACCCCCCCCCCCGCTTCTCTATCAAGCTTCTCTCTGACTGAGATTCATGGTGTGCCACCTGTGACCCTGGACCAGCGCAAAATTGTATAACGGCGTCTAGCAAGGTTACACAGGGCTTGCTGTTTGACCATGGGCTCAGTGTAGTCCAGGCACTCTGAGGGATAATGTCTGCAATCCACATGATTGACTCTGCCCCTCCAGGTCCCTCTGGTGGGGGTGTGCACACCCACAAGCGTGCCTGCATGCAGGTTCAGTGCATTTAGAGAGACATATGAGAGTTTGATAATCGTCTGCGTTCTCGTTGAGACCAATAATTGAGTGTTTTGAATCTTGTGGGCTGTCTGTGTTTGGCTTGTGGAGGCACTTCTGCAGATCCTCTTATCTTTATTACTCAGGGATATTCTGTGTCCCTCTATCAAGGCCTATCTTGTTTATAGGGGCCCGTGTCATTATGTTGACGGCACCGCCTGTTTCCTATACTTCATTTCTTCAAGTGATCTTTCTTATTTGTATTCTCGTGTGAGTCATGCAGTTTCCTGGTGCACCACTGGGATTACATACTTTGCATACAATCTGTGGACTGGGCAGGCATGAGGAAGATCTTTCCAGAAGTGGTGGCTACAGGCTTCCTCCAAGCTGCTGTGGTTTACGTTGTGTTTGCGTGTTAATAGTACATCTACGCCGTCCTCTGGCGTTTTTAAACAAGCAGGGGCTCAATCAATGGGTCTTCGCCGAATCTGTTGAACTTGCTACTGATGAAATGACAATGACGGCATTTTCTTCAAAGTCTCTTCATGGGACACTTTGTGTTGGTACTTTTAATGGAGGGTGATGCCGTTTTCTGTTGTCCTACTTTAGAGGAAAAATGTGACATCTGATTATCCTCAGTAATAAGATAACATTGGAGGAAGTGTAACTGCATATTTGATGTCTGTATTTGGATTTTAATTCATTGAAAATATATTGTTGACGTTTTCTTGTTTTAGGTCAGGCTTATGAGAGGGGGTTCAAGAAGGTTTTCAAAGTTAATCATTTCCTTCCTTCTCCCAGGTTTTGTTTACTGCTGTTAGTGACTGGTTTGGTCTGAACCTCCCTCTCTACCTTACCTGTAATTACAATCCAGCTGCCTAACCCCCTCAGTGCCTAACCCTAACCCCCTCAGTGCCTAACCCTAACCCCCTCAGTTCTATACATGGTGTCAGTGTGGCCCATGTCTAGGCTACAGCTTCTCATCAGCTAGTGTGTGTGTGTGTGTGTGTGTGTGTGTGTGTGTGTGTGTGTGTGTGTGTGTGTGTGTGTGCGCGTGTGTGTGTGTATGTGTATGTGTGTGTGTGTGTGTGTGTGTGTGTGTGTCTGTGTGTGCGTGTGTGTGTGTGTGTGTGTGTGTCTGTGTGTGCGTGTGTGTGTGTGTGTGTGTGTGTGTGTGTGCGTGTGTGTGTGTATGTGTGTATGTGTGTTGATCATGTTTATTTTACATTGTGGGGACGAAATTGCCCTCACAATGTAATAACCTGTTTTTCAGGTCACTATGAAGATTTGTGAATGCAGTCAAACCCAAAAATTCCAAAAGTCTTATATATTATTTGGTTACTAATGATCAAGGTTAGGGCTGGGTGGGGGTTAAGATTGTCATTGTAAGGTTTTTCTCATAGAAATATGTGTGTGTGTGTGTGTGTGTGTGTGTGTGTGTGTATGTACACATGTGCGCGCAGGTGCTTCTGCACTAGTCGAGTACCTGTTCGCTTTGCATTTGTGGACTGTGACAGCGGAATAATAATGTTCCACGTGGAGCACGTGCCTGACTATTTGCTAGTGTAGCATCACCAGAGCGTGTGTTTGCCCCCGAGGCCGTCTCCCTGAGCTGCCTCCCCCTGTCCTCACAGGTGAGCTGGTGGCGAAGCCTCTGCGTTCTCTACCCCATGCTGTACCTGACGGGGCTCCACAGCGGGGCGGAGGCACTGAAAGCGCGCTGCGGCCGTGAGCTGGTGGCAGACCTGCAGTTCGTGTGTGGGGACCGTGGCTTCTACAGAGGTAGCCAGCTTCTCAGGGATCTACGCATCACGAGGAACTTTACACTGCTATGCCGGAAGGATGGATTCGTAAAATATTGCACACAAATATAATGCTAAATAAAATAGAAAAATATCAAAGGGTCATTTAAATTTATCTGTACTGAAAATATCGGTAAGTTAAAACGGAGTTAGTGTTAACTGCAGTGATGCGTCAAAGTGAAGAGGAATCTCCCCCGGACCTGTACAGGCCTTGGCCGTTACCCAGTAGGGGGCAGCACCACACTGGACCAATGTTTATTCATCTTAAGCTGCTGGGGTACACCTGCTGTACAACATGCTGCACTGGGAACATGCAACTGCCACCAATCTTAACTAAAATGAGCAAATGTCATAGCAGTAGCAGAGTAGGAGATCTGTGCCCATATTATGGCACTTCAATATATCAGCTAGTTGCAACTCTAGGTCATTTGGTAGCTCTTATGGTAGCACTAAATGGATGCCTTTTTCAATGTCAAATTATGCTCCAGCTGATGTCTGCCAGTCAGTTTGTTCTGTTTTGCTGCAGCTCTGCAGTACACTTGTTCCCCTGGACAGAGGTTATGTGTGTTTGGCTGTCAGTAAGACGTAAGGTGGCACTTTGCTTGCCGACTGCCTGACCTCTTCCCTGCTTACCTCTGCTGTGTCCCTCCTCCAAGGATAGCAGCTGCTATAAAGGACCTTCAGGCAGGCTATCGCCAGGGAATGCGGACACGTGTTCACTTCTTGCAGTTATAAATAGGGACAGAAAGTTAAAGGAACTGCCTTTGCGAATGCACGCTGAGTTATTCTGCGCTTGGTAGTTATTGTGAGTAACAGGTAGCTACTGTGAACTGTTCCAGTTCCAGCTGCACACATGGAAAAGATACCTCTTACTTGTAAGTTTAAGTTGCTCATGTATTTAAGTTCA
>JAODKF010000125.1:465804-476875 GCA_026779585.1 Mormyrus proboscirostris | reverse complement strand
CAGGTGAGCACTATAAGCAGTGAGTGAGCTGCAAAAATTTCTCAAGGGGGATGGGCAATATTGTATGGTCCAGATTAGTACCCCTGAAATAGTCAGTGTATTTACCTTTACATGAATGATATTAGACAGAGCAATTTAGGGGTGGGGGGTGGCATATTTTCAAAGAGGGTGGTTCTTGTCATTTTTTCCCCATGGAAGATACGTACCCATGTCCTGCCTGGAATCCAGGGATCGTCAACCTGTCTGACAAGTGTGTCTATAACAGGACTCATCTGTGTCTGGACCAAATGTTTTTGACTGAGAAAAAAATCTATGTGGGATATGTTTTTAAATACTATGCAATACTATTAGTCTGTAATGAGGCTCAGCACAGTCACACATTTCATCCTTAGAGATCCTGATTTTTACGACGTTCACCGAGCTCATTGGCACCCACGCGTGCGGATGGCCGTAGCTGAATCGTTTATTCCCATCAGAGGCGCTCATACAGCTAGAACTGAGGACGGGGATTTTCGCATGCAGCTGCCCTCAGTTAACTAACTGCCTCATTTTTCCTGTAGGGAAGCATGAGTTTTATTGTACCCTGCCGGGTGGTAGCCATTTCCGAAAAGACTATCACAGCCAATGAACAAAGTGGGCCAGAGAGATACAAACACAGCTGGCATCTCAAGGGCTTTGTCATTTTTCCCTACCTGCCAACATTTAGATGTCTTGTTTCAAAATGAGGGATCGTCCTAAACAGTGATTGATACCATTCATTGACACTGTGTAGCGCACTAACACCTGCCGTGTTGTTACGTTATCTGTTTGCTGGCATCTCTGTTTTCCAGCAGCCTGCGCTCGTGCGTCATCGTTCTGACTATCAGCGTTTACTCCTCTGTTCTCCAGCAGCAGCGATAACGTCCAGGGTTACTGGTGCCGGATGTAGCAGGACATCAACCTGAAACACAAGCCTGAAATGGCTGGACAGATTCTGATGCATTGTGAGGCACATTAACATGCAACATTGTTCGTTCTCCTGACTTCTGGGCTCTTAAGGGTCTGACAGCCGTCGTACTGTTATGGGCATTCTGTGTGCAATTTATGCACATAGACTTTCCCCCCTGTAGACTGGTCAATGAAAATTTAAGTGTGCTTAGCAGATTGGATAATTTTGACTTTAGAGGGACTCATCCATTTTTTCCTTAGAGCCACTGTGTAAATTAATAAAACTTTAATCTGTAAAAATAAGGAATATATATTGGGTGCCTGATTTTTGGTTGTTTATTCAGGTTGCAATCGTTTTACTCCTTAAGGTTTCGATATATTTGCTCAGTTATATTGCTAAATTTTTGTTCATACCAGGAAATGGTGACATGCTACCTTTGTGTCCATTCATCTAACCATCCATTGAACCATCCATCCACCTTTAACCATTTATCTTGCATGGGCTCAAGATGGAGTCTGAAGCAGCCCAAGGCACAGAGCAGGGAGACCTTGGCACGGGTTTCAGTACATTAAATATATACAAAAGAAAAATGAAATGCAATATCTAGCCTGATTTAAACTCGGTCGCATGCTGCTAAATGCAAAAAATAACACCAGAGACTATTTCTAAAAAAATGGTGGATTGCAAGTTTGACTCTGCATTAAACAGAATTTAAATCCTAATAGCAGTAGCCACTAATGGTTGTGATGGGGGTATTAGTGTTGGCCTTAATGCTGATGAAATCCAGATCCATTGGCATCTTGAAGTAAGTGTGCCAAGGATGAGGGTCAGGAGATCATCAGGGTGAATGCATGTTTGGGGATGTCTGGAGAGAGAACGAGACAGTGAAATTCATCAATAAGGCTGTTTTCTTACAGTATGGTTTTTGAACACTCCACATCCGATGAATATGAAATGCCACGCTAAAATCTGTTTAAACCCAACCTAATCCCTAACCTCTAAGTTGAAACCCAACATAACCCCAGAAATTGTAGTTTAAACCCATTCCTAACCTCTAAATCTAAACCCAACCTTACCCCTAAAATCTAAGTTTAAACCCATTCCTAACCTCTAAGTCTAAACCCAATCGAACCCCTAAAATCTAAGTCTAAACTCTACCTAACCCTTAACCTCTAAGTCTAACCTAACCCTTAACCTTAAATCTAACTTTAAACCCAACCTAATCCCTAACCTCGGAGTCTAATATTAAATTAAATAACTAGTGTATAATGACACAAATGTAGTCCAGCCCCAGTGGGCTAGGGGTCTGAACCCCTCACCCTAACTCTGCAGTGGCACCTACTGTCACCCAGGCATTTGCCTCAAGCAGATTTATGTAAACATTTAGGAAGTTTATAGTACAGCCTACATTACAGTTATATTTATTTCCATTTTTAGGACGGAGAGTGACGGGTTGGTACTTGAGAGCCAGTGCACTTTGCCTGATGCCTGGTCTCTGACAACTTCAGCTTGCTTTGACCCATTTCAGTGCACCTGTGTCTATTTCCATTCTTGTTTGTGTTTGCTACGACTCGGATTGAAGAGTTCTGAGGCCCGGCCAGTCATGTCTGCCTCACAGCTGCTCAGCCCTGGACTTTGGGGTCCCCCATGATAAATGCCAGATGGCCTGTCCAGCCCTGCAGGTGCTGCTCTGGATGTTTTCTGTATGTTCGCTTATCAGAAGACTCTGTGCTTCCAGTTCAATTCTAATGGTGGGAAAAGAGGCCACAGACCTTTAAGAAAGCATTACTGCTGTACTTCATGCAAGGGAACCCCATTTTACAAGTACTTGCACCGCTGTGTGCTCTTGAGTGCCACCTACTGGAGAGTCCATGCAATATCCTTAATGTATGTATAGTACGTATAGTCTGTATACTATGGTCAAAAATTGATTTTTTTTGGTATGTTTGATTTTCAGTTTCCTAAAGAATTTATTTGTAATGAATTGCTGCTACGGATCTGATGGACAGTGGTTTATGGTATAACGCACACAATGTTCTCTAATAGAGAATCCTAGTCACAGCTGCAGGTGGACTGACAAACATCAGCTCATTCCTTCCTCTTTTACAGGAATGTCCCCTGAACCCAGGGGTTTTCTCAGACTTCAAGCACCTAAAACACAAGGAGAGATGGTTACCAAAGCAAATTGAATATTTTGCCATTTTAGCCTGCTAGGAAAGTGAGTTGTATTCAGTTGTACTGTAGTTTGAGTTGCAAAGTGTTTAAATTGCGAAGTCCTGTCTCGTGATGGGCAATAATGCTGCGCCTCGCCCAATTCTTATGTTCAAGCTGCTTTTGTTTTTCTCAGACTGGATGCTAATGTGAATTGCAGTTGCTTACATACTGCAGCAAAGACTAAAACAGCTGTCTGAATAGTCATATAGTCTGTCATTTAATTTCTTGTTTATGACCAGAGCAATGATTAGTCATAGAGACACAGCACAAAACGGTAACCCCAAATGTTCAGTACCAGCACGCTGTGTGTACCTACTGTACTAATGACGAAGAAGGCTCCCCATGGCTGCTAAGCTTCTCTTCCATTTCTTCACACTGCTGTTCAAGAAAAGATCTGCCTCCACTAGCATCCAGCAGCCTAAAACTGGAGGTTCCCATCATAATAAACGGTTTCTTCACAATAAAAGAAGGATTGCTCACCAGATGTGAAGATGAATTAAAATATCAGTTTTGTGTGTTTTTTTCTGTTTTCTATTCTGTTTTCTATTCCAGAATGTTGCATCTTTTAATATCATGACCCACCGGATGGGTTATTTGATAATAAATTGTGTAGGTTAAATGCAGCAGCATTTCCTTAGATTATACATGGCAGAAAGAATACAGATAGCAGGAAGCAATACTCTCTGCTACTGTTGACATTTATATTATTTTTGTTATTCTTCATATTATTATTCTGTTTTATGATGTTGTATCTTGCTGTATCACTTTTGGTGGTTATTTGTATCTTTAAAATACCCATGAGACTTTAGTTTAAATGTCAATTTCTAAGGTACAACAGCATCACTCCTCTAAGGTCATAGTGCAATCTGCAGATTATGGCTGATTTAAATCCAGCTGCCTTTAGTTCATTTCTTTAACAACCATGTTGCTTGACATTCACTGGGAAATCAAGAACTTATGAGGACAAACATGTTGTTGTAAATGGAATGCGTACAGTAAGGCCTGGGTTATGCTTATTATCAGGGTTGCCAAGCATAAATAACATTCGATATGAGGACCAATGATTTATACATGTGAGGCCATATTACCTCTGTAATATTGGCACTCTATAATGCAAAGGAGAGGACCACCACAGGTATCTTACAGGTGTGATTTCAACTCTTTCTAATGTAGAATTAATTTTACCATGCAGAATAACAGCTTTGTTATACTATTACTTACAGCGGCTCCTTAATGAAAGAAAGCATAAGTGAAGCATAGCCGGCCAATATTTACTGATGAGGTAAATCGATGTTTTGTTCTATGATTTTGACTGTTAATCTAGAAAATGGAAACCTATCTATTTAACTGTGGAAGAACTGCAAACTCAACTGGGTTTCTGTCCGCTTCCCCTCCACTGTTTGTAGATGCGAAGATGTTATGTCTCCAGTCAAGCTCTTCTTCTGTTGTGTGAGCTCTGGCATTTATATATGCTTACGGAAATGTAACTATAAAATAAGAGAAGTGAGAAGTACAGCTCTGCCTGACTGACAATGAAACGAGTAAAAACATCCTCTTTGAAAACTATTTGACCCATTAGGTGAAGGTGTTTTGGTGTAAACATGCTTCAAGCTGTAAGCCATTTGTTGCTATTTGGGAACGCATTGTAACCATGTCTTGGATTGTTTTTAACATGTGTATCTTGATATCTTTGAGTACAAACTGAATGAAGGACAGGACAGGGCAGCAGATTTTATAATTCTACATTAAATCCTGAGCACCGATCTTCTTACCCTCAGAGCCAGAACTTATGGTTACGCATGAAACTGACCCCAGATCTGACCTCCCTTCTCACTCCAGTGAAAAGTTACATAAACATAAAGAAGGTGGAGGTGTTTGATATAATAACTTTGAGTTATCTTCCCAGTTAGCCAGCTTTAGCTTTAAATTTGTCATTGTTTGTCGCAGTGGTTGTATTATCTCATGGCCTGTCTGTTTTTATGTTTCATTTGACATATTAACAGCAGGGAGGGGCTTCTGTTATGCATGCAAATTTGTTTTTTGATTCATTTACAATTAGCAGGGTTTGGACCCATTTCTGCTTTGAGTTGTGGGCTTTGTTCCATCGTCCTGCGAATACGGTTTCCCCCTATAGCCTAAATACATGCGCTTAGGCCAGTTAGTGTCCCTGAATTACTTGTAGAGAGTGTTTCCCACCCTGGTCCTCGGGGACCCCCAGACGGTGCACTTTTCTCCTCCCTCCCAGCTCCCTGCCCATAGTCATGCTCCCTTACTGGGAGCTGGGAGGGAGCAAAAGCATGAAAACACGGACTGTCTGGGGTCCTTGAGGACTGGGTTGAGAAACAGTGCTGTAGCACATGTGCCTTCAGATGGACTGCTCAGATTGCACCCTTTCCTCTTACCTCAGCCTGCCCTAGGCTCCCTGGGCTCCCTGGGCTCCAAGGCGGAAGATGGATGTGTAATAAATGGTCAAGTATCATCCATCCATCCATCCATCCATTATCTGCCACTTTTCCGAGGTTGGGTCACGGCGGCAGCAGTCTGTGCAGAAATGCCCAGACCTCCCTCTCACCAGTTACCTCCTCTCCTCCAGCTCCTCTGGCGTTCCCAGGCCAGCCGAGAGGTATGATCTCTCCAGCGTGTCCTGGGTCTGCCCCGGGGCCTCCTCCTGGTTGGACATGTCCGAAGCATCTCCCCAGGGAGCCGTCCAGGAGGTATCCTACAAAGTTCCCTCAAGACACTCAATGTTCTTCGGTCAACGTTCATTTGTTTTACTACCAATGATAAATGTGGTAAAGTTACTGTTGAGTGTTACTGTTGGAACCAGTCATGCTCACTTGGACTGATTGAATCATATCTGATTTCTCATATTTACTGGAATTAAAGGGAATTTTTCCATACAAAATTCTCTGTTTGTTACTGTATTTGCTTTTTTTGTAAAACCAAACTTTACCAACATGGCCTTTCTGAATAGGTTTCAAATGGTTTTTCTTGGGTTTTTCCAAAATTCTTTAAGTGTCTTTTCTCTGGTGTGGCGCGTGACTGCAGTGGGGGGGCATGGCAGTCTGGTTTTAATGTCGCCATAGTTAGACATCATTGTTTGGTTCATATGATTCATAGCCAGGGTGTTTTTTAAATATGTGACTTCTTCTGGCAATCTAGCCACAGTGTCAGGACAAAAACCCACCATTTTACCCCCCTTTAAAATAAAGCTGAAAGAAAATAAACAATAGTGACACATCACAGTAAAATGAAACGGGAGTACAAGATGTTCAAAACCCCAGCGAACCTCAAACACGTATAGCGTGACGTTCCAGTATTTATGGCTACCTCTGGGTATGACTATCCGGTTTCTGAGAGAGGAACCTCAACCAAACAAAAGCAGTCAACATACTTTGTGTGTTTTCCTTAGACTAAGGACATACAACACTAAACAACTGTTTAGAACCGCTATCTCTCTATGTCTCATCAACATTCGAGCAAATGTATCAGTTGATTGCGTAAAGGATGTGAAGATGACGTAGTTATAGAAGCTAAAGATGTCCCTGTCCATCCAAAAGGAAATGACTGATAGGCAAATACAACTGACATCTGTCCAAGGAAGAGCTCGATTATTTGCTGTGAATACTCTTTACAGTGAGTCCCCAGGTTATGAATGAGATCTGCTCCTTAAGTCTGTCTTTCAGTTCAATATGTAGGTAAGTAGGAAAAACAGTAATACAGTACATAAGCAGGCCAAACCAATAAAACAATACATAATATCAATAATGAATATTAGTGTAACATTAAAAGTAGGGTGGTGTAATAATTAGCACTGTTTCCTCACACCGCTGGGACCAGGGTTTGAGTCCCTGCCATGATTCTGTGTCATCGTGGGGTTTCCTCCAGATACTCATAGCTGGGCATGTGTGAGTGACTGGTGAGTGAGTGCCCTGCAATAGGGCTGGTGCCCCCATCCTACATAGCTCCCTTCCTTGTGCCTATACACCCCAAACCCCAATGACCCAGAATAGGACAAGCGGATGGATGGATTATAAATAACACGGCATACTACACTGTATCTGGAGCCGACAGTCCACTGAATGGTTTCACAAGCATCACAAAGTACTGCCTGAGTTTCTATATAATAGGCTTTATGACAGTCCATTAATTAGTACAAGGTATCAGTAATTCAGATGTTCTTAACTTGGGGACCTGTCTCATGAAAGACTGGCAAGATAAAGGCTTGGCATTTTGAATGTTGCCGAACCTGTAGGCATTTTCGGTTAAGGGTCATGCTTAAACGCCCGACAGGGATGTGATTATTCTACCAGTCAAGAGATTCAAACCCAAAACCATCTCAACACAGGCACAAATCCCTAACTAAAACTATAGACAGAAAAAAGCTGAAAGGTTTATTATTTCAAGACAAATTTTGAGTACTGAAAATATATTACTAAACAGTAAAAATGTAATTTTGAATGAATCACCTTTACATACTTCTTCATTGTCATTGTCAATAATTTTATCAAACAAAAATGTACATATTGCATATTGTCTAGATTTTATGCAAACTTTTTGTGAGACGTGTGACTCAACACCTTTCCTTTCCATTACAACTCTATCTATAGAACAATATCTATATCATGTCAATAACACTGAAACAGTTCTTGGCAGTTGAACAAGCGATGTGCTTTTTTGTTTTCTGACTCTGTTATTAATGTCTTTGTTCTTCTGAACTAAAGTGTCTTTTGATGCCCATGGTCCATCATATCTTATTGTACAGACTTAATCATTTCATCGATTGTCCCCAGAACACACATATAGTGTTATCAATCTTTTCCATGTTGATAATCCACAATCCTACTTATCATTCAAAGCAAAACATTTCAATACATTTTAATTTAATGGGGTTTGCTTTTTAAAGGAAAATTTGTTATTTTAATACTTCCACACACTGATGACAGTTAGGAAATCATCAGCTTCCGGGTGTTATAAACGCACGCCACGAATATAGAGGAAGCAATCAGATACAAGTGAAATATATGAGAAGCCACACAGGGCAAAGCTGAATACTTTACAGGCACTGACCCATCTTGCGTTCACAGTTACTCCTGTTGAATGTGGTCTGTCCTTTGTCTGTGGTATGTCGACATTACCCTGGATACGTTAGCTCTCGATTTGCTGTCCTGGTCATCCAGCGAGGCGCTCACCAATAATTTGTCCTCTTTTGAGCTCTGACCTCCCTCTGTCTCCCACTATTTTGGTTGGACCGCAATATTTTATGTGCAGCTGTGCTCTTGTTCTGCTCTTACTGATGGAATGTGCAATCAGTGAAGACTGGCCACAATATATAGGCATAAAACGTCCAACACTATTTGACAGTGTTTAATTGTCCAACCCCTGTATATGCATGACAGAGTGTATATGTATTTAAATGCTTAGTATCGCTATATGCTGTATGTGCAAGTGAAGTAATTTTGTCATAAACGGCCTCTCTTACCAAACGGCTTTTCATAGAAATGTGTGTACCTCCCGCTATCAGAAAAAGTTTCTCTATTATAATCACACACCAGGCGGCGCCATTCTGTGCGCTTGTCTCATTTTCATGATTTTCATGCTCTAATTTCTGATTTAGCTTATATAGCCTAGAAAGTAAATCTGAAGAAATTTATGTTCCTTTCTAGACAATGCAACGTATTTTTTTATTTGACAGTTCGACCTCATTTACCCTTGCTAAATGATCTGTTAGTGCATCTATTCAAAAGACTCCAGTACTTGATGGCTTCAGCTAACGACATAAGTGTCACTCCTAGAATTCGCCGCTAGATGTCAGGCTGGACGCTTAAGTTTGACTTTACGCTATTGAGGTGGTGCGCTGGCACTCAGCACATTTATAAAACGTAAAACGAACGTTGAGTAACGCAACAACCCGATTAGTGATCAAATGCCCTCGAACATTTCTCCTCCTGAGACTTGTATATAAATATGTTGCTTATAGAGCTAAACGAATGTGCGAACAGTCTGCTAATTATAGCTAGGTTACATTTCTCAGTGATAAAGCGAATGGACGTTTCAGACGCATTTTAGTGCTTCTAAAAGCAGCGCTGTTTCTTCGTGTGTGTCTTCAGCAAGAATTCTTTGCAATTAATCAGGACCCTTTAAAACACATCATACGAAGTAACTTTTGCAAACTTTAAGTCGTTACGTGCATATTTTACTTCCAAGATGTCCTTCTTGCAGGCACAGCTAAACACGCAGTAAATATATTTTTAAATTGTTTTTGTCAAATGAAATTTAGACAATTTACTGTTTAGTATTATGAAACTTCAAATTATTGCATACTGTAATTCAGGCTAATTTCCTTCTCAGAAGTATACATGAAGTAATCTTTCAGGGAGTTTAACTGCCAACACCATAAACCATTTTGGTGCTTGCTTCCTAATAGACATACTATATATCCATACGCTTATCCAGTACAGCATGGGTCTAGCGTAGGAGAGCGGGGCGTTCTGGAGGAGTGCCCATCCATCACAAGCAAACACTCACACATAAAGGCTAATTTAGAAACACCATTTTGTCTAAACCTGTCTTTAGACTGTGACAGGAAACCCACAGAGACACAGTTAGAGCACACAAAATTCAGAATCTCTCCTCAGCTGGAGTGCTAACCACTGAGTTACCACGCTGCCACATTATCTATGTCATGCAGTATGTCTGTGGTCATGCATGCAATTACAACCCACAGATGCCCATAGAACATACTGCAAATAATAATAATAATTGGCCACCATATAATTAATCCCCGTGGGGAAATTGTCTTTACTCCTCCCTCAACTTGCTCTAAAGAGTAAGCTGTCTGTGAAAGGCAGCCACCTGTAGCGGTGCCCAGGCAGCTGGGGGTTAAGGGCCTTGCTCAAAGACCTGCAGATGTGCTGAGGAGGGGTTTGAACTGGTGACCTTGTGATTACAGGCACACAGGCTTAGCCCACTGAGCCACATGCTAAATGACTAAATTGTATTACCTAGGTCCATTTTCTATGACATTTGTCTAACATGAGCAGAATTCACATCAGAGTAATGTGGAGTGTAATCATAAAATGCGTAAAGTAAAAAATGAAGTAATCAAAGTAAGTGAAATAAGTGAACTTTATTGTCATCTCAGCTATATACATGTATACAGTGAGACGAGACGACGTGGTTCCAGTTCTTACAAAGTACAGATAGATACAGAGAATAAACATATTAGTAACTATGGGTATTAATATAAACTCTAAGCTAACATGGAAATTGTGCAATTAGTTTAGGAGTTATTCGGAATATGTGCAACAGCAGAGAAACATTACACTGCAATACTGGAAATGTAAATTTGTGTCCATATGTGTGCAATCCATTTGGATGTTATAAAATCAGCCAGGACTTGCATACTGTTGTGTATGTGTTGCGCAGCACTATTCACCAATACATCAAGAATTTTATCTGATGGACACAGTACTGGGTGAAATCAGTTTGCTGTGAAGTAAGTGTGTGTTCCAGGCTGTCTAGAGGGTTGGGCTGAAATGCAGGCTGTCCAGCTTCTCCCAGGAACTTAATCTTATATCCTTCGCCCAGAGGGGCAGTCAAGACATGTAAAGGAAAAGTTACAGACTCCTACTTCTATTATCTCGTCTCATTGCTCGTCACAGATAGTCACCTCTCGCTACTTTGATAAGATAAGATACACATACATGCATATACACATATATACAGGCTGCACCATGTGATGTAAAATATATAAATAATATGTAAATATTGTACACCATGTCCCAAATTATTATGCAAATCATATTTAAGTGTCATAAAGATTAAATATTATGTTTTTCAATTAAACTCATGGATGGTATTGTGTCTCAGGGCTCTTTGGATCACTCAAATCAATCTTGGACACCTGTGATAATTAGTTTGCCAGGT